>CAWUFW010006251.1:1182500-1184117 GCA_963921515.1 Calotriton arnoldi | reverse complement strand
GCCACGGGGCGCGTTTGCACAGTGGTGAAGGGAGGGGCGGGGCTTCAGGTGACATGTGTGCAAACAGCCCCGTGGCGCGTTTTAAGATGGGGAATTAAATCCCCTTCAATCCTGAGGGTCCTGGAGGCCAACTAGCCCAACAGGTACATCCAGAAAGCGCCACAGAGCTGCGTTGCAGAGAGGTGTAAAAGGGGTGTGGCCTCTCTACACGTCTCCTGCAACGCAGCCCCCTGGCGCATATTGGAGGTTCCTGGTGGGCTAGTTGGCCCCTAGGGACCCTCAGGATTCAAGGGGACTTAATCCCTCAACTTAAAACGCGCCACGGGGCGCGTTTGCACAGATGTCACCTCAGGCCCCGCCCCTCCCTTCACCATTGTGCAAATATTCTTCTAAAATCATCCGAAATACGAATTCCGATTTACTCACCTGTTATCAGGAGAGACCTCAGTGTTGTATCTTTCAGCCCAGTACTGGTCCTGAAAAGTAATTTTAACCGTACTTCTACCAGTAACTTGAATTTCCTTCCATAGGCTAACATTGACTGGTTTCACTTGGAAATTCTTCTAAGTGTGGAGTTTTGGAACTTTAGAATATTCCTCTAAAATCAGCCGAAATACGAATTCCGATTTACTCACCTGTTATCAGGAGAGACCTCAGTGCTGCATCTTTCAGCCCAGTACTGATCCTCAAAAGTAATTTTAACCGTACTTACCAGTAACTTGAATTTCCTTCCATAGGATATCATTGCCTGCTTTTTGCTGAAAAGTTTCTAAGTGTTGATTTTTGAAACATACAAATATTCCTCTAAAATCAGCCGAAATACGAATTCCGATTTACTCACCTGTTATAAGGAGAGACCTCAGTGCTGTATCTTTCAGCCCAGTACTGGTCCTGAAAAGTAATTTTAACCGTACTTACCAGTAACTTGAATTTCCTTCCATAGGCTAACATTGACTGGTTTCACTTGGAAATTCTTCTAAGTGTGGAGTTTTGGAACTTTAAAATATTCCTCTAAAATCAGCCGAAATACGAATTCCGATTTACTCACCTGTTATCAGGAGAGACTCAGTGCTGCATCTTTCAGCCCAGTACTAATCCTGAAAAGTAATTTTAACCGTACTTACCAGTAACTTATATTTTCTTCCATAGGAATCCATTGTCTGGTTTTCAGCAAAAAGTTTCAAAGTGTTGATTTTTACAAACTACAAATATTCCTTAAAAATCACCTGTATGACTTAAACGCATTCTTTCAACTGTTTACAGGAGATGCACCAGTGCTGGATCCAGGATCCAACACTGAGTAAGAAAAAGTAACGATAACAGTTTTTACCTGCTAAGTGAATTTCCTTCCATAGGATAACATTGGTGATTCTATGAGAAAAAGTTTCTAAGTGTCAACTTTTAAAATACAATAATATTCCTTAAAAATCACGACTGTAACCAAAACGCTTTTACTCAACTGTTTACAGGAGATGTACCAGGACTGAATCTAGGATCCAGTCCTGTGGTTAGAAAAGTAATCCATAAAGTAACTAATTGCATTTAACTAGAAATTCACATTGAGCTGAATGTTGCATTGTGTTTGAAAATGTGTTGCCCATTGCAACAACTGTAACT
>CAWUFW010006251.1:600000-1177500 GCA_963921515.1 Calotriton arnoldi | reverse complement strand
AGGCTGTGAAAACAGCCAAAACGCGTTCCTGTCTGCAAGCGCTGTTTTGTTAATAAAATGGTAATTGTCCAAGGATGTGAGTGCAGGCTATTCCTTTATGTGGAGAAGATAGTTTTCAGTTCATACAAGGTGGTATCACTTTTCGCCTGCACCGCCGGCGATTTAGGTTGCACGGCTTCAAAATCAACAAAAACAGGTGAATATATATATATATATATATATATATATATCTCCAAAAATCTCTTCGCCAAAAGAGAAGTGGGCACTCCAGACAAGGTATCGATTTTCAATACTTTATTGTAGCATGTCCGTCCTGACGCGTTTCGGCTGATCCCAGCCTTTCTCAAAGTTAGTGACCAATGGCCAAATTGAGCTTATATATATATGATCAAGGCTCCTTGCGAGTTGAAACGCGTTATGGCGGCATCCCAATAAATCACTGAAAAAGAAATACATTTTGTGGCCCATGTCCGTGGTTTGGAAGAAACCGAAGGTACCGACGGAGAGTGATATAAATATATATATATAAATATATATATATATATATACACGCACACATATTCGCGCTATACAAAACTTTATATAAATATATGTATATATAGCGTAGTGCAGCACACAGTTTGTATCGAGGAATCACAGCCATTACAGGTGCAGCCGGGTGTGGTATGTGGTGGTGTAGGGAGGAAGTTGGGCTTTCTTTGGGGGTTGCAATTGTGCAGTGGGCTGTTGAAGTGAAACTAGTTTAGTATACCCTAGTTTTCAGGCATCTCCATATGCTTGACATCATTCTCCTCATTCCATCTGCTGATTGTAAGTTTTGCCTGTAAAGGAGGCGGCTATTCTGAAAAAGCTGCAGTAGAGTGGATTACTCTAACTTTAGGCTGCATTTCTCGTATTAGCTAACTTAATTCTTAGCACTGTTTAAAGTTTGTTTTTGCCCACATGAATATATGTTCCTTTGTGTGGGTTCTACTGATCCTTGGATGACTTTTGTGCCCTGTTATGTTCTTTTGTATTTTACTACTTGTAGTTTAGCCATTTAGCGTAGTGGCTGCGCTTTCTATCCCTGTATAGTTATTACTTTACTCCTACTGTAGAAATAAGAAAACAAATATGTATGTTTGAGTCTCTCCAATGCACTACTCTGTCTCACCCTATACCTCTCTCAATATATCCTCTATCTCCACCCTCCCTCATTCCAAACCTCTCTACTACTATGATCTCTAAAATAACCCTTTTTATATTCTTCCCTCCTTGGCTTACCCCAAACCTCAGTTTGCTACTGTGATCCCCAAACAACCCTTTCTAAATTCTTCCCTCATGTATCCTTCCTTTGACTCATCCCATATCTCATTTTACTACTATGATCGCCCTAATCCTTTTCTAGAGACTCTTCCCTTCTCCATCTTTTCTTCTACTCAACCCAAACCTCATCTTACTACTATGATCTCCCAAATAACACTTTCAATACAGCTAACAGACTCGCTCAAATTAACTCATGTTTCCATATACTACTAACCACTAATCTTTTTGGGTTCCGGAGTAGCGTGTTACTCACCGAAAAGCACATCGATGCCACGTCAGGGGTAGTAAGCGCTATATAAATACAAATACAATAGGAGGCTAAACTGTATATATAACAAACACTAGCCAAGGGACCCTCTTTGGCGTGTGACAACCTCAGGGAGTCCCTCTCTACGCCACTAGTAAATTGCATGTTGGTGCTTAAGTGGGGTAAATACAGATTGGGGGGAGGGGGGGAGGGAGGGAATAATAAAGCAATGCTCATTTAGAGTGTGGCTTAGGAAATGCTAGAATAGCCTGAGAGGGTGTAGGAGCAAATGTCTCGTGCTCCCCAGTGTTTTTAGGACTGAAGCTGTACTTCAATGATGACACCCAACAAGGTGTAACTGTTCTGGGTGTGCTTGTGTCCTATTCGGGGGACTCAAAGTTTAGCAGTTAGGGCTGAACTCTTTCTGTTTGAGCAGGACCAAAGCTTATTTGCAGATGGTTGATCCCGATCTGTTTGATGGGCTGGAATGTCGCCTGAGTACCAGTGGTTATGGCTAAGATTAATTCAGATATTCACTAATTGCTTTTATGTTTTTCTCATTGGTCAACTGTAGTAACTGCTGTTATTCCTTCCTTGCTAGCTGTTGTGATTGGTGCCCCTGCTGTACAGTCTGCTATGCCCCTGCCATTGGTGGCAACTGTAGTCACTCCTGTGGTCACTGCTGTTGCAGCAGCTTTGTTCTCTCCTGCCATGACAGTGTTCCTGCTGTGGTAGTTGACATGGCTGCTGCTGAAGCTGCTGCTTTGTATAGACACAACCATAGGGGGAGCGTGAGGGGCAGCACTTTTGTCAGCAAAGCTGCATTGCATGATTGCTTAGAGAGGCTATCTTTTATCCCCATCGCAAATGCAACAAGCATTTGCAATGCAATAGGTCTTGCATTTGCGAGAGTTTGAGCTATTGGCATTGTAAATGACAATGCCTTTTATTTATGTGTTTTGAAAACCTGCAAGCAGTGCGTAAACACCCACATTGTACTTATAGTCCTTGCTTACGAGAAGCAAGGCTGGCAGTAAAAGAGGAGCAGTTACTGCCGCCTTGCTTCTCGTAAGCAACGATTTTGTTGGATTTGGTCCTAGAGCACATGTCCGTAATAAGGAATCGGGCATACACGGCACACAGACAGAAGCCGTGCTGTTTCTCTTATTTGGACTGCTGCCGGTAATTTTTTTACAGATTTTCAGTGGCTATTGATGATCTCTCAGCACTATGTCTAGCTAATTCTCCCCCCCCCTTCCCATCTCAGATGATTCATACTTCCTGGTTACATATTGGATGACTTGATTTCATGCTTCCACTTAATGCTGGGTAAGCGCAACTCTCATCCTCAGTCACCCACCTATTGGGGCATGCTCTCATTTGTTCTAGATACCGAGGCCCCATTAGAACAGCTGCACAGCCCCTAACTATCGTAGAAGGCAGCACCCCTTAATTGGACATTATCTCTCGACAATTGGCGACTTGCCCCTCACACTTCGACCACCTTGCGGTCAGTATATGGTTATAAATAATATAATGTAGATTCATTTTTACCTCCCCACGTTCCTGAAACAATGTTCTATCAATGCCCCCTAGGATTCCAGTTCCAGGATCCAGACCCGACAGCAACTTCCTTCTGCACACAATTTAGCGAGTTGGACCAGTTCAGTTAAATATACTTCGATTTCCTAAATTAATAAGGGACTATTCTTTACAAAAGATGATTTTTCACTTTTCTTAGTAATTTTGAGATTGATTAACAGTAATTTGTTCACCCGTACTGACCTGCATTTCTATTAATTATAGGGCACCTTGGTTCCCCTATGTATGTTCCTGCAAAAACCTTTTACAGGACCATCCTCCTTAATACCAGGCAAGTGTGACATTCTCTTGATACCATACTTTCTAGGCAGATCATTCGCTACATTTTTCTTCTTCTTATTTCTCTTTATTCTCCAGATACCAGGCATTCTCCAGATACCAAGCACTCTTGTCCTGATGATGACCTTTCATTAAACTAGGTTGAAACCCCGTCGACAACAGACCTACCTATATAGACTCCAAGCATATTGTTAACGTAATCAAAAAGGAGTTGTGTGTCTTTTTAATTGTGATGTACTTTGTTTTTATGCCTTCTCTCCCCAATGCACTTTCCTTCTCTATAAGCATGCGCATTGGATCTTCTATAAGAGTAAATGTTTTTGATATCGCAAATATGTAATGAATAAATTAATTGCTAAATAAACTTGCCTATATTGTATGCCTCAGTATTGTATAAAGTAAGATACACTCTCGGTCTTCAACTAAGAGAAGTCCCTCTTTGTTTGGCATGACAATTGAAATTGTAGTGAACCATTTAATTTTTTTTTATAGCTTACTACCTCAGGCTCTCAAAAATTATGGTATCACCCTTGTCAAACTGTATATTGAAAGGGTAACCGCACCAGAGGTAGGACGTGGTTGTTATTCCTGCTAATTTTTGGCACCCAAGAAGGACAGAGGTTTTTGGCTTGCACCCTCTCAGTTTCTTCCTCCAGAAAGAGAAATTCAAAATGTTCATCTTGGCCCAGGTTTTGTCTGCCCTCTGCTGATTTCTATATTCCCGTCCATGTTCCCTGCTGGTCTGTCTGTGCTACCCGTGGTTCATGGTTGGAGAGGAGCAAATTCAGTTCGCTGTGTTACCCTTTGGTATCTCCAGTGCCCCTCGGTGGTTCACAAAAGTGATGGCGGTGGTGGCTGCACACCTTCTGAGGTCTTTGGTGGCAGTCTTCCCCTACCTTGACGACTGGCTGTTGAAGGCAGACTCACCCCAGGCAGTCGTCACCACCTCCCGACTACGGTGAGCCTCCTGTCATCTTTGGGGATCACTATAAACAAGCCAAAGTCACACCTAACTCCTTCCAATACACTCCTCTTCATCTGAGTCATTCTGGACACAGTTCGGTTTCATGCCTTTCACCCGGGAAAGAGAGTTCAGGACATTCAGACTATGATCCCGATCTTCCAGCCTTGGACTTGGATTTCAGTGAGGTGGACTCTGTGGTTTCTGGGATTGATGGCCTCCTGCACCCTGCTGATTTAGCACACCAGGTGGCACATGCGGGCGATGCAGTGAGATCTGAAGTCCCAGTGGGCCCAACATTGAGGAGACCTCTCCGACCAGCACCAGATTTCAGAGGAGCCTGCGTAAGACCTGCAGTGGTGGCTACTGGACTGCTATTGGTTCAGCGGCAGATCCCTCACCCCCACCTAGAGCTGACAGTGGTGACTGATGCGTCACTTCTGGGCTGGGACGGCCACCTGGGAGAGGTGGAGATCAGAGGCCTCTAGACTCTGGCAGAGTACCAGCTCAATATCAACCTTGTGGAGCTAAAGGCCATTCACTTGGTGCTGAAAACTTTCTTGCCATCCGTGAGGAGGAAGTTCGTACAGCTGCTCATGTACCCTGTACCAGGAGGCCTTGAGCCTCTGGAACTGTTTGGACCGCCCAGGGATCTTCCTGGCAGGCTCATTGAACGCCAGGGAGGACAAGCTCAGCCGTTAGTGCCTTGAATGTGTGTGAGAGGAGGTTGAAATTGTTAGGTTTAAAAAAAAAACATTCTCGTTATACACTTGTTCCATTTCATATTAGGTTAGCAGTTTGCGGCTAAATTAGGCAACATTCGTATTCACGTTATGCAACCCACTGAGTTATCCCTGCAATGTGCAAGCTTCAGTTAGCGAGTGTGACTCCATTTTGTATTTCGTAATCCCTATTAGGCTGTGTCTGAACTAGGCCTCATTATTCGTATTGCTTGCCTTAGCAGAACACTGTATTCAGTTATTATTTTCTTTCCTGTTCAAGGTTGCCTTCCGACTTACTAGTGAATAGGCCATTCTGCCCTCGCATACCTATCCGTGTGTGTAGCTCTGCTCCCACGTTAGGAGACGCTGAGACCCAGCACAGCAACCTTGAAACTGTGATAGTGTGTACCCATCTAGCAGGTGGTAGCCCATCCTTCTGTGCCTCCTTTGTTCATGTTCGGCGTAAGCCGGTAACTTTCCACTGTGGGCGTGGTTGAAGGTTCTTGGGAGGAATGGTTATGCGTTGCAGACTGCTGGGGGGGTCAGTCCCTCGGCAGACATCTTAGGGTGCAGGTCAGATTGGACTCCTCTGCAGAGTATTGCTAATAAACAACTGTTTGTATTCTCTACTGTCTGACCGACTCTTCATTTGGTAGAAGGTGAGTAGGAGGTTATAGATAACCCGGGTGGCCCTTTTCGGGTCACTGCCTTCAAAATGAGCGCATTTGTGTATCGGAAACTAGCGGAGCTCCTGCAGCTGTGGTGTGATGCGAGTTCTGTGTGAGAGGTTGAGAATGAGTCTGGCTGCCGAGTTCTGGATGGTTTGTAGTCTGTACCGAGTTGCTTGGTGATCCCGACATAAAGGGTGTTGACGTAGTCCAACTTGCTGGTGACTAAGGCGTGAGTGACAGTTTTTCTAGTGTTGGGACCAATTTGAATACCTTCCTCAACATCTTCAGAACTTGGAAGCAAGAGCAGTGATGACTGACTTATGCAGTCATGTCCAGTTTGCTGTTAATGGTTATTCTGAGGTTCCTGGATGTGGGTCCGGGTTCGGCCAGCCACTAGCTGGAGTCCCATGCTGAGGTGTTCTTGCCGAAGATCACTACTTCTGTCGGTATTGAGCTTGAGACAGTTAGCTTTCATCAAGTTAGAGGCTTCAGTCATGCAGGCGGTGAACTTGTCTCTTGTGTTGGGGGTCCTATCTTAGAGGCAAAGTATGAGTGCGTATCGTTGGCATATGAGAGGATGTTGATGCCTTGTGCGTGAGTAACGTTGGCCAGAGGGATCATATATGCGTTAAAGAGGGTGGGGCTGAGCAATGAACCTTGAGGCACTCCACAGATACGTTTGCGGGCTTCCAAGGAGTAAGGTACCAGGCTGACAGCTTGTGTTCTTTCCATTAAAAAGGAGCAGATCCAGTGCAGAGGGGGTCCTTGGATGCCAGTCTTGTGCAGGCGCATGATGAGAATGGGGTGTGAGACCGTGCCAAATGCTGCAGAGGGGTCCAGGAGAATGAGGGCTGCCGTGTTTCATCCGTCAAGCATCATGCGGATATGTAAGGTGGCGATGAGAGCGGTTTCTGTGCTACGGTTGGGCCTGAATCCAGACTGCAAGGCATCAAGGAGCTGGTGGTTGCTGAGGTGGTCGATGAGGCATTGGTTGATTAGTTTCTCTGAGACCTTTCCCTGGGAATAGTAGGAGGGAGATGGGTCTGTGGTTGGAAAGCGTAGGGGCAGCGGATGGCTTCTTGAGCAGGGGCAGGATAGTGACATGTTTCCAGGTGTCTGGGAATGTGGCTGAGTCGATGGCGTTGAGTATCGGTGTTAGTGCTTCACTGATCCGTAGGAGTCCTTTGGTGAAGGTGTGGTAGGGGTAGGGGTGAGATGGGGCCCCTGAGTGGATGCTCTTCAAGGTAGATTTCCATGGTGGTGACGACGGGCCATGAGGTTAGGGTTTTACGCACAAGATCTTTCATGACACTTGCAACTTATTCAGCAATACACTTTCCGATTTGAATCATGTGGCTTCTCTGCTGCTTAGTTCTGCACTGACAGAGAGAAGAGCTCGATGGTGTGGGAGAGCCTTCAGAGTGCAAGATTCGAAACGTTGGACGTGCTTTACATCTTCTTTTAAAATTGGAGACCAGTTTATGAACTTTTTGCAAAAATCTCAAGGCGTGATTGTTCGATGCCAGCTTTGCTGCAGTATCTCAACATTCCTTTTGTGCTCTCGACATTTCCAACTGACCTTAAAGGGTGAATGCTCCTCTAAATACATAGCGTATTAGATAGAAATGGTATGAGTGGACATCTGCTGCATACTAACCACTCTGCAAGAGATTATACTGTTGCTCTTCAAGGTGATGGATCTTACGTATTTCCATATGTCTGATGCACTGGCAGTATTTAATGTTTGTGCTCAATGGAAAACATTGTCATTTCACTGCCATCCTATTTGTCGTAGTCTGTTCTGAGAGTGTTTACCAAATATCTTTTGGCTGAACCAGTACACACCTATGGCGTCAGTCAGTCCATGTTTATCCATAGTTGACTGACTGCCTTGCAAAGTGGGTGGCTTGTAACTGAGTTAATTCAACAGTAGATCTTCAGATGTTTAAGGCCTGTCACACAAATGAAAGGGAGTAGGCTCTACTCAAGCTGGTTGCTCTTTACCAGGCCTGACAGTTTAACAGTGAGGAAAGCAAAGCGTCTATTGGACATGACAGCCACAAGCATTGTCCTACTTCCAAATGCCAGGTTACAGATGAGGCGACAATGTGAATGGTTAGCCTCACTATTGTCTTATTCAAACGGAATCTCTAATGCCGTTAACTGTAAAGTTGTTGAGCTGACGCAGATAGTGCCACAGATGACTATTTCTATTAATGCATCCCAGGCAGAACGAGGTGCCCAGATGGAAATCTCTCGATATAGGAACGGTGGACCCTGGAAGAAGCTCCACAGGAGGCACAGAAGGATGGGCTACCACCTGCTAGATGGGTACACACTATCACAGTTTTTAGGTTGCTGTGCTGGGTCTCAGCGTCTCCTAACGTGGAAGCAGAGCTACACACACGGATAGGAATGCGAGGGCATAATGGCCTATTCATTAGTAAGTTGGAAGGCAACCTTGAACAGGAAAGAAAATAATAACTGAATACAGTGTTCTGCTAAGGCAACTAATACGAATAATGAGGCCTAGTTCAGACACAGCCTAATCCACCGTTCAGTGTCATAGTGATGCAGATAATCCTCAGGCACTGTTGGCGGGGTAAGGTGATTGTTGTCTGTTCAGATTGGGGATTTGGGGGGCAGCCACCCGCAGGGAGGTCTGTCCCCTGGTATTTTGGGGAAGTGGAGCAATCTGATGAATGCTCAAGGGTTGGGCTACTTTTGTAGCCCAAGGGGTATATAGTCGGGCATTTTGTTGGGGCCAGCCACCATTTTGTAGGTAACACAGTGGCTGGTACCTAGGCAGTGATGGTTTTTGCGTGTTGTGGTAGTTAGCGTGTCAGGTCAGTATGTGGTTAGCCTTGCAGTATAGGTCAGGAGTTTTAACGTTAATGGAACTCACAGCAATGGCACTTTCTAGCAACGAGATGGTGGCTCAGGCCATTCGGCTGCTGGAGGCCGCAGGGCACCTGGATATCCTCTCTGAGGGGGCGCCGCTGTGTAGCAGCCGCCCCACGAGGAAGGCCGTGGCGGGGGTGGCGGCAGCGATCATGGCCTGCTCTATGCCGCGCCGGACCCCCGATCGTGCAATTGCCCAGGTAGGTAAAAGGGGCCACTCCCGAGTCAGGAAAGCGGCCCCTAGTACATGGAACTCTGGGAGACAGGTAGCGGGAGGTGCGGGCCGGCCGGAGTTGCTGGCCGAAATGCAACAGGAGAGGAGGAGGCGCTGAGCAGGATCGCTGACTTGGCCGAAGGACGCGAGGGAGGAACGGGGAAGCACAAGGCCTCCCGCTCTGTTACAAGGGCCGGGGCCGCCGCGCACGCTAGCGTGGCCTCAGGGAAGGGGATTGAACCGCATGTTGCCCAGGGAGGCCGTTTGATGGCGATGGGGCACATGATTAAAGAGGGAGGGGCTTGGGAAGGCAGCTTAGCATTAAGTGCATTAGAGCAAGGACAGGACATGTAGGGGGAGGGGCTGGAATTGGATTTTTGTCAAGTTTTCCAGGAGCTATTGTTGAAAGGTGGGGAGGGGCAGGAAATAGACATGGGGTGGGAGGTGGAGGCGCCTGAGGCGGGGGCAGATTCTGGCAACTGGACCCCCATAGATTGGGGCAGTGGGACCTGGCTTGACGGGGCACCATTGGGGTCAGGGCATTATAGGACAACAGAGAGCAGAGGTCAAGTTGGAACCAGCAGAGGTGCGGGGTGAACCCTTCTTTTTTAAGGGGTAGGCGATAGAAAAAAGGGGGAGCGGGCCCCAAAAAGGGGGCCCTGTCTGCGTTGGCAGCGTCTGAGCTGAGTTGGAGCGAGGACGATGGGGAGGACCAAGAATGGGGTACGGGAACATATTTGGGCAACAGGCTCATCATTCTGCGGCGGGTGATGACTCACACCTCCTTTTGAGGATATATGGTAGAACAGGCAAAGGGGGGGCAGGGAGGGAAGAGGCTGAGGTAGGAGACTTGGAATTTGACAGAGAGGAGAGTACGGTGGGGTACGGGGGCAGGGAGCAAGTGATGGCCGGGGTTGTCAGTTGTGGGAACTTACCAGTACATCGGGCCTACCTTGTCGCTCACAGCTCGTTGTGGACCCGAGGGTAGCAGACTCGGGAGAGCTTCGTATGGCTCGGTAGCCCCGAGGTGATGAGAAGGCTTGGCCCCGTGCGGCTAGCTGGAAGGCATAGGTGGACCGTACAACCACCACCCCAGGAAGGTCTGCCACGACCTTGATGGTGTGAGGGGCTGTAGGGTGGTGTACGACCCATGACAGTACTAATCTCAAGAGGAGTAGGTCTGTGTCAGCAGATAGGCTGGGACGGCAGTACATGGCCCCTCAGCGTTCGTGATCACAACATGCGGCAGTGCAACTCAATATTAGTGGGCTTGATTTTGATGAAGACAGCCTGGAGGAAGGAGAAGTGCGTGACGATGATGAGGTGCAAATAGTAGAAAGGGAGGGCAGGCCACAATAGGAGCGGGGGGATGCCACTAATCGTTCTGGCTGTAGTGGTTTACAGGCAGCAGGTTCCCGACACACTCCAGGAGGAAGTGGTGGAACCCGGTGGAGACCGTAACCGGCTAAACGGCGGGCCCGGGAGAAGGCACCGACTTTGGTGCCAGGTAAGACGAAGTATAGTGCATACACACCTGAGATGGTAAAGTGGGAGTGGAGGCTAATGCACCTCAGGGTAGCGGGAAGGCCCACTTGAGCAAAGGCCTTTATGTGATGGATACAGGTGTGGGGACGCATGATCACAGCTGGGATACTGGGATTGCTGACACAGGGGCCAAATGCCATGGTAAGGCTGGTGGGGTCCGTTTAACTGAGCCAGGTAAGGGAAAGAAGGGCTTGCCTGTCAAGGGATCCTGCACAGAAGGGGAAAATGAAAAGGTCGCCACTAACGATAGCAAGTCAGAGGGGGGAGAGAAGACAGATAAGTTAGAGAGTAAGGAGCTGAAAATTAAGAACTTACTCTATATGGGGACGTCCAAGCCTTTGGGAGCGCATCTCATGGTGCATGTTTGATTTTTAGATGGGGTGAATGAAGACCGGAAGATGTGGAGAGTTCTTCTGCAGTCCCTTATTGGCATTCTCTTAGAGTCATTGGCAGAATTCGATTGGGACGCGCAGATTTTTTCTGACGCGTCGGGTGGCTTTGGTTTCGGTCTGTACTGGCAAGGGCACTGGTGCGCTGAGGAATGGCCGGAGGCTTGGAAACAGGACGGCCGCAGTATTGCCTTTTTGGAATTTTTCCCCTTGCTTGTGGCCATAGCGCAGTGGGGTGATCAATTCAAGCACAAAAAGGTTCTGTTTAGGGTAGACAACATGGCAGTGGCGTAAGTTGTCAACAGGCAGTCAGCAAGGGACTCTCAGGTGTTGAAGTTTCTGAGGTTATTTGTGTTACAGTGTATTCAGCTGGATATGGTGTTTAAAGCACAACATATGCCAGGGGTGGACAATGACATTGGGGATGCTTTGTCTTGTTCACAGAGGGAGAGATTCCATGGACTGGCCATGGAAGCGGACAGTGTCAGGACCAAAATGCTGCAGCACTTATGTAGGAGAAAAAGGATGCTTCAGTTGGTAGAGGAGTCGTTAGCTGTATCCACAAGAGCACAGCACTCACAAGCTCGTACCAAGTTCTTGGCTGGGGGGGGGGGGCGCAGTAAAGATCAGACGAGTGGGCCAGGGTGGAGGACGTAGTGCAATTCATGATGAGATTGATAGAAAAAAGTCAGTCCAGGGTGACGATTTCGGGGAAACTAGCGGGTATTGCATTCATGGGGAAGCTGTGGTGGGGGATGTGCGCCTTCCCTCTGCGACCTGGGGAGAAGGATCCTGGAGGGGTGGATGAGGAAGCGGGGCCAGTAGGGGGACAAGAGGAAACCTTTGAAGCTGAGCATGTTGTCCAAAATGCTTGCCGAGTTGCCGGGCGTTTGCAGTTCAGAGAGTGAGACAGTCCTGTTTTCCACCCTAATGTCATGGGTGTTCTTTGGGACGTTCTGAGTGTCAGAGCAGAGGGGTACTCTGAGAGGAAGTTTCTGTGGGCACAACAGGGCTACAAGTGTGGCAATATAAGTCCAAGATGGATCAGAGGGGTCACGGTAAGAGCGTTCGCCCGGAGCGGGTTTCGGCCCCGTGCGGTGGAGTTTGTCACTGCGGCAGCGAGCTTTCCATGGGAGTGGGTTGGTGTTTCAGAACTTGAACGGGCAAGCAGTTTCCGCTTTCCAGTTGTTGGAAATCTTGCGCAAAGCATTAGCACACGTTAGGCTAGACGCTCAGGGCTTCGGGACACATTTCTTCAGAACCGGATTGACTACAGAGGCAGGTAGAAAGGATCATGGGTTTGGGGCGTTGGTCATCTAATTGTGTTCAACATTATGTTCATGCTGAAGGAGAGACCCGCTAAGTAGCGGACGGTTTGTCATATTTTGTCTGTCTTTGAGCTTCCGTTCCTGAGACATTGGAGATCAGGTTGAGTATATGGATTGTGGGACACTCCTTCATAAACTGGGCTGAGCGGCAGGTCATGGCCGGCACTCATGGGTCAAATTGGGGGTTTAATGTTGGCATGGATACTATTTCTTGGCACGGTAAAGGGGGGATGCGGGAGAACGAGTTATTGCCTTTATTGAACAGATTGTTGGTTGGTGGTAAGTGCCCCAACATGCTACTCTTACATTTGGATGCGAACGACTTGGTCGTACGGAAAGGGCTAGCATTCGTGAAGGACATGAAAGAGGACCTGAGGGCGATTAGCAGGCGTTGGGCAGGTTGCCATATCATATGGACTGAGTTCATTCCGAGGAGGATTTGGAGAGGGGCACATCGCCCAGCTGTGATAGATAAGGCAAGGAGGAAGATCAACAAGGAGATGAGGGCGTTTTGTAGGGAGTCAGGCATAGGTAGAGTGGTGCATACGGATTTGCGTTTTGAAGATAAGGAATTGTTTTAGTGCGGATAGAGTGCATCTGTCCTAATGGGCATGGAGTTATATTTAGTACAGTTGAAGTTGGAGTTGGCTACGGTTGTGAGCAGCTACTAGACAGATGGCGCCCGGGGGTGGGAGGGACAGAAAAAGGTAAGGGGCACCTCCCCTTTCTCTGGGTGGCAGTTGGCAAAGAAGTTGCCATCATGTAACGAAGTTTATTTTTTGTTGACAGAGCTGATTCAGTCTGAAAGGGAACAGGTAGATTCGTTCACACCTGGATGTCACAGGAAGTTTAGGTTAGATAGGAAGTCTACTTCAGTAGGGGTTAATAGTTGTAGTAAAGGATTGGGGAGTTTACAGGTCCCAGTTACAGTTCAACAGATCTGGTGCGGGTACAATATTACTGTATTAAGTTGTTGTGGGGGGGAAGGGAGATTTTAGGGGAGGGGGGTAGCTTAATATAGGTGAGTTATTTTGTATTGTGAGGTTTTAGTTTTGGGAGGCAAAGGCCTAGTTTGTTTTGCGATGTGCACTGGTTTCAATAAAGCGGCCTTTCTCACGTAATCCTGGTGTCAGTGGTCTGTGCTGCTCCCCCTCGTCCCCAAAACGCACCTTTAATGAAGCATAGCATGATCCACTACTAGGGGTTGTCCTGGTTGATGAAGAAAGGATGGTATTTGTCAGGAGAATATTTCTGCAGGTAAATTAAGCCAAGCATGAATTACTCTCTGGCAGAGAAGTCGAGTGGGAATCATGAGGGAATACATGTGTGGCAGCTCAGTGCCTTTCTCTCCCAGATGTAAAGATATCCAAGTTAGACATGAAGATACCCAATCAACAGGAAATGTTCTGTGAATTGACCTGACAAGGACATTTGTGTCCTGCCGCTTGTTCTGTAAGCAGAAGATATCAGTGAGGATGCTCCTTGTTGTCCCAGCTTGGGTTGGCAAGAATGGTACTCACATCTCCTAGAAAAGCCAGACGGTGGGCACTTAAAACTGCTGCCTCTACCCAATTACCTCTGCCAGTGAAGGAGGAAGACACAAGTAGTCGAATTTGGAAATTATGCATCCTGATCATAGTTTGTTTTTTTGTGACCTGCCTTCAGTCGCTTTGAGGGACATGCGTAGATCTACAGCATGTGTGCATTTTATACAGCGAAATGGAAATGATTTGCTCATCATTGCATAAGAGAGGAGTTTAACCCTGCGCATTCTGTGGTATAGGACATTATCTGGTCTTTAAACTGAAGCAAGAAGGTCCCGTACAGCTGGTAAACATTGCAGCCATCTTCAAAATGCTAGTCATTAAAGACCACCTGGAAGGTATCAAGATGCTAACTCCACCAAGCTCTGCCCCACTCATGGTCGTAGAAGACACCTAACTTATGGGTGGGGGGTTAGAGAGATCTTCAAGATGGTAGTAAGCCCCCAAACCAAATGTCAGTCACCTTAGCACTGAAGCTTGCGAGACCCCATTAACACGAACAAGCATGACATATCAAACAGGCTTGGAAGGAAAACAGTCAGGACTACAGGAGGTTTGTACAACTTAGAAGGCTGTTTTGGATTTGGAAGTGCCTCTCGGTGCTGAAGTCCATTGAGAAGGCGCTGCTGGACTAAACAAAGCGATTGGGTCCCCAAACTGAGAAGGCTCTCTTGTGTATGAAGGTCATGGTGCTAGGGTTCCCAAGAGAGTATCGATTTCACCCTCCAAGCTGCTGTGAAAGGCAGAGTGCTATGCTGGAACTAAGGGGATGGGGGGTTCTGCAGCACCACCAGATAACCTTGAATAAGTTCAGATTAACAAGGTCTTTTAAGCGTTTTAGGTCGAGCCTGGGCAGCGCATGCGCTCATGCAAGGCATGCAGTATTGGAGTATGGCTTTGAAGCCCTGCCCACTCTCCGCCCATATTTTCCATTGGCTTGTGTCATTGTCCATTTTAAACCGTGGCTTTTGATTGGTTGTCTACTTAGGTAACCTCCCATGAGGACTGGGACTCTTACGTGTGTTGTTACTTGGTATGTTTTATTTACTGTCTGTGAGAGCTATTTTCTTAATGAGTTTTGCTCCTATTGCACCCAGGACATGCTCTCTCCTAAACCTGCAACCTCTTGTTTTGTTTTAGTAGCGCCGCCGCTCTTTATGTTATCTTGTGTTTTTTGAAAGCGCTGCGGTTTTAAGACGCGCTTTATGTTCTTTTGAACGCGCATTTGCTCGGCTCGCCAAAATCAATTAAAACCCACTTAACAATGGCGCCCAATCCCAGTCCCTCATCTCCGTCCTGCCCCTGGGCGCTGTGCTTTAAGTTTCAGCACGGTGCCCGCTTTCATAGTAACAGCACGGGCGTCACGCTAAATATTTTAGCACAGCACCCCTTTTAATGATTTTTTTTTATTGAGCATGGCGCCCGCTTCACAGGCCGCTACGCGTATAAATCTGCCCGTCCGCAAACCTGCCCATTTAAAAGGCTTCTTAACACCTGAGCCTGCGGCTGTTTAAACCAGTTCGCTGCAAGGCTGTTCATTGTTAATAATAATAATAATAATACAAAAAATCCCTTCTGTCAAGTCTATAGCGGCATAACGTTAATTAAAGCTAAAGCCACCGCACAACTGCAACTGGGATTGAAGCATGAGGCCACTGTGTACCACCTCGCTGCAACATCGAGGGGTGGTTGCATTGTAAACACACACTTACGTGGGAATGTTGGTTTAACCCTGCACTACGTGCGCAGGGCAAATAAATAACTGTGGGCGTGGCTGAAAATCAGTCGCTAACGAGCCCTGGAAGTACAAGCTGGCTCAGTGTCATTAATTAATACTCGCCAACATATAAAAACCCAGCAACATCACAGCCACTACCTGCAGAACTATAGACCTGGCAGTACGGAGCCACTGCCCTCTACGAACCTGACACAACTGTGTCACCATGTGCATCCTCGCGACCATCACACTGCGGTGCCACCTTGTGCAGACCTACGAACCTGGCACTGTAGAATGTTGTGGGGCCACAATGTGCACACCTACAGGCTTGCACTGGGAGCTACTGGCTTCATACTCGTGGACGTGGCACAGCAATTACGTCTCGTTGATCTCTCTGACGTGGCAGTGCGCTGCCACCTTATGCATACCTACGAACCTGGCACTGCCTGGCCACAAAGGGCATACCCACAAAATTGAAGCAGATGGGCCACTCTGTGCACATCTGAAAACAATCGAACAATAACAACAAAAAACCTCTCCTTATCCTTTAATCTCTATTCGGGTGATACCTCCATCGTCAAAAAAATACATTGTCCCACTATTGCATGAGTTGTTCATCTTTTTATTTATCAAAAAACATAATATATTTTTTTAATTTTTTTTAAGATATATATATAAATATAATCATCAATTTGCACATTATGACCAACATATCAGCAACATATATGTTGTGAGCCCCAAAAATAACAAATAAATTGAATATCTTACAAATGCACTCAGACAACACCAAACATACTACTCTCAATCATACCAAACACACACATACTTCAAAATATAACTTAACATTACAAAACATATAATGATTCATTTCATAAATACATGCAGTAAAAGAGAGGAAGAAAGCGCCGACGGAGGGGGAGAAGTCACAGTGGTGTCAGGGACAATTGATTGCTTTTAAGCTCAATACAATTGTTACATAGAGCCCTTGTTGCACCGCATTTAAGAAAGTACTTGGATGGCTCTGGAACATTATTGGCCACCTTATGAATAATTTATTCTTTGCGCCCTGACGAAGGAACTGTGGGTCTCTGACTCCACTCCGAAACGCGCGTCGGCGCTTTCTTCCCCTCTTTTACTTGTTATTTATTTGTTATTTTTGGGGCTCACAACATATATTTATATATATATATTTTTTTAAATTAAAAAACATATATTATGTTTTTTGATAAATAAAAAGATGAACAACTCATGCAATAGTGGGACAATGTATTTTTTGACGATGGAGGTATCACCCGAATAGAGATTAAAGGATAAGGAGAGGTTTTTTGTTGTTATTGTTCGATTGTACCCTGCCTTCTTCTCCTTACATGACAGGATTCAGGGACCCTCTTGTGTTCTGTACCACATTTGAAAACAAGGCACAGAAAGTGGTCAGTTTCAGTGAACCCATTGTTAAATTGAAGTCACCACATACAAAACCCACCCTCCATTACATAACACAGCCACACCACTGCAAACCCCCAATGGATTCGTGATTGACAATAACTCAGTTTGCTGCGTGCCTTCCTCACCCCGCCTCCCCCCGTGCACATAACCTCTCAATATGTCTCACCACTCTCGTGTACATGAGCTGGACCTGGGCGCTACCCAGGCCCGTAACTATGGTATCTTCTAATAGCTCTAAATATCTAAACCTTTCTCTTATTCAAAGTAACTTTGCTTTTAAATGTTTTTAACGATTTGAAATGCATCTTAGATAATTGACTACTGTTTCAACGTCTTTGAACTTTAGGCATGACACCTACGACTTAAGGGAGGTGCGGATAGGCTACAGGTGGACGGTGATCAGTTTGAGCAGCAGTAAGCATGAGCTGTGCATCAGCGCCTGCTTATTAGGTGAAAGGAGCTGTACAACGCAGCTTTGGTAACACACTTTTACATGAAAAATGCTAATAATAACCAACACTGGTGTGTTCCTAAACCACAAGGGGTCCAACACCAGCGCCATTAACCCAGCCAAACGGTACAACAGATTAAGTTAATGGTCAGTGTGATCTTAGGAAGGGTAACTCCAGGAGCTAAGGGTTTTTTTGTGGGTTTTTTTGGAGGTAGCAGCCGCAACACTACAAAATAGTTGTACACCCATCCAAACTGCATGAAACGGTTTGAATTTGTGCTAAAATATTGGGACTTGCTTGCATGTGTGGGCATGTCTCAGTTGTAAACGTATAACTACCTCTTGTCGCCATTCCTGGAAGAGCAGTGCGCCTTGTCATCCTCCAGTGTCATGTTGATATTTTATCCTCCGCAATAGAGGAGGCTTGCTCTTGACATAAATAAATCACTTGAGATCTCGAAGACAACAGGTAGTACCCGATCAATATCCAACCAACTCTACAATATGCTTCTTCAGTCCTTTTTCACACCTCCTTCCTTCTTACACCCTTCTTGCATGAACTACAATAAGGTGTGAAAGTCTTCAAAACGGCTGACATACCAGCAGCATGTCTCTCTTCCACAACAACAAACAAAATAAATTTTTAAAAAAACATTTGCAATGCAATAGGTCTCGCATTAGTTAAACTTCAAGCTATTGGCGTTGCAAATGCTAATGTTTTTTTTTTGTTTGTTTTTTGTTAAAAAATATCCCAGCAGTACCATAAGTAAAAAAAAAATAAAAAAAATCCACTAAGCAAGGAAAGGGTGCGGTACCACAGGCTGTTACTAGGTGGCGCTGTGGAGTTGTAAAGGGACCTCTATTTTCCACATATGGTAGTGCATCCTTAATACAATTATAAATGGAAAAATTGCAGCTTTCCATTTGTTTTGTTTGGTAGTGAGATTTTTGCTAGTTTGGGTTTTAAAAATGCACCATTTAAATAAAAACAATGGGGCATTTTTAAAACTCAAGTTAACAAAAATCTCACTTTCAATAAAAACAAATGGAAAGATATGCTGAGCTAAAATCTTTCTCTTTATAATTGCATTAAGGGTGCAGTATCTTATATCACTAATAGAGGTCCCTTTATAACTCCACAGGGACACATAGTAACAGCCTGTGGTACTGCACCCATTCCTTGCTTTGTGGAATATCTTTTATTACTTATGGTACTGCTGGGATATTTTTTAACCCAAAAAAAAAAACCATTAGTATTTGCAACGCCAATAGCTCAAAGTTTCACTAATGCGTGACCTATTGCATTGCAAATGCTTGTTTCATTTGGAGGTATTTGCTGTGTGTTCATTTCCTGCCATCAAATATCAGGCAACTTCTTTGATAATTATTTTAACATGAATATGTTTTGCTTTCCTTTCTCTAGACTGAAAAGTAAGGGAATTTTGTAACTCTTTCATAGGGAAGCTGCATTTGGGGTTCATGAGTGTGAAAAGAAGTATACGTCATGATAGATTTTCTAACACACCTTTAAATAGATCTAATTAAAATCTAATTAAACTTTACATTTTCAAACTCTCAAGCAGCGTGCCAAACGTTAGCGTTTAATCCTGAAATGTTAAGGCAACAAATATTTTAGTAGGGTCATTAAGGATATTGTTTATAATATGGGACCTGATCGTCAGCCCAGCTATGAACTGCCCACCATTTTCTGAATGAGCCCCTCTTTGGCAAGGCATTTTCATACTTGCTAAAGCACTTTCAACAAAAAAGCATGCCTGGTAAGCAGCGGCGTCACTAGGGTTGGTGTCACCCGGTGCGGTAACTTACCCCATGACACCATCACATGGGGTGACACCTTTCCCAAATGAGACTATTTAGTAAATAGTCTCATTTGGGAAAGGTGTCACCCCATGTGATGGTGTCACCCGGTGCGGTCCGCACCCCCCGCACCCCCCTAGTGACGCCACTGCTGGTAAGTTGCCACGTACAGGCTAAAGTGCGAGTTTGCTTCTAAAATACATAAAACAAAGGTCCCTGATGTGCAGAGAATCTTCCCCTGTGCTTGGGGACATTGTTCCTATTTTCCTTCCTCGATCCTGCCTTGAATGGCAGAACCACACAGGACAAACCTGCACTAGAAGTTCATCTTAAAGAGAACAGGCCTTCCAGGGCCCAGAAAGTGATGGCTTCCGCTGAGGAGTTGCTCCTGGCGGAAGTCTGGGAGGCTTCACTGGTGAAACGTCAGCAGTCCCTCCACCTATAAACTGGGGTGGAGAAACCACAGCTTTGGTGGAGCAAGACATCCACCAGTTTTTGGCTGATGTAGCGGACATCCCAAATCCTAAATGAGGCCCTAACTTTACTTTACGTGATAAATTCAAGATAACAATTGCTCTGATTTATTGTTTTGCTGTTTTCATTATGTCCTTTTTTTAAAAAATAAATACAATTGCAACCCAAAAATAACTGTGTGTATGTATATATATATATATATATATATATATATATATATATATATATATATATATATATATATATATATATATATATTAGGAATGCCCACTATGTTATCGGCATACAATGCTTGCTGTTTATCCTCCATCGTATATAGGCAATTATTCGAAAGGCCACTTAGTACATGTGATATATATCAATATATAATATTCACACTAATTATCGTTTGTGCACATTATAAGTTTAACAGTACAACCGGTTTCTGTTACCAGATCGAGGTAAGCAAATAGTGTCCCAGTTGCTACCTGTAAATGCTACTGGTGAACGTGGACGTAAAATGTGTGAACAAAGGCAATGAGAGAGAGAGAGAGAGAGAGAGAGCGCGAGCGAGCGATCTGTCTCAAAGAGAGAGGGGGGGTAGCCTCCTTTGGCAGTGCCAGCATTCCATGGCCTACCTGCTGAGGCACAGTCCATTTTCTAAAAAGTTCCAAACCATTCAGGAGGTTTCTGTGATGGGATGTCGACTCATTTCACATATTTTCAGTGACCTGGTCTCAGGTGTGATTGAACTGGGTCATTAGAAGGGAGAAGGCTCACAGCACAGAGTCCATTAATCAGGCCCCACTTCCCCCCACTCTGCTGCTAAATGTCTGGACTTATGTCAATGCTTGATTTCCACAGCCTCTTTGGATTTAGTGAGATGAAGCAGATGGCCAGCAACCCCACTCTGAAAACTATTCAAGCACCCCTGGTGCCTGCCTTCACTCCTTTAAGTGTTTGGTAGGACATGAGTGTGTGTGCAGCTTCCTGCCCAGCATGGGGAATCTGTGAATGTTTGGGGCAGGCCAAGGACTGCTGGGTGGGTCTCTCTTGAGGAGGATGTTGTTTGGTAGAGCTGCGACCAAGCTGGGTCTCACACCGTTGCTGAATTGGCTCCCTTGTACAGTGGGATACATGGGCTCATATTATATAAAGGGCGCACCTTTAACTGGGTGCACTGGGCGCATACCCGAGAGTGCGCTCTATTACAGTTAATGTGATGCCCCCAAGACAGCTGCGAGCTCATGCCTGCGCTTGGGTGGAAACACATTTCAAAGGCAGATCCGTCATTTGAAGCCACCATTCTACCTTTCACTTTGCAGGAGGTAACGTGTTCTGCAATACAAAGGGGAGCAGAGATCTCCCATGCAGGTGGGTACAGTGAGTGACTGCACCTTTCTTCAAGGAGATGTATCTGGGGGCATCCATTGGACTCCCTTCCTTCTGCTTTCATGGGGTGCACAATCAGCTACTCTTTGACAGCTACTTTGCCTCTACCCAAGCGACTATAATACAGAGCGGGCGCAGAGGAAAAGTGTTCCCTCGTTTTCAAGCGGGTATATTCCCTCATTTGCAGTCAATGCCCCAATGAAAATGAGGGAATGGCTCCTTTGGATTGCACTGGAGCTACATGTAGCGCCAGTGCACTCTGTATACAGGAGAGGCCATGCTAGTGTTTACAGCCTGTTGTGTAATACTGAGTGCCCCAGGGGTGCAGAACGTGGTGCACACACCCGCTGCACTGCTATGACACTTTCCATAACATGGCCCCATGTTGGCTGTAGATGTGCGCATGCAGATAATAACATGTTGACAATGACCTGAGGTTCTGAACATTCCCTTCACCTGGGCTTGCTGAGATATAAGCATGGCCACTGGATTTATACGATTCTGTGGCATCTACGTTTTCTGTATAGTTATGGATTTGCCACATATTCCATCATCTGCTCCATAATCTGCAGATTTCAACAAAAATAATTGTTTATAGCTCAAGCAGCTCAAAAGTTACTAAAAATGTGGGAATATGCATCCACGCGCACTAGAAAGACCTTTACAAAGATTAACAGGTCCTTTTTCAAGGTTTTTTTTTTGCAGTGTTTGCAGAATAAACTGGTAGTAATAAGGTGACATCTTTGCCCAGATAGTGTTACCATGAATAATAAAATAGCAAAGTAATGATGTAATATTATCACAAAATGTGCTGCATTATGCCGCATAATTTGCCTTTTATTGTTGCATAATTTAGTCAACCCTGCCACATAATTTGGTCCTCCCTTGTCGCAAAATTTCTTGACCAAATGAAGTCATTTAGATATGTTTATACCTGTGAATAGACCTTCTTTTGCCCTAGGCTTCTACCCAGCTTTTCATATTTTAAGATCCTACTGATTGATTTAAAAATTTGGGAGTTATGACAGTCACTTTGAGGGAGTAGACAGACGTCCTCACAGTCATGGGCAGTTGAAAATGTCTAACTGTTAAGTTATCACAGGCCATACATGAGTTGCTCACCCAGTCATGTTTAGGTTTCGCCCTGCAATAGCGCATGCGCTCTCTTTACATGAGCTATTGTATAAAACAAGGGGCTTGCAGCCCGCCCATTGCTTACTATTCGTTGGCTCCATTTTCATTTTTATTTGCTGTCTTCTAATTGGCCAGTGCATGCTGGCTTCGCTGCCCTTTCGCTTATCGCGCTGTGATTGAGGAACTATTTTCATTTTTGCTTCTTCCCCTATGGTCCTTGTTGAACCTCTTGCCATTTGTAGCTATGATTTAGTATGCCAGTTGCACTTCAAAGAAAGCCTTTTCTCTTTTGAAATGGATGTTTACTGTGACAACAGATGTCTGCTTCCAAATGCATTTTCACTAAGACATGAATGCAATTGCTTTCTTTATGTGATAAGATTTTTTCCTCTGTCAGCATGGAGAGCTTAACTGATTAACCCAGAATCAGAGGGGTGTTGTGCCGGGACTCAAGCCTGGTTCCCCATCTCAAAGGGGACTGGCTTTATCCTTTGAGCCACATCTTGTTCCTGTGACATCTTTCTTTCAATTAAGCACAGAGTACTTAACATGGAAACTTGCAATTAACATCTAAACATGGACGGGGTTAACAGTAATCATTAACCTATGATAGATAGCCTTTCTTTTGATTCATATTTTGATTCAACCAATATATAGCTGCTCACTTTCATCCATCCATCCAACATCCACATTCAGTCAACTCACAAATTCAAAGCCTTCCAAAAAAAAAAAAAAAAGACTAAACAATAAAATTACAACAGGTGCAGCATATTAAAAATGTAAGTTGTTTATAAATGTTGCCTTCAAATACCAGAATAATCCACCGGCCCAAAACTATTTTTAAAAAATAAATAAAACTACAAAAAACAAGCGTTGGCAAAGCCAATAGCTCTCACCTTTGCGATTATTGTCTGCCATTGTCTTTTATTCATGCTGTACAGCATGGGCATTGCTGACTTTAGAAAACGTTTGTAGCCATGAAGTATAGTGGGGTGGCTAAAAATTATTTAAATAAAAAAGAGCTATAAGTGTCCTGTGCTAATGCACTTAAAAAAGTGCATTAGCCCTGGCTGTATCATATTGCTTTTTAAAATTAGTTAATTCGTTCTAGCCATGCTGCAAAGCATCGGTATTGCTGTAAAGTCAATAGTTGTCATAGACAAGACCAATTGGCTTTGCCAATGCTTGTTTTTTCCCTTTGCATTGCAGTATCTATAGTTGCGCATTTCCAAAGGTGAAAAACAACACTGCAAATGTCAAATTGGGGGGGAAAAATATATGCTTTGATGAGCTCACACTTAAGATGGGACAACTTGGGAAAGCTGGGGAGCTTTGCATTCCCTCAATGTGATTAAATATGTTTTCTCGAATGGTAATTGCAAAATAAACTGCTCCTAAATGCTTTTTTGGGCAGATTAGGGAACATACAGACAAGCACAAAGCCTCTTTCCGAAGATCACACAATTTGATCAAATGTGGAAGATAGGATTGGTCTTATTTCGAAAGATGCTAATTAAACAATTTTTAATGCTAACCCACCACCTTCCACTCTCTTGCACAAGTTGGCAACCTTTTGGAAATGGCTTCAGTGGGTGAACATTATATTTTCTAGGGGCTTTGAAGTTAATATTCTAGACCACGTATTTTAATGTGAACTGTTTCTTTTTTCCTTGTATTATTTATTTTTGTTCTTTGGTTAATAAAAGCTGTCTTGTTAGATGGAAAATAAAGAACTGCGTTGAAGCACAGAAATGTGACAGTGCGCTGGATTTTTCGACCGCATTTTGCTTTCATGCTTGGGAGTAATTTACTAAGCAAAACGTGTGTTTGGTGTATCTTCCATTTCTTATAGTTTAATTATTAAAAATAAAACAGCTGTTGGTGGAACCGTGGAAAGAAAAGCTGGAGACTAGGTCAATTATCATTGGTTGATTCCATCAGATAAATTTCAGATTTCCTGTTGAAATAGTGATAAAACAGGGTGGGATTATGTTCTAATACTCGCTTTACCAGTCAACTGGAAACACTACTGCCTACTCTGGTGTGCTTCTGAACTGTGTGGGCCCTTGCACAGCGTGCTGCGCTGGCTTCTGTTGAGTTGTGTTTGTTATGCCATACAGCCAAGATATAACGAGAATTGGCAAAGCCAGCAGGTCTTGCCTTTAGGACCTATTGGTTTGGCCAATGTCTTACAGCATCAGCAAAATAGAAGACAAAAAAAGCCAATAATGTGGCTGCTGCGGGCTGTTGCATCATTCTGCTGGTGCAAGCATGTATGATGACGTGTGTGCATCACAATGAAGCAGGAGCCATTTGCTTCGATTTTTTTTTTTAATTTACCAAACCAAGATTGCAGACGCCACGTGGATCAGTAAATAAAAACATTTTAAAATATTTTGGGCACAAAATAAAAAATAAGAGCTGCAGGTCAGGAGGAGAAAAGCAGAGCACAAGGGAGACAGCAGCACGGAGAGAAGCACACGATGGAGAGAGCAACACAGGGTGCAGGTGGAGAAGGACATGTAAGAGAGCAACACCTTTGAGAGCAACACAGAGCGTGGGGGCAGGTACTGGGGGGAGCACATGAGGAAGAAAGCTAGAAAACAAATTGACTACTATGGAGTGCTTAACCAGAGAGGAAAATAAAATGCTCTCTAAAAGTGAGCAGTGGAAGGATACAAGTCAGCCAGTCAAAGAGATGGTATAGAGCATGGGTACTCACAAACTTTCTCTCGGGGGCCAAATTTACAGTGTGGTTTGTGGCCGAGGGCCGCACCGGTGGGGGCAGGGTCAGTGGAGGAGGGGGGGCGGGGCTAGAGCAAAAGAAAATACTATGACCATGAGGTTGAACACAGGCCCCTGCAGTGGACGCCTTCGTCCACTGAGCCACCAGACCCGGCATACACACCTCTCTCTCTCTATCTATCTATCTCTCTCTCTCCCTCCATCTCTCTATCTCTTCCTCCCTCTCTCTCTCCGTCTCTCTCTCCCTCTCTCTCTCTCTGTCTCCCTCTGTCTCCCTCTCTCTCTGTCTCCCTCTCTCTGTCTCCCTCTCTCTCTCTCTGTCTCCCTCTCTCTCTCTCTGTCTCCCTCCCTCCCTCTGTCTCCCTCCCTCCCTCTGTCTCCCTCTCTGTCTGTCTCTCTCTGTCTCTCTCTGTCTCACTCACTCTGTCTCCCTCTGTCTCCCTCCCTCTCTCTGTCTCCCTCTCTCTGTCTCCCTCCCTCTGTCTCCCTCCCTCTCTCTGTCTCCCTCTCTCTGTCTCCCTCTGTCTCCCTCTCTCTGTCTCTCTCCCTCTGTCTCTCTGTCTCCCTCCCTCCCTCTGTCTCCCTCCCTCTGTCTCCCTCTGTCTGTCTCCCTCCCTCTGTCTCCCCCTGTCTCCCTCCCTCTGTCTCCCCCTGTCTCCCTCCCTCTGTCTCCCTCCCTCTGACTCCCTCTCTCTCCCTCCCTATCTCTCCCTCCCTCCCTCTCTCTCCCTCTCTGTCTCCCTCTCTCTCTGTCTCCCTCTCTCTCTGTCTCCCTCTCTCTCTGTCTCCCTCCCTGTCTCCCACCCTCCTTCTCCCTCCCTCTGTCTCCCTCTCCATCTCTGTCTCCCTCTCCGTCTCCCTCTCCATCTCTGTCTCCCTCTCCATCTCTCTGTCTCCCTCTCCATCTCTCTGTCTCCCTCTCCATCTCTCTGTCTCCCTCTCCATCTCTCTGTCTCCCTCTCCATCTCTCTGTCTGTCTCCATCTCTGTCTGTCTCCATCTCTATCTCTGTCTGTCTCTATCTCTATCTGTCTCTGTCTGTCTCTATCTCTGTCTGTCTCTCTCTGTCTGTCTCTATCTCTGTCTGTCTGTCTCTATCTCTGTCTGTCTCTATCTCTGTCTGTCTCTGCCTCTATCTGTCTCTGCCTCTATCTGTCTCTGCCTCTATCTCTCTCTCTCTCTGTCGCTCTGTCTCTATCGCTCTCTACCTCTATCTGTCTCTGTCTCTATCTGTCTCTGCCAGTCTGTCCCTGTCTCTGCCTCTATCTACTTCTATCTATCTCTGCCTCTATCTGGCTCTGTCTCTATCTGTCAGTCTGTCCCTGTCTCTGTCTATCTCTGTCTCTGTCTATCTCTGTCTCTATGCCTCGGGCAGTGCACACGTACTGTGTCTACACGTCACTGTCATCAGCCCAGAGAGAGCGGAGACCAGGCCTGAGCTCCCTGGCCTTGGCTCAACCCTCTGACTACAGGCTGGCGGTACACATCACATCACAGGCTCTTAACGCACACCTCACCCGCTGCTCTCACTCCCTGCTACCCTCTGTCACCTCACCCGCTGCTCTCACTCCCTGCTGCCCTCCGTCACCTCACCCGGCTCTCACACCCTGCTGTCCTCTGTCACCTCACCCGACTCTCACTCCCTGCTGCCCTCCGTCACCTCACCCGGCTCTCACTCCCTGCTACCCTCTGCCACCTCACCCACTGCTCTCACTCCCTGCTGCCCTCCGCCACCTCACCCGGCTCTCACTCCCTGCTGCCCTCTGTCACCTCACCCGCTGCTCTCACTCCCTGCTGCCCTCCGTCACCTCACCCGGCTCTCACACCCTGCTGTCCTCTGTCACCTCACCCGCTGCTCTCACTCCCTGCTGCCCTCCGTCACCTCATCCGGCTCTCACACCCTGCTGTCCTCTGTCACCTCACCCGCTGCTCTCACACCCTGCTGTCCTCTGTCACCTCACCCCGCGTGTGTGTCAGCCTGGGCTGAGACAGCTTCCCGGGAACAGACACAGCCGCACCCGAGTACTTCACAGCTCTTTAAAAGACCATTCACTTGTTAATGAGGCTTTGTTGTATTTCACCTCTTCTTAGCGCCCCTGCATCTCCACTCAGAGTGGAGATGCAGGGGCGCTAAGAAGAGGTGAAATACAACAAAGCCTCATTAACAAGTGAATCGTCTTTTAAAGAATCGCCCGGCCCCCATAGAGCAGAGTCTCTCAGAGACTCGCTGCTGCAACCGGCGGTGTTTGCTGACACTCTTAAAAAACAAAAACAAACCCAGGTACGATGTCTGCAGGGTCCGCGGGCCGCCAAGGAAGGCTTGCCGGGCCGCTGGCGGCCCGCGGGCCGTACTATGAGTACCCGTGGTATAGAGGCTATGCACCAAGGGAGAGACAGAAACAAGATGACAAGCTGGGAGAAGGAAAGCAATCCAATAAGAAACAAGCAAATGAGAGTGACAATAAAGCAAACCAATGGTAAGCAATGGGCGGGTTGTTTGTTACCTCCTGGAAGTTCTTGGTAAGCCCCCAAATGATCTTTCTCAAAAAGACAGCTTGCGCCTAAAAACACAGTATCCTTGCTGACCTTCAAGTTCATTCCCCCACAACCCCCAAACGCTCAAATCTGGAGGGATACATCCCCTCCACCATTCGCATGCTTCCTACGCCTCTGGTCCCAGCATCCTCCTCGTGGGCAGTAAATATTGTGTTTGGTAGGTTACAGTCCCCTAGTCAATGCCCTGAAGCAGCTTCTGTGATGCAATTTGCTGATAAGAGCAAATTTGCCACTTCCTGTGCCATGATCGTATCGGCTTCTATGGCTCACTCTGGTTTTCCCACTGCCCTTGCAACTGCCCTAATGTTAGTTTTCCAGACTGATACTCGGTGTACGCTGGTAAAATAACTATGAGAGTTAACACTCACCTCTGATATCTGCTGTCATCTACTGTGAAACTGAGTAACATTAAGTTGGTGTAGCGGTAGTTAGTATTTCCTTTATTTCTGTGTTCCACATGCACGCTGGCTGTTAATTTGCAACCACTATATGTTTATACTTGTACACAGATCCATGTTCTGTGTTCCTTCTCCATGGTTGCCAACTCCAACTTAGCCAGTTGGAGTTGGGAACTGATGGAGAGAGCATCGCCAGGACGCGGGCTCCTAATACGTAATAAAGAAACTTCTTCCTTAAGAAACTTCCACACGTCTCTCAGCATCATTTTATTCAAAGAAGACCCACCTCTTCAGTTGGGTAATAGTAAAGGGTCTTATCTGTACGTGTGGTGTGAAACGTTCGACAAAAAAACTGTTGTTTATTTGTTTTATGTGAATGAAGCAGAAAAGGGGTGAGTTTTGAAACTTTCCAGAGAAACCCCTCCTTTACATATGGCTCCAGAAAAAGTGAACATTATGGAATACAATTAGAGCGTTAGGCCAGCTTTTAGAGTTTTAAGAAGCGACACTAGGCAATGTGTCTTTGTCGCTGTTTCAAGGTTCTTGATGTTTATTTGGAGGCTTAGACAGAAGAAGATATCCACACGAAGAATTGGAGTGGGTCCCTTAGCTGCTTGATTTAATTTTTTTATATTTGTATTTTATTTTGTTTTTAGCAGCTGTATATTCATTAATGGTTTAATCAATTTTAATTATATGTACTTTGGGTTGCATGTGAATTGTAATTGTAATTGTGGGCTTATGTTGATTTGTTTTTATGCCTTGTATTCTTTTATGGATAAGTGAGCCGAAATAAAAATTTCTTTGAGAATTAGAAAATAAAATACTTCTTTCCAGATCTTTCTAATTTGTTGATGTTTATATTTTCAAAGCTAATAATCTGTTTATTACAAAATAGAATTATTATATGGAGCCATGAATTGTGAGGAAATCTCACTGTGTGTGTTTACCACAGGAGCAAGGGATAATCAGAAAATTAAAGCGCCAAGACATTTACAGCAATTGTATGCTGCAGAATTTATTTATTTATTTTACTAAAGTAAAAGGCCATGGTACCTGTGGTGCGCACACACCTCTGCATCAAGAACATATGAAAAATAAAATGGCACAACATGTATTCGCCCTTTTAAATCTACATCATTAGTTATGCTCCATTTTAATAAAAATATAGCGTATAAAACGTGTCATTCTACCTTTCATGCACTCACACTTTGCTGTATTTACACACTTATTGTGTGTTGTTTTAATGATCGGTATCCATACGAGACACTCCAGAGATAATGGCTAAAGGTACAATAGTGTTAACAAATACATTGCTTACACATCTGATATTTTAAATATGCACAAATAAATATGATGAACAGGTTTCACTTATCTAAGACTTGCAGAGAGATCAAATGCCGTTCTACAAAACATGATTTCAGAGAAAGTGAAGAAAAAAATTAAATGGCTGTTTAAAAAGAGAAGGCAGACTATTTAAACTTGTTTATGTTAAGGACAGTACATCTGCTGAGTAAGATTGACTAGACAGCTCTGAGATTAAAAGTGATTTGTTTCAGATTCTGATGTAAGATGCATTATCCCAGCCAAGAAGACGAGGCGCTGCACTGGTTATTGGTGCATGTACTACTGTCACACAAAGCCCTCTCTGGAGATGCCTCACAACAAATACAGGATGGAAAATATGCCACAGCTGCTAAAAAAAAAAAATAAGTCATTGCTCCAACACCCAGATTCTGCATGGAATGATTTGCTTCTCCATGTTCTCAGCAAGTGATCGTGGGACCCCGGCCGCGTGGAACCAGTGCTCTGGAAATAATGCAGCCTTGTCAGATTCATAAAAAATCTCAGTACTTCCCTCTTCACACTACACCCCCTGCCTGCCAAAGTCCACATAATCATTCAAGATCCATCTATCTCCCCCAACAAACCGTCTTCAGAAGCCCACTCAAAACCCCACTCCCCAACAACAGAACACATTGGGTTATAGAAAACTACTTAACATGTACCTATCCCCCAACGAACAAAGCTGCTGGTCTTCATGAACCTTCTCAGGACCCACTAATTACCTGAGAAAGCCACCCAAAACTTACACAATGCCAACAAATCACCCTGCTGGACTACAGAACTGACTTCCGACCCAGCTATCGACTAGCTTGATCTAGTCGAAAACTGCTGAGATAGCCCCTAAACACGCAATCTACAGGCCTTCAGAAAGGTATTCAAGACCCCAACACTCTTTCCCACCTGCTCTCAGAAGCCATGCAAGATGCACCTAGCCCTCACAAAACACCATTAGGAACATCCCTCAAAACCCTGCTGTCTGACAGCCACACCTACCAGTCTTCATAAAATGACTCCTGACCCACGACTACAAAACAACCCAACATACTTGTCTTCAGAAAGCTATGCAAGCGCTCTCCATCCCAACAGCTCCCAGAAACCATGCAAAACCCACCTAATCCTCCAACAAACACCATTTAATGGCCTGTAGAAAACTACGTCAGTCCTACTTGTACACCCAACAAGCTAACCAAAACAGTCTTGTAAAAACTACTCCTCACCCACTGATCCCCAAACAACTCAACGTACGTGCTGCAGAAAAATACTTAAGAGCAACTAGACCCTCCCCTTTGGGCCGAAAACATAAAATAGTCCAGGAACGCAAAGTTGCAGGGAGGGTGCTTGCACCTGTGCAGTTTTAACATTATCGATGCTCTGAAGATACCAGACCACAGTAAGCATCATTCTTAACATTTAATAGCTCACATGCATTGCAAATTCTGGCATTTCCCCAAGGATCTGCAGAGTAGGAATGTAGGAAGTGAAAATTAAGCGATCATTAATGTGTTTTCATGTTGTGCTTTTGGCTAGCCCATGCCTAGCTTGTTTCCGAGTTACTCTAATTGAGCATATCAGACAGAGATGCTATGAAGATTTTACCGAATCAAGAGGACTGTAAATTACTGAACGTCATCAAATAGTGCATCTTAAATAGGCTGTGCATCAGTCTTCTAAGCTATTGTAATGACTCCTTGGCCATCTTTACTGCCATCTCCTTCACTTTGGTCCTCAGGCCGGGCGCTAGGACTTGTCGCTGTACTGAACTGGATTGGCACGTCCCTTTCGATCCCAGGTGATACTTCCTTGCTTAGCTGGATTGGCACATTTCTTTCGCTTCTATGTGGCTGTTGCTTGCTGAGTTGGATTGGCACATCCCTTTCGATACTGGTTGGTGGTTCCTGCATAGGACCTTCAACACACAGCTGGCCATCGCTGGACAGGAAGCAGGCCAATTCCTTAAGGTTCAAGGCCTCCGGCAGGTCTGATTCCCTCCGAATTAGTTCATTCTTGTAGGAGATAGAGCCGTCATCACCTTGCCTCTTGGTTTCCTTGGAACCCAACAGCAGCAGCTTCCTACCAACCAGTTTCAAAGTTAGTTCATCAGCGGAGAAGCCAGGAATTGCAATTGTAAGGGCAAAGGTCTCCCCAGTCTTCTCTTTCTGGCTGGAGCCCTGTCGACTGGTGTCTGGTGCTTGGCCCTGGTCGGGTACCGTTAAGTCCTGCAGCAGATGCCAATGGAACTTCTCCGCTTGCTCCATAGTTTTGGTCACCTCCATCATCGTCTCAATCCAGTCTTGCTTTGCCCAGGCCAAGATGGCCTCCGCGGTGGGCCAGAGCGAGCGCGCAGGCTCCAGGAAGGGGAGCAGGGGGTCCGAAGGAGGCTGGAGCAGCAGGCTGAGGCTGAGCATGGTTTCCGGCTTCGTAGACTGTGAAGATCCGCGTCCACAGAGACAGCGTCGATTCTGAGCCTGAGTAACGGTTTGCTGCTTTTATAGATGCATGAGGCCCAGGATTTCCAGGCCCTTCCTGAATTCGCTACCCCCTTGCACGCAGGCGCCACATTTCACAAGTCGGCTTCTATTTTAGAGGCCCTGGAAAAAAACGCCTCGCGCACGCCATAGCTATGTTATTTATTGTCTCATGGCGTGACGTAGGCTGTATATTTTCAGGCACTGTCCTGTTAAACTCGATAGCTCAGAACAAGCACTGACCCCGCTTATAAATCTCCCCGATGAGGAGATAAAATACACTGTCTAAAAGCGGCCACGATGCGCGGCCTGTGACTGAATGTCCTTCATAGCACACAGTGATATTTATAATCAGTTACTGTAGCCAAGGGCATCGCGAGGGGTAGCAGCTGCCTCTTTCGCCTGTATTTTTGGTACCTCGGGACCAGCCCTTGCTAGCCCTGGCGGTCAAGGCTGTAACAGCTCTGTTCATTTATATGTTTTTTTTCTTTTTTTAACTTCGCGCCTTTCAGTAGCAAACGAGGAGCTCTTGGGGGGCCATGGGTAAGAGAAGGGGTCAACTCAGCGATGCCTTTGGGAAGGTCAAAGGCGTGTGATGTAACTTCCGCTACATCTGTCGTGTTTATTTTCTGAACGGACGTCCATATTACTAGCTGTGGTATTTACACCTTTCCTGTTCACTTGACAACAGAATCTCAGTCACTCCACACTCACGGTGACAAGTGTGAAAGTGAATGAAAACACAAGTGGCGATAGATGTGTGTAGATAGGGCCGAACAAGGGTATTCTTGCTAGAGAGAGGGGCAGCCTGAGAGAGAGACATATTTGTAAACTGGCTCTTGGTTTTATGAATACATTTTTTGACGTTTCGGTCTGTACGTTTCTGAATTTATGTTCTTATCTAACTGGCAGTCGCCCATACTTTTTTGTGAGTGAACATTTTAAGTTGCAAGTAGTATAGTATGAATTGCTTCTAGGCGCTTCAGAGAGCTGCCTGCTAGTAGCAGGTTCGTGTTTACATCGACTGACCCAGGAGTTCTTCATAGTCTCTTCAGGGGTATGAAGCGATGCTTACATTATAGAATAGAATACCATGCAATACAGGCCCTGGCGCTGTCAAAGAGATATATGCACCATAAACATGAGGCGCCTTAGAACCTCTTGTGCTGTGACCAAACCTGGTTCCAATACAGGGGCGGATTTTGGGGTGGAAAAGTGAGGGAGGGTGTTCCAAGACACCCTGCTGAATATTAGCATGTGCACTTATATGTAGATTCAATAGGAAATATCATCCTTTGTTTATTGAGTCTCTATTCTGCCAACACAGCTGTTGACCTGACAAGATTGATAATAGAGAGACACTCAAATGAAGGCCTAACAACTGCATTTTTCAGTTTTTAAAAGTAAATTTAGGCAGGGAATACTAATGTTTTCCTACTGTGTTTATGTGTAGAAATAAGTAAGCAAGCCTTGACAAAGCCAGTAGGTATGTCTATTCGGTCATTGATGGCTTTAGAGACTCAAAAAGGCATCAATCACACATGCGCTCTGTCCCTCATTCTTGCAACCATGCATCCATTCAACCTCTCACTCACTAACACAATAAAACACACAACCAAACTCAACAACCTATGCAAGATTAATTAACAGATTAAAAGTAGAAAAAAGAAAACATGCTGCTGCCTAGACATGGTGGGAATATGTCTGTAATCACAAATAAAACTAAACCCAGGACGGAGCGGCGATGTTGAATTGGTAGTTTCATTGTTAGCGTTTCTTTGTTTATATAGTCGTGCATGACTGCCACATTTAAAATGAACGTGTTGGCCATCTTGGAATGCTACAACAATTATACACTATAGGCAATACAATTCCAAGATAGTTGTCTTTTTAAAAAAAAAAATTATAACCAACTTTATTGAAAGATAGTTGTCTTTTTTTAAAGGCAAGAGCCGAACGTGGGGGCAGAGCACTGCAGATGAAATGAGCAGCATATAAGTGGCCCATTAGCACCATTGAGCTGTAGTGTGCTCTCAAAATGAAAAATAAGAAAAGGAAAAGATATGGAAGGGAAGTTATAAAGGTTGAAAATTAAAAACTGAAGGCTTGGCCTGCCACCTGTGGCACTGGAACACATCCATTTTGAAGCGGTTGTGCACATGTGGTCAGACAGGTTTGCAGGAGTCTGCCTATGCTACCTACTGTGTCCGGAACAGGAAGGTGGGAAAATGGAGGAGCCACAGGGAGCTGAAGCAAGGAAGTGGGTGAGGATAAAGGAGCTTGAGGAAGAGAGGATAAAAAGAGTGCGGGGCAGGCTGAAAGGAGAAAAACCCAGTGCAAACAAATTAGTTAAAAAAATAGAGCCACAGTACTGAAGGCAGGAGAAGGAGGTACGAAAAAGGAGGCAGTATACAAAAAGTTAGGGGGATGGGAAGGAATGTGAATTAGAAGACAACAGATGGTACCAGGTCCGCACAGCAGTGCAGGGGTAATAGTAGAAAGAGGGGTAGTGTACACACCCTATGGAGGTAGTAAAGGCAGTAGTAAACGCAAGGAAAGTCAAAAGGGAGGTGGATGATAAAGGAAGTGGATTGCTACAGCGGAACAGTCACAGCAGAATATACAAGCAGAAAAGAACAGAACTTGGCAGTAAAATGGGGCAGACGGTAACATGCTTGCTGCTGACATCAGCTGTGATCTGCAGACCATGAGTTTCAAACTGAGCTAGGCAGACTCAGTCTTCCATCCTTCTGTGATAAGTAAATTGAGTACCATTAACGTGGGTAGTGGTAACACCTCTTACAGTTCTTACCCGATGAAGTGCTTAAGCAGCTGAAGGACTGTGTACTAACAAGCTTTTATTACTGATCCAAGCGGGGTGTGAGCTCAAGAGAAGAGGAAGGATTGCTTAGTGAAGATAAAAGTGGGTAGGATGCGCTTACCCCCAATTGACTACAGTGCATTTTCAGAAGAAAGGGATTCATTGGGCCCAAGAGGGGAGCAGCACATACCACAGACTAGCTTGTTGGTGTGAAAAAGGCCGCTTAATTGAAAACAGGTGCACCTTACATCAACATTCCTTGGCCTGTGCCGTACAAAACTGATCCTCACTAAATAGTATCCTCCTACCTTACCCCCTCCCCCTCCCCTAAAGTTGTTCCCCCTGCAAACATTTATAAACCCCCAAAACTTACGACTTCTTAACCTTTCTTCACCTAGCTATCTATGTACATTTCCTATGCTCTTTCCCCTTCCTGCGTGCTTCCTGAGTGACCTTCCCCAACCATAAACTGTAAACTGTAAAACCTCTGTCCCAACTATTACCCCAGGAAAAACGCCCCATAAACATCATTAGCACACCAGCACCTGCTTCCAGCGACAACCAAAGTACATGATTTTCCCCCCGATGCACCTGTTCCCAACAACGCTACCGAAAAACAAAAACTCCTGCCACTAACAGCGGATCTAAACCCCCCCCAGTAAAAAGCCTCAAAAAAGAGGACCCCCCCTAAACATGGGGAGGGTGGGCGGGAAAAACAGCTTCCCTACCAGCAAGCCCTCCCAACCGGCTGTCGTGTCACTTCCACCGAAATGGTGGTCAGTGACCTAAAATGGCCGGCTATATAGGCCCCCAGCCCAAAAACCGCCCAAACCTAGCCCAAAATAGCCCGGGGAAGCCCAACAAGCCCAACTGGGCTCTGGCTGCCCCCCGGCCCAAAATCCCCCGGGAGGGGCAGGCCTCCCGGTGGTCGGCCGCCCCTCCCAAAGCCCTATTGGGCCCAAGAGGGGAGCAGCACATACCACAGACTAGCTTGTTGGTGTGAAAAAGGCCGCTTTATTGAAAACAGGTGCACCTTACATCAACATTCCTTGGCCTGTGCCGTACAAAACTGATCCTCACTAAATAGTATCCTCCTACCTTACCCCCTCCCCTCCCCTAAAGTTGTTCCCCCCTGCAAACATTTATAAACCCCCAAAACTTGCGACTTCTTAACCTTTCTTCACCTAGCTATCTATGTACATTTCCTATGCTCTTTCCCCTTCCTGCGTGCTTCCGGAGTGACCTTCCCCAACCATAAACTGTAAACTGTAAAACCTCTGTCCCAACTATTACCCCAGGAAAAACGCCACTCAGAAAATTCCTCCGCCAGGAATTTTCTGACCCCCCCAACTAGGTCCGAGGTCGTTTCGGGTATCTACATATTCCTAGCACCTGATCCAAAACCTCCTTAATCTGCACTATGTATAATTCCAAACCATATCTGGACAAATGAACACCATCTTCCCGAAAAAAATACACTGCTGCATAACGCAGTTCTGGATGCTCCATCCTCCCAAAACCTTCCCTGTCACAAAATTTACGCATGTCCCTGTTAATCTTCCTTCTCGCCTTATCTATTGCCCCTGGCCGCTCTGCCCCCCTCCAACATCTCCTGGGAATGAAATCCGACCAGATCACGTGACAGCCCGACCATTGCCGCTGGATCTCTAACAAATCTCTCTGCATTTGCTTCAACAAAGCCAAACCTTTGCACTGCACCAGATCGGTCTGGGCAAATCCCCCTTCTGATTGACCTGTTCAAAGCCGGCACCAACTCGTGCCACCTCATGCCCCCTTTTCCCTGCCACTGACACCTAAACAAACCAGGATCCAGCCCTAGGTTCACACTGTTCTGCTTTCCCCATTCGTACTGCTCCGCCCGCTTCACAAAAGAATGTCCTACAAGGAGGATGGACAATTCCGCCGCCGCAGGCCCCGCCACTGCACCTGAAAAGACACATATATGAGAAACGGGGAGGAACATCATGCCTCTCCCTCCCGGGGCCCCGCAGCCTGATGTATGTTCTAAAACAATCCGATTTCCATCGCCCCAAACGCATAAGCTCTTCCCTCCCCCACCCCTGTCTTGCTGCATCCGTTGCTGCACCTATGCGAAAGGAATGTGTCCCAAACTGTCCCGGGTTCTCACCTAGTCCTAGGAGGGCGCGCCTCAATACCCAAAGTAGTTGGGGCGCCGTCACCCTCCCCCCTCCTCCCGGTGGAAAACCTCCCCCGCTCCAAAGGCCCCCCTCGTGGCTAATAACCTCCCCCAAGCCGCGGGGCATACCTCCTGTTCCACTACAGGCCCCATGACCACCCACTTCCCTGCACCCCGCTGGTCTGTCTTCGAGCGACCCAGTAGTACAGCCACTTCCTTTTCCCGCAGATCCACCGCCCCCCACTGCACCCCCCGCGCCCCCCTTGTACCCAACAGCTCGGAAACCCGGAAGGCCCCAAAATACATCCACGACATTAACGTGGAAAACAATACCGTTTCTTCATGGTTGCGGCAGATCTGCGGCAAAATCCGCGTCACGCTAACCAGAATACCTGCCGAAATGGGCCTCCTCAGCTGGGATCGGTTGCCTTTCTCCCTTGCCCAGCCTTCCAACAGTCGCGTTCCCAGTTCACCCGCGGATGGCGCGTAGCCCCACCACAATTTTCCCATGAACGCAATGGCCGACAGCTTTCCCGCTATCGTCACTTTGGACCTTCCTTTGTCCATCATAGCCATAATAAATTGAACTACCTGTTCTTCCCTGCCCCAGGGCCGGTCCTGCCGCGTCGCGCCACTGTCCAGAAAATCCCGCCAAGCCAGCTCGTAAGCTCTCCAAGTTGATGTGGCCACCGACCCTCTTACCAACTGCAAGACCCTCTCTCTCCTACCGACCACATCCCCTCTGGAACCGGCGTCCGGCATGCGTCCGCCTCCGTGGCTAGCCCATGGAACCTCTGCCACTGTGAACGAGACAAAGCGTCCGCAATGTCATTGTCCACCCCCGGCACATGTCTGGCTTGAAACAAAATATCGTGCTCCAAACATCGTAACACGAACACCCTCAATAACTTGAGCACCTGCGTGTCCCTAGCTAACTGCCTGTTCACAACCTGCACTACCGCCATATTGTCCACCTTAAAAATCACCTTCCTGTGCGCCAAATCCCGGGCCCAGACCGTCACAGCCACCACTAGTGGAAACAGTTCCAGAAAGGCAATGCTCCTCCCCCGTTCTTCCAATGCGATGGCCATTCCGCGGCGCACCACCTCCCTTGCCAGTAAAGCCCGAAACCGCCTGCCCCTGCCGCGTCTGAGGAGATAGTGACGTCCCATTCCCAGTCCTCGGAGGCGGCCATTGGGATGCCATTAAAATGCTCCAAAAACCTCCGCCACATGCGCAGGTCCTCCTTTGTGCCCGCCGACAATCTCATGTGATGGTGCGGTAGCGTCAAACCGGATAAGGACAAACCTAGTCTCCTGCAGAAAGTTCGCCCCGCGCGCACCACCCTGCAAGCGAAATTCAAGTGCCCTAGGAGGACCTGTACTTCCCGTACTGTCACCTTCTTTTTGCCAGCAGGCTGTCCACCAAGAGCAGCATATGCACCTTCTTATCCTCCGGCAGCCGGGCTTCCATTGCTACTGAATCCAGCTCAATACCAAGGAATGACAACACCGTGCCTGGACCCTGTGTTTTTTCTGGCGCCAGGGGCACACCCAGGTAGCCCATGAGCTCTGTAAAACTAGCCAGCTGCTGCTGACAGTCCGCCGAACCGGGCTGTCCCACCAGGAAAAAATCATCCAGGTAGTGCGTCACCGTCTGGTTACCGGTCCGCCACGTAAAGACCCACTGCAAAAAGGTACTGAAACGCTCAAACAAGGCACAAGATATGGAGCACCCCATTGGCAACGCTTTGTCCACAAAAATGCACCCCTCAAACTGTATACCCAACAGCTGGTAGTCCTCTGGGTGCACCGGGAGCAGTCGAAATGCCGATTTGATGTCGCATTTCGCCATGAGGGCGCCTGCCCCCACCGTAGCTACCAACTGCCGCGCCACGTCCACTGACGAGTAGGACACTGACGAAAGTTCAGCCGCTATAAAGTCGTTCACGGACGCCCCTCCGGCCATGACAAGTGCTGTATCAGCCGGTATTGTCCGGGTTCCTTCTTTGGCACCACTCCAATAGGGGAAATGATCAGGTCCCGAATCGGTGTCTCTTGAAAGGGCCCCGCCATGCGCCCTTCCCGGACTTCCTTGCCCAATTTTTCCCGTACCACCGCTCTGTGCGCGTTGGCAGATTTCAAGTTTTCAGCCCACCTGGCGGACCGTGGACCCTCGTACCCCAGCCGGAAACCCTCCCGAAAACCTAGTTGCAGCGTTCTAGCGTCGTCGGTCCGTGGATAAGACGCCAACCATGTTTCCAGCCGCTCCTGTTTAACTGGAGTATGAGCCTTTGCCCAGATGCCCCTGTCCTCCCCTACCCCCCGACCCCCTGCTTGTTGCCCTGCCTGTGTGGGCTGCTGCCCCTGTCCTCTACCTCCCCCCCAGCATTGAACCACTGGGTGCCGACCTGTGCACTTGGAACATTCGTGCCTAAACTTGCAATATTGTCGGGCGCATGTGCCCTTGTTGAAATCCCAGCACGCACCCCCTGTGCTTCCGGCGTTGTTCCCCGCATATCCCACCCCCCCCGGGTGGGGCGGTTCGGAAAGGGGCGGGGTGCGAGCTGTAGCCCGCTTGCCGTGTATATTGTTCCCCCGAACTTGGCCCCTCCCATGGTTTGATGGTAAAGGTCGGAGTCTATTTCCCCCCACTTGGCCTCCGGATCCCAGGCCAACCGCGCCCGGAACTCCTCATCATAGTGGGACCATGCGTACCCCCCGTACGTGACCTGTGCCCGCCTGATCACGTCCATATATTTAAACAACGCGACGGCCCGGTCCGGGTACTTCTCACAGTACACGCTGGCAAAAATCAAGAATGCCGCCGACCAGTTCTCGATGTTCATGGGCACCCTCGGCCTCTTGGCCAATTCTAGCTCCTCTTCCTTGGACCCCTCCTTCGCTGTAAGCTCCCTATGCAGTAGGTTCAGCATGTCCACGTAGTCTCCTTTCCAGATTTTTTCTTTGGTGCCCAACGTAAGGTGGGCCCCCAGGGGCTTCGTAATCCCCATATATGGCAATTTTTCACGGGGATGTCATGGCTCTCCTTTCCCCCCTCTTTTAGGGCCCCCCCTTTCGCTTTGTCCCCCTCGTCAGTCCCCCCTACCGGTCCTGCTGCTTGGTCCCCTGAAGAGGCGGGTGCCCTCCCCCCCTCGCCCCCCCCGAACTCACCGACTCCGGCCCCACCCCCGTGTCTTTCACATACTTCCCTTGCCTCAAACGCACCTCCCCCTCCTCCCCCCCGCGCGCATCTGTGCCAACCGAGACCCTTGCCTGCGGCCTACCGCCTGTCGGCCCTTTAGCAAAAACTTTCGCTGCCTTACCTGGCGTCAAGGTCGGCGTCCGTACCGGATCCCGCCGCCTAACCAGTCGTGCAGAAGGGGCCATCACGCTTTCCGCTTTGTTCCACCTGACCGGACCGCTCTGTAACAAACTAGGCATATCGTTAGTCACGCCCCCCCCCGTCCTGCAGGTCCCCAGGCTCCACAATTTCCCCTTCTTCAATGCTCCCTTCATCGTAGTCCAATAGCCCTGGGCCGTCCACCTCGGACTCCGGCCCCTCTACCCCTGCGCGGTCCCTGTCTGACCAGCTTGGCAATGGGCCGCCCTCCGTGGGCTCCAGCCTGCTCAAGCCCGCCTTCTCCCTGCAATTGCGGAGGAATTCCCCCCACTCCCCACTCCCTCGCCGCTGCCCTGCGCGCTGTTTCTGTGAATTCCGCTCTGTGTCATATGCCTCCCGCGCCTGTCCCCCTGTGGCCGCATGGACCCCTCGGGGTTGAGCTACCGGGGGCCTCTCGTCCCGCCTCCTGTATGCCGCTGCCGGCAGGTCCCTCGTGGGAGCGCGACCGCCCGCATGAGGCAGAGCCGGCCCATCCTCTCGGTGGGTTGGAGCCGCACGCAACTCTCCCGAGCACCTCGCCGTCCTTTCCTGCCAAAAAGAAGTGGAGTCCGACATGCCGGGGTTAGTCCTGCCCTCTAACCCTCCCATCCCCACACCCTCCCCCGTGAAAACCCCCATCCCCGTCCCGCACCCGACGTACTGGATGAGTGGCCCCCCGCCGCGATGGGACGGACCCCCAGGCCCCAGCCCCCCGCCCCGTGCATCCCCTACTCCCTCCCCTGGGAACGCCCCCTTCCCCATCGCTCCACTCCAACTCTTCAACCACCCGCCGGACCGATGTCCCCACCCCAGCCCCTCCAAGCCCCACCCCAGCCCCTCTACTCCCCTCGCCCCCCCGGACTCCAACACCCGCCCCAACCCGCTGATTCTGACCACCGGTGGCGCAGTCCCTCCGGCGCCCTATCCAGCCAGCCCCCTAACTCGAGGGAGGGCATGGACCCCCAGCGGGCCCCTCCCTGCTTGCCATCAACCCCCCCCGGCGTCCCCCAACCCTGCCGGAGAGCGTGCCTCACGCACTGCCCGGGCCTCCCCCTGTCTACCTGCGAGGCCCCTCCCCCCCACCCCGGCACCTGGGTCCATCGCCTGAAACCCCCGTCCCCCATCTGGTCCCATCCTCCGCCCCTGGCTTCCTCCAGGCCCCCTGCCTCCTCATACTCCTCCCCGCTTTCAATCAAAAGCGGGGAGGTCCAACCACTGACCATCTGCGAGGTGACAGCCCCCTGGTCTCCCTGCTCCGCGCCTACGCTCCCTACTAACACGGGGGCCCCCACCGCCCCTTTCTTCCTTGCGCCCTGCTAATTGGAGCCTTTCCGGCCCCCGGGCCCCCTCCTTGAAAAGCAGCGCGGGCCGCGGAGCCGCGCCACGCCCCCGCCACGTGTGCGTTTTCGGCGCGGCCGCGTTAGTAGTACGGCCGCGCCCCCCTGCCTCTACATTTTGCCGTTTTCGCGCTCGCGGCGGCTCGCATGCCAGCACAGCCGCCGCGACCCCGCTCGCCGCCCTCCTGGGTGGCCTCACCTTAACGCCGGGCCGCAGCATGTCCGTGCGGCCCGCGTCCTCCAAAAGGCGGAGCGCCTCCACCACCCGGGGATCCTGACTGTGTGCCATCGGTTGGGTAAAGTTTCCCAGCAAGAATCGCGCCAACGCCAGACCAAGAAAAACAGCTTCCCTACCAGCAAGCCCTCCCAACCGGCTGTCGTGTCACTTCCACCGAAATGGTGGTCAGTGACCTAAAATGGCCGGCTATAAAGGCCCCCAGCCCAAAAACCGCCCAAACCTAGCCCAAAATAGCCCGGGGAAGCCCAACAAGCCCAACTGGGCTCTGGCTGCCCCCCGGCCCAAAATCCCCCGGGAGGGGCAGGCCTCCCGGTGGTCGGCCGCCCCTCCCAAAGCCCTATTCTCAATTGTTTTGACACTACCGACCTTTCAATGAATGATAACTGTAATTGTCACTGGGCCAGTCCACCAGGAAGGGCATTTGAGAAGCCGACATTCCCCAGCAGAGCATGCAGTGATTTGTCCTTGTCAGGCCTGTCCTGTCTGTTCCTCTTGAGCATCAAGGGTCCCCTCTCTTTGTATAGGAACAGTCTTGTTGTTGCCCCAGGGTAACTTGGCATTGGGTCTGGGCTCTTTCTTGTTTATGGTAGTGTGTACTGCAGAGGCATTGTCCCCATTACCTACCAGGAGTCTTCATTACTCAGAGTCCTAGTCTTCCTCGCCACAATCCTTAGTCCCCAAGCATGTGAGGATTCACCTCACATACATAAGGACTTGGAAAAACAAAAAGGACAAGGTGGTAATGTCGTTGAGAGTATATTTATATGCTTCAGTGTGTATCTGGCTTGTATCTGTATTTTCTCCATTTCTTTACCATACATTTGTGTTTGGGGTGTTACACCCTCCCCAAAAACGTTTTCTGTAGTAAATAGTTTGGTGCAAGTGCTTTCAGGTGGGTAATGTGAAGTGTCTGTCGGATTTCACCTGGGATTTTTAAATGCCCACACTGAGAAAAACACACACTCTCTCTCCTCTACTTTTTGCAGGCTTTAAACAATGTTGATTCGTTTGAAAAATATTGTGTTTGAAGTACCCCTAACTATACACACTCTATCTTTCCACTGCCTCTTAAGCCCCCTTCATGTCCTGCTTCTCATATAATGTGTTTAACAAGATGTCCCAGCGTGACAGTTGGGAAATCTGACGCCAGCACGCCCTCACCCCAATCATACTGACCAAGCTATGCCCCTGATTATAACCTTTCTTCTGCTCTTCATGGGGCATATTTACAAGCCCCTAGCGCCACTTTTGCGCCGCCGTTGCGTCACGCATGTGACGCAGCGGCGACGCAAACCATGCGCCGCGTTGCGCAATATTTACAACGTGACGCATTTAGGGAGATGCGTCACGTAGTAAACCCCTGCGCCACATGAAACCTGCGTCAGGTTTCATGTGGGCGTTCCTGCGCAGGAGAGGGGCGTTCCGGCTCAGGGACGCCTCTGAAAAGTGACACAGTGAAATCTACGAGATTTCACGCAGTCACTTTTCCGACGCTGGTGCGTCAAATCCTTACGCCTGCTTGAAGCAGGCGTAAGGATTGACGCACCATGTTAGGGATAGGGAAGGTTGGCACAGTGCTGGAGCTACGTCGCGCTTGCGACACAACTTCAGCACTGCGCCAACCTTTCGCCGGCAGATGCGTCACGCATCTGCTTATCCTTGCGCCACGATGCGCCGCATTGTAAATGCGGCTCATCGGAGGTGGCGCAAGGGTAAACTTGCGTGATGCATTTTCCCTGGCGCATCCCTGCTGATTTGCAGGGATGCGCCAGGGAACGTAAATATGCCCCCAAGTGTGTAGTATTTTCAGTCGATTGGTAAATTTCTACAGTGGTATGGCCTTTTCAGCTCTGTGAAATTGACTTTTTTGTCAACCGTACAGAAGCATGACTTGTTCTTTGTTTGTAATAGAGTCCTAGCAATGATGTTGCACTTTTGGAATGCAGCTTACGCATAGACTCGTGAACTTGTCTCACCATCTGTGATATTTGGCACTTGCAGCATTTGCTCATGCCGAGGTAGTTGGCATGCTTCTATTCTCGAACGCCGCGATGTCATCCTCATTCCGATCATCGTTGGGAAATGTTCCATGTTGTCTGTGTGTCAGGGGCAGATGGTTCCAGAATGCTTCGGGAAGTGCTATAAATGCCTTTCAGCTGGTGGGTGGCAAAGAATAGCAGCTAGCAGAACAGTGCAGACGCAAGGGAGTCGTATTCTTGTCACGGAAAGCAGTTCTGTCGGAGAAGATGCTGTGTCCAAGCCTGAACCTCCAGCCTCCTTCGGGCTCCCTGATCCCTTTCATGGAGCCCATGCGCACCCTGTGGCCCACTTCTCGCACCATCTTTGCTCGGGCGGAGCAAGACATGATCCGCATGATGAAGGAAATGGCAAGGACCATGGAGGCCATGGAGGAGTTTCATCAACGTCTGCTGCTGGAGGCGACCATCCCCAACCGTGCTCCATGCGGATCACTCAACAGTGGTCTGCTAGGCTCCAGGCAGGCAGAGAAGGCTGGGGAGACCTTCTCCATGTCCCTGGCAGCCCCGGGCTTCTCCACTAATGAACTGACAGTGAAACTGGTTGGTAGAAAGTTGCTGGTGACCGGTGCCAAGGAAACCAAGAATGATGACGGACAGGGCTCCTTTTACAAGTATGAGGTCTTCAAGAGGGAATCGGACCTGCCTGAGGACGTGAGCTTGGAGGGCCTAGCCTGCTCCTTTTCCAGCGATGGCCAGCTGCGTGTGGAAGCTCCGCGGCGGGCACTGCCAGCCACAACAGAAAGGAATGTGCCAATACAGATCATCTCAGCAGCCACTGGAGCGACTGCCGTGGGCAGCTCTCAAAGTCAAGGATCAGGAAGTAAGGAGAACCACAAGGCTGATGAGCAAGGAGAGGGAAGCATGGACCAAGCCAAGGCGAAGGGACAAGGAGAGAAAAGTACAGACCAAGGCAAGACGGAAGGGCAAGGCGCAGGAAGGGCGGAAAACAGCAAGACTGAGGCATCTGGAGAGAGAAGTACAGATCAAAGCAAGACCAATGGCCAAGGTGTGGAAGAGCACTTGCCGCTCTTTGCTAGAGTGATGGACAAGGAGAGGGAAGGACAATCTGTGGGGCCAGGAGAGGAAAGAAAGGATCAATGCAAGCCAGAAGGGCAAGGAGCAGGGAGCATGGAAGGCAGCAAGACTGATGGGCAAAGAGAGTGAAGTACAGACTGTGGGATAAGGCGATGGAAGAATGGACCACACCACAGATCGATGAATAAAGGGAGGGGGAAGTGTGTATCTCAGCGAGACTAAGGGGCAAGTAGAGGGAAGTATGGAACACAGCAAGAGCAGGAAGCAGGGAATGCAGACTATTGAGGGGATTGTGGAATGCGACTCAAAGCACTGACTGTCGAAGCCAACAATATTAAGAAGGAATAATGATGATTTCTAATGCATTTTAAAGTAAAGTGTAAAAACTAATAAAAAGTGTGAATCTTGGAAAATGCCCGAGATTACTTGTATCTGCAACTTATATTTTTAACTTTCTGAAGTGAAATCTACCTCCTGATTGGTCAGTTGCCAGGCTACACTAACCGGTAAGGCAAACCGAAAGACCTTTACTATATGTGTCTGTATGTATGTAGATATGCATGTATTTTTATAGCCCAAACCACGCTGGGTAGCAACAGATGCTAGCCATGTTTTGAAATGCTCAAACGGGGTCACTTTTCCAATCAGAGTAGCGTCCTCCCTAGGACAGTTATTAGGGGGTACATGCCTGCAAGACGTGTTTCCATCACTGCGGGGAAGTGGTAACATAGGGATGTAGTCGTGTTGTTTGTGGGGACCCCAGTGCACTGTTGGGGTCTTCCAAACATTTCTTTTGGGTTGTTTCCTTACTTTAATATGCTTTCTGTTCAGAGCTTTAGCACAGAAACATTTTATTTGATAGGATGTATATTTTCATCCTGCTGATCATAGTAGGTGTAAGGTTTGGAATAGTTAATTAACACTTCACGGCGATTAGGGAAGGGTGTGGCTTGTGGGCAGTGTGTGCGTTTGTGCATATTCGTGTGTGTGTGAGACCAAACTGCTTTGCTAGTGTGCAAGATGCTAATACAAGAACAATTTGAACACAGGTTGAACAGGGTCATCATATACGTTGGAATGCTCCTAGAAGGGCTGTGCATTCACCAGTTAGAGGTTACCAACGGAAGCAGATGCAACTTGCCCCTTGTTACTCCTAACACTGTTCTTACTATCCCCTGGGGTCAAGGGTCATAAAGCAGCTGTAGAAACAGGAAGTAAACATGGCTAAAGAGCCCTGCTTACTTACCGCTCCTGGTCCATCCCCTAGCCAATCAGCTCCAAAAAGAGACGGTTGAGTATCTAAGGGTGCAGGGAAATGGTCGATCCTGTGATGTCATCGGTGTCAAAGGGTACGCGATGTCACTTCCACTACCCCTGGCATTTTAGTGTATAAGCGTCCATGGTTCATGCTAACATGTGCAACCTGTGGAAGAGTGAGACAAATCCACTGAACCTATTATTCTTAGATTGATAAAATAGTATCATTGACATTACTATTAGATGTCAGTGTCCTCTGTTTTCCTAAGAACAAGACACTTCCCCTGTTGATAAAATGAGTACCGCTGACTATACTATTAGATTTCAGTGTCCTCTGTTCTCCTAAGAACGACACTTCCCCTGTTGATAAAATGAGTACCGCTGACTATACTATTAGATTTCAGTGTCCTCTGTTCTCCTAAGAACGACACTTCCCCTGTTGATAAAATGAGTACCATTGACTTTAATATTAGATTTCAGTGTCCTCTGTTCTCCTAAGAACGACACTTCCCCTGTTGATAAAATGAGTACCATTGACTTTAATATTAGATTTCAGTGTCCTCTGTTCTCCTAAGAACGACACTTCCCCTGTTGATAAAATGAGTACCATTGACTTTAATATTAGATTTCAGTGTCCTCTTTTCTCCTAAGAACGACACTTCCCCTGTTGATAAAATGAGTACCATTGACTTTAATATTAGATTTCAGTGTCCTCTGTTCTCCTAAGAACGACACTTCCCCTGTTGATAAAATGAGTACCATTGACTTTACTATTAGATTTCAGTGTCCTCTGTTCTCCTAAAAACAAGACACTTCCCCTGTTGATAAAATGAGTACCATTGACGTTACCATTAGATTCCACTATCCTCAGCCCCCCTAAGGACAGGACTGTTCCCCTCTACAGCTCTAATTTCATTGGAGTGGTCTGACCAACCACTGCTGTCTCAGACCATAATGTCTGGTTCATGCTGTTGACGTGTCTGTTCTACAGAAAAGTGAAATTCATTTTAGGCGTGAAAAGTGCATGAATTACATGTGCAAAATGGCATTTGCAATTCACATACTATGAATTTACTCTCACAAGTGTATGTGCTCTCATTATTTACTTCCAGTGTTGTATAGTTTTACGTGAGTGAAAATACTGCTCCCACAGATGAAACGTGGGCATCCCAGGAGGGGGCTGCTTTGCCAAATAGTTGTGCAGCAGTTTTCACAAAGGTCTGGAAGGGCGATTCCTGCTCTGAGTACTATTAGGGATTTACTCACATTACGGGCAGGAGTAAATTTACCTCCAATGTGAGAATGGGTATGCAGCACCCCAAAAATTAGAGGGTTGCATCAGTTTCCCATGTAGAAAACCTCTCACAAGGTAGTAAGAACAAATGCACTTTTGCTCAGCAGTTACACATGCGTAAGTATACAAGATATATATTTATCTATTTGTAAATGCTTATGCATATGGGCACTCCTAGAAGACTTCCCAGGACGACTCCTGGATCATTTTGAGAATTCCAGAAAAAGGTGTAAATCAGCTCAAAACATAGGTGTAAACCTGCAGCTGTTCCTTGAACCCTAACTAACCCGTTCCATCATACAGTTTAAATCAAAGAGAATTTTGTCCATAGCTGTTCAGAATTAGTCCAAAAACCAATATGCTTGCAATTAGTTCCAGTCAAAACTATTTGTAACTATCAGTGCTTAATTTGTACAAGAAAAAGTACTGTTTCCCAAAGTTCTGCTCAGAATCCCGCGGCGGGTGCAATAAAACTCCGGTGTGCCTAATACCAAGGCTGGTAGTGTTAAATAACGCAAAACACACAAGATGATGGACGGAATGCTGCACATTGGCAAACATGCACCCCCAGTCACAGATCTGGGTTTAATCCATCGTTATTTTGCTTCACCACGCCACCCCAGTTCAGACATAGCCATATGCAAATCAGTCTTGACCCTGTGCCTCATGGGAACAGTCCAGACCGAACTGCCAAGCCATGTCTTCCCTGGACCGGAATCCAGCATCCTAGGACCAGTTTCAGGCTATCAGCCAGGATAGCTTGACTCCAGTGGCGTAGTGAGCACGGGACCCACGTCTGGGCATACCCTTCCCACTTAGGGCGAAATGCAAAACACACAAGATGATGGACGGAATGCTGCACATTGGCAAACATTCACCCCCAGTCACAGATCTGGGTTTAATCCATCGTTATTTTGCTTCACCACGCCACCCCAGTTCAGACATAGCCATATGCAAATCAGTCTTGACCCTGTGCCTCATGGGAACAGTCCAGACCGAACTGCCAAGCCATGTCTTCCCTGGACCGGAATTCAGCATCCTAGGACCGGTTTCAGGCTATCAGCCTTCATCAGCCAGGATAGCTTGACTCCAGTGGCGTAGTGAGCACGGGACCCACGTCTGGACATACCCTTCCCACTTAGGGCGAAATGCAAAACTGGGGTGAATGTTTGCCAATGTGCAACATTCCGTCCATCATCTTGTGTGTTTTGCAGTGTTAAATAACCACACACTCCCTACTCCTTTATGTCACTCTTCCTGGTTCCTGCTTTCTCCCTTTGAGACTGCTTTACCACCTTTCTCTGCCTCCGTCTTTCCAATGTGTGTTTTTCCCTCTCTTGAGCTCGACAATTATCTGAAGCTGAAAAATAAGTGCTGGTGGCTCCCACCGGCAACCACGGGCTCAAATTAATCACTGGATGCAACTTTACCAGGGCGAGCAAACAGATAATGGAAGAAAGGTAGAAGGATAAAATGAAATGGGGGTAACCCATACTCTTCAGTTTCTTAAAATACAACACCACTGTGGTGTGATATGCTCACTGGTGAGTTTCCCCACTGTCCTTCGCGCACCTTCTGCTTAGAGAGCAGGTCCTCGTGCCAGCTCCCCCTTCAACAGTTTTCCTGTCCAGCTTGCCTGCAGTCCACTTCCCTCTGCTGCTCTCTGTTTGTGCCTCCTCTGCTCGTTTCTTGCTCTGTTTTGCCTTTTCTGCTTGTTCTTCTGCCCTCTGTTTTGTCTTTTTCTGCCCTCTGTTTCGCCTTTTTCTGCTCATTTTTCTGCCCTCCATTTGCCTTTTCTGCTCGGTTTCCTGCCCTCTGTTTAGCCCTTTTCCACTCTGTCTTGCCTTTTTTTGCTCGTTTTCTGCCCTCTGTTCTGCCTTTTCCTGCTCGTTTCTCTGCCCTCTGTTTTGCATTTTGCGCTCGTTTTTCTGCCCTCTGTTTTGCCTTTTTCTGCTTGTTTCTCTGACCTCTGTTTCGCCTTTTTCTGCTTGTTTTTCTGCCCTCTGTTTTGCCTTGTCTGCTAATTTTTCTGCCCTGCATTTGCCTTTTCTGCTCGTTTTCCTATCCTGTTTTGCTCTCTTCTACTCTGTCTTGCCTTTTCTGCCCTCTGTTCTGCCTTTTTCTGCTCATTTCTCTGCCCTGTGTTTTGCATTTTGTGCTCGTTTTTCTGCCCCCTGTTTTGCCTTTTTCTGCTCGTCTCCTTAAGATCTGGCTTTTCGACAGAGACCTCGCACCCCAGTGTCCAGATACCCCCAGGAGTGACAGTGCAGCTCTCTACAAATGCTGATTGATTATAATGATATGTTGAGTGTGTCCCTGGCTTGTGCCCGTCAAACATCTATAGTGCCCAACGCTGTAAAAATGCTTCAGTACCTGCCCCCTGAGAACAACTTAACAAGTTCCATTTTTAGCTGATTTTAAAGTTTATTTTCTATTTATTTTCTTATAGGCCTTTTACCCGAAGGGTGCTGTCACAAAGCAGTATACAGTTTTGCAGAGAGCACAAACAAGTATGGACAACTTTGTCTCACCAAAATATAATAACGCGATATAAATAATTGTCATTTCGATATTTTAAATGTATAATTATCCCTTGTTCATATAGGGAAAATTTTGCATTGAACATTAGATTCCCCTGATAAATCATATATTATTTTTTATGAGTGGTATGGCCAGCTAAGTGGTTTGTTACATCTGAGGGTATAGGTAAATACGTTTACAACATTTGGAACACATTTAAGCACCTCTTTCGAAAAATAAAGAGGCAGCCGGCCATGCAAATTCTGTATCATTATAGTTAGGGCTGCATTCATTCTGCCAATAATAGACGAGCACAGGCAAATCCAATACTTATAGACTTGGCACTCTGGCGCGATGCTTTATTTTTCATTGGAAGCATATACCACCAAGTAAGTCTGCATTGTCTGCTCACGGTCACACGTTGCTTGATTATGTCTTCCGTAACAGACAGGGTCAGCAGCACTGTTCCCAAACATTCCCTGCCTCTCCTACCCCATTCCTTTGAAGCATGTTTATCTAAACCCTTGGAGCTGGCCTATCTTGGGTGCGGGTGGTGGGGATAAACAAAGAAAGCGACAAGTGCATCAATATCTTGTTGATAGTGGGTAATCAGATACTATATCTATACCACAAATAAACCCTTTCAGGGGCCGTAATACATATGCGCCACTCTTTTCCTGTTTGCTCCGTGTGCAAACAGGGAAAGTGTGCTTTATCATAATGAATGTGCTGCCCGAGGGGAGCCGCAAAGTCGTGCTGCCCTGGAGGGAAGTGCATTGCAGTGAAATACGGAGCAGCTGCTTCAAAGCCGCCCCATGTTTTACAGTGCAGGTGGCAGCCCGCCTGCACATTGAAGAGCGATTCAAAATCCTCTTGCAGACAGGTGCAGTGAGTGACTGCACCCACCTGGAAGGGGATGTCTGGGGGGTTCTAAGGGATCCCCTTTCATCTCTCCAGAGAGTTGCCTTTAGGAGGCACACTGAAAGTCCGCCACCTTTTTGTGGTGCACTGTCGGTGCACCTCCTAAAGGCATGTTTGCCTCTGCACCTGTGTCCATAATAGCTGCGGGCACAGAGGTAAAGGGATTCTTTCATTTGCATGGTACACCAGGGCCGGACTGGCCGTAGCGGGCATCGTGCATTTTCCCTGTGGGCAGCCAGGGTGGGGGCCGGTTTTGGGTCCCTCGGGGGCCGTTTTTGTTACAGGGACGTTTTTGCAGCATGTAACAGAATCGGCCGAAACCGGCCCTGGCAACCAGCTCGGCCGCACCCCCAACCCCTCGGGGGGGAGCGGAGGGGGGACCTGCCCAGCACTTTGCCAGGGCCGGTTTTGGTTCCCAGTCCTGCCCTGGGGTACACCATCTTGAGAGATAGCGCTGGTGCGTAAGTGCACCAGCTCTATCTGTATTACAGAAGGGTATGCACAAACGTCTGCGGCTCCTTCTGTAATACCAAAGTGCCCCAGGGGTTCACAAATCGGGCGCACATGTCCGCTTTGTGCAAGAACTAGCCAACATATACACACCAAGCAGAATTTGACAGCCGAATCAGGGGCTGCTCACAATTCTACCCCATACCACATTTCCCTTGATAAAGGAGGAATTGATGAAAATGAAAGCCAAGAAATTAGGTGCCCTGTAGTATGACAAAGTATGGTAAGACACCAATCAAAAGATGCCATCAATCAATGAAACTGAATAACTACAAGAGGCCAGAAAAATGTTTAATGGGTCCATGTGCAAATTTAACAGTTCAAACCTGGGGAAGGTACACACATGAACTTCTCTTACACTTTTAAGCACCACTCTAGCTTAATCATCCAAAACCTCTGTCTTCATTATTCTTATCTATCTCCCACACTAGCTGTCCTACTATAGCTCTTCACAATTCTTCGACACCATTTTTACCTCCATGTGTCATACAAAAGTCACCATAATTCTTGGCAATTCTTGGCAATTTAAGTCTGCATCTTTGACAACACCTTGATGATTTTATTTCTAAGCAACAAGTAACTCACATGCAGGATTATGGCATTTTGCGATACTTAAAAAGTTCTACTCGTACTGCAGGGCATATATTGTGTGTCATTTATGGACTCCTAATTACTTCATTAAGTCAGTTTCTACTTTTTTATGACATGGACTAAACATTTTTAGGTTTTGCCTTGACTGCACATGTGCTGTCTCTGCAAGACTTCTGTTTGTATACAGTGGGCTTACAGCACACCCAGAGCTTACCATTTGTTAGGTTCAGCAGCACTTTCATTTGCTTCACTCCCTTTTGTCACGACATGCAGGCATCGTGTCCTCTTCTTGTGTTTCGACCTCCCCTGGAGCATGGACCAAGTACTTGTGTCCATCCACTGCTCCCGTTTTTGGAGCTACTGTTTAGGTCTCGTCTAGGCAGCGCGCATGCGCTGCTCTAGGAGAGGGCCTTTAGCAATCGGTCTTCACTTTTCAAGCACTGCACTCGTGCTTGTGGCGGCATCCACCTTGCGGGAGCGAGCAGCGGCGCGGCCACGCTAATTACAAACATATGGCTCCTGCGCGCCGCTGCTCGCTCCGTGGATGCCGCCACAAGCACGAGTGCAGTGCTTGAAAAGTGAAGACCGCTTGTTTTTTTAAACGAACAGAAAGACTTCTCGCACTCAAATCTGAAACACTTTAGTGTTATAAATGTCGAAGAGGCCGTTTTTGTAAAGTAACCTTTAAATGTTTGCCACAGTCTTTGCTTCAGGGTGTTCTGACCTCACATGCCTTGTTTGTCGCCCACCAGCTCACCCCACTCACCTGCAGTCCGTCACTCTTGAGCGTTACTCACTCACCTGCACTCTCTCGCTCATTAGCGATACTCACTCACCTGCACTCGCTCATGACCTCTGCTCACCTACAGTCTGTCACGGAGGTGATCCCGTCCCTTCACTGCAGTCTGTCACTGACAGCATCTCCCACGCCTGCAGTCTGTCACTCATGAGTTCTACTCACTCACCTGCAGTCTGTCACTCATGAGCTCTAGTCACTCACTTGCAGTCTGTCACCCACTCGCAGTTTGTCGTTTAGTGGTTTCACCCTTAAGCTGGAGTCTGTCACTGGCATCACCTCCCTCACTCGTAAGCGCTACTCACTCACCTGCTCTCTCACTCATTAGCGCTACTCACCTGCAGTCTGTCACTCACTCGCAGATTGTCGTTTAGGTGGGCCCCCCATGAGTTGGGATCTGTCACTCGCCTGCGGTCTGCCATTCACAGACTCTCGCTGACCTGTATCTGACTGTCAGTCACGGCCTCCCAACCTGACTCACCTGCAGTATGTCACTCAGTCGCAGTTTGTGGTTCAGGGGTTCCCCCTTAAGCTGGAGTCTGTCACTCTCCTGCAGTCTGCCATTCACAGTCTGTCACTCACCTGCAGTCTGTCACTCACGGCCTACCAGCCTCACTCATCTTCAGTCTGTCACGGCCTCCCAGCCTCACTCACCTGCAGTCTGTCACTCACGGCCTCCCAGCCTCACTCATCTTCAGTCTGTCACTCACGGCCTCCCAGCCTCACTCATCTTCAGTCTCTCACACAGGGCCTCCCAGCCTCACTCATCTTCAGTCTGTCACTCAGGGCCTCCCAGCCTCACTCATCTTCAGTCTGTCACTCACGGCCTCCCAGCCTCACTCATCTGCAGTCACTCTCGCCTCTCACTCCCGGTGTCCGGCTGTCTTTGCAGACTTCCCTCCTCCTGCTGGCCCAGGCACCTGTGTGTGCTGCGGTGTTGTGCACTCCCCTCGCCACAGCAACTGTTGCTAACAGCGTGTGGGCACCGGCGACTGCAGAGCACACAAACAAACCGCCCGCAGACAGACACACACACACTGCCTCTTCGCTCCTCCCCTTCTACACACACACACAAACCGCCCGAAGACAGACAGACACACACTGCCTCTGCGCTGCCCCCTCTGTCCACACACACACACACACACCGTTCGCAGACAGACAGACATACACTGCTTCTGCGCAGTACCCTCTGTCTACACACATACACAAACCACCCGCAGACAGACAGACACACAATGCCTCTCTGCTACCTCCTCTTTCCACACACACACACAAACCGTTCGCAGACAAACAGACATACAGTGCCTCTGCGCAGTATCCTCTGTCTACACACACAAACCGCCCGCAGACAGACACACACAGTGCCTCTGTGCTGCCTCCTCTGTCCACACACACACACACACACACACACAAACCATCCGCAGACAGACAGACACAAAATGCCTCTCTGCTACCTCCTCTGTCCACACACACACACAAACCGGTCGCAGACAAACAGACACACTGTGCCTCTGTGCTGCCTCCTCTGTTCACACACACACACACACACACACACAAAACATCCGCAGACAGACAGACATGCACTGCCTCTGCGCAGTACCCTCTGCCTACACACACACCTACACACATACACACAAACCGACCGAAGACAGACATTCAGACACACACACTGCCTCTGCGCTGTCCCCTCTGTCCACACACACCGAACCCAGCCGCCTGTGAACTACACACTCCACACACACACCTCCCGCAGACAGACAGACACACCCTGCCTCTGCGCTGCCCCTTCTGTCCACACACACACATACAGACACACAAACCGCCCGCAGACAAACACACACTGCCTTTGCGCTGCCCCCTCTGTCCACACCCACAAACACACTGTTATATCTAGGTTTCTACCTTACATCTTCCCTGTTTCTCTGCCTCTGCTGTTCAGTCAGTGAGAGTAGAATGTTAGTGTGAATGTGATGTCATTGGAATGTTGGGTATGCTGTGAGTGGGACTGTCAGTTGGATCCTGGGCTGAGCAGCAGAGAAGCTGCTCCTGGTGGGGCTTTATTACATCTATACTGGAAAACCTATCTGAACATCTAAGATCAATAAACTTATCATCTGTAACCTAACCAAGACTACTGGAACTACTTACCTCCGATATAACATAAATTGGCGACGAGTTGGATTCAAAACCATGCGTGAGGACTTACTTCAAGCTTGAAAAGGTACTTTTATACAAGATTTTACTTAAAAAAGAACTTACCTAAGGATCTTACGCCCTCCCGCCCCACCAGTGTCCACATTCACCGGACAGCCCATTGACAAGGCGTAAATTTCCTGCTACTTGCTTCTTCCTGCCTGATTTCTACTGCCTGCTTCTTACTGGGCATGTTTCCTGCTACATGTCTTTCCAACCTGATTCCTGCTACTTTAAAATTTCTACCATTGTGTGGACCCGGCATCTTCAAAGATTGGCACTATATCTAAGAACCCATTTTACAGGACGCATGTTTCCTGCTACATCTTTTTCCTGCCTGATTCCTGCTGCCTTTGTCTGCCAAATACTGCCTGTACCTCATCCTGTGTACCTACTCTTTCTACATGGGAAACACTAACGTTTGCACCCAGCAAGCAATTTTGAGCAAGCGCCATCCATACAAACTGCCGATGTACCCTGGCTCTACATCAGAGGTGTACCTTCTCTTCATTTTGCGAGCACTTCCCAAACCCGTTGTGTATTTTGGGATGCTTTTGTGGAACCAGTGACTAGCATCAACTATGCCAAGAATCAACTTTGGACACCCCAGAGACTGAGCTTTGCTTACTCGCTGACACTTTACATGGATCCTGTTTGGTGGCAAGTATTGTGAACATTTTGAGGTAAATCATAATTGATTTAATTATGGGCCTCGGTTTCCCCTCTACATTTGGCAGTTCAACCGTCCTGTTGTGGTTTGAAAAACAACGCGTGCCATGCTCAGCACGCGCTCTTACCTTCTCGTGGATCCTCTGATCTTCAGTGACGCTTTCGAATCCTTCTCCGTCTCAGCGTTACCGTGCAGCAATTTTGGGTGCACGCACTTGCCTACAACCACCCAGCACTGCGTCACCGAACGTGCCGCCATCTTGCGGTAGGCACCATCGATACAGCTTACTTTGCTCTGCTTTACACGTTATTGCTGACCATGTTTTGTCAGTTACTGTCGTTGAGCTGGCAGTGGACGCTATGCTGACTTTACGCGTGAGGAATCATTTTCAAAGGTGTTTTCTTCTTCGTTTGCAAGTTTCTGCGTTCTCCACTCTGGCAGTGAACTGTGCTCGGCAGACACCATTATTTCTGTTCCTTCACTGGATGTAGAACCCGGGTGAGATATTGCTCACCGGTGTTTGCTGTCTCCTGCTTTCGTATTTGACTAATTCATACTTTGCAATGTATTCTTTATATTGTATTGTGTTCATTAAGTTCGTTGTTTCTGGGTTTTATTCTCTATATTCCTGATTCTGAGTGTTCTCTTTCCTTGTACTGCACTAGAGTTTATTTTTGAAGTATTCTTGATTTGCCTGAGATTTTTCTCGTCCTGTCAGGTGTACAGCGTACCTTTGCGCTGTTGAGTTATTTGCTTGTCCATTCTCCTTATACTGTGTTTGAGGCTGTTTACCACCTCTCTTAATGCTTTCTGCTTACATACTTTCCTATGCACTCCTCTTATTAAGTCATTGTTTTCATTCAGTTCACGTGCATGAATATGTGTGTACTCTATTGTGACTGGGGTGCTTTACCTTTTCAGTTTTAAGGCCTAGTTTATACTTCTCTTGTTGTTTATTGAGTTTACATTACTCATTGCAGTCTTTACAGACTTACTGCGCAGTTTATATTTTACGTAATTACCTCTTCTTTGCGGGTTGTGTGTAGGCGTACAATTCAGCTATTACAGACTTCAGCTTCTGCGTTTTTTCTTGAGGGTTTGTCTACTTACCACTTAACACGTACTATTTTCTCTCTTCTGTGTCCTGGTACAGCTCCCCCAGATCCCATTTTCTTTGCAATTTCATGTGTGGTCTAATTCGAGGTGTGACTGTACTTTTGCTTTCTAAGTGGTGCAGCTCTCCTTATCGCATTTACCTTGCACTTTCATACGTGGTCTACTTTAGGTGTGACTGAATTTTATTTGCTGTGTAGTTCAGTTCACTTAGATCGCACTTTCCCTGGAGCATTTTTTCTTTTTTCCTCTGATTCTTAACACGATTTTACTTTCAGTGCTTTTGTTTTATTGTGCGCAGGTTTTCATATGTGGTCTAACTTGAGGTGTGACTGTACTTTTGCTTTATATGTTGTGCAGCTCTCCCAGATCACATTTTCCTTGCATTTTCATGCATGGTCTAACTTGAGGTGTGACTGTACTTTTGATTTACGTGTGGTGCAGCTCACCCAGATCGCATTTTCCTTGCATTTTCATGCATGGTCTAACTTGAGGTGTGACTGTACTTTTGATTTACGTGTGGTGCAGCTCACCCAGATCGCATTTTCCTTGCATTTTCTGCTTGGGGATTCACTATTTTGTGTTTTCACCTCTGCTTGATTTCTGGTAGGGTGTAAGTCACCCGTTATTTACTTATGATTGCTTTCTGTTTGGGTGTTTTTTCTTCCTGCTTTTGTAATTCACCTTTGCTTGCTTTCTGTTTTGGGTGCTGGTCACCTTTTGCTTACACTTGTTCTTGTCGTTTTCCTTCTTCCTGCTGTGTTCAGTGTTTCCATCCTCCTCGCCAGTCTGGCCAGTTGGTGTGGTTGTGGTGGTTACATTGGTGCACTATTTCTTTGTTAATTTTTCATGGTATACCTCTTTCTTGTTCATGTATGTACGTTCTTTTACAATTTCCTTCCTTTTGAAACTTCTTGCTTCATTTTTTGCTCTGCTAAGGAAGGAGATGTGTGTCTTTTCTAGTTTTCGATTTCCTTTACTCTATCTTCGTGTTTACTCATTGCATTACTGTTTATATTTTGCAATTTCTTTTACTTATTGCTTCCTTTTACATCACCTTTCTACTTGCTTATTTTAGCATGTTTTTCATAACTTATGTGCAATTTGCTATACTTCTTCTGGCAAGTTTCTTCAGTATTACAGTGATGTTACTGCAATGTTACTATTTATATTTGCTTTCTCTTTGTTCATTTTATAAAGAGGGAAGGTGTGTTATATCTAGGTTTCTACCTTACATCTTCCCTGTTTCTCTGCCTCTGCTGTTCAGTCAGTGAGAGTAGAATGTTAGTGTGAATGTGATGTCATTGGAATGTTGGGTATGCTGTGAGTGGGACTGTCAGTTGGATCCTGGGCTGAGCAGCAGAGAAGCTGCTCCTGGTGGGGCTTTATTACATCTATACTGGAAAACCTATCTGAACATCTAAGATCAATAAACTTATCATCTGTAACCTAACCAAGACTACTGGAACTACTTACCTACGATATAACACACACATACATACACAAACCACCCGCAGACAGACAGACACACACACAGCGCCTCTGCGCTGCCCCCTCTGTCCACACACACAGCGTCCCCAGATGCCCGTGAACTACACACTCCACTTGTACAGAAACCAGCCACAGCCTCCTGTGCACTACTCCTCTCTCAACACACATCATTTGCCTCCTGATGTTGGTTGTACTTCTCTTACTGACTGTAATGTATCACGTTCACGGAAGGCTCCTGAAGAGAAACCTGCACACAGCACCATCTAGTGGGAGCAGTCGGAATACGCAAATGCTAAAAGAAATGAAGGGCAGAATTGTGATGCATTTATTAGCTTACACAGAAACAGAATATTTGTTATGAATTCTTTTTAGGTTTATTTTAAGGAAGGGATATTTGTGGATCTGGAGAAAAAAGTCTCGAAACTCTACATTAGTGGCTTTGATGAAGTAACTGTCACTCGCAGCTGATGATTCAAAACTGGTGTTGTGATGCATATAAAAGACGCAGACGCTCGGAGCTCAACCTTATGAAAGAGAAGAAACGTCTGGATTTAACAGAAACACGAAACATTGCCAAGTTAATTGTTAACACGCATTTTGCGTGATAGTAGATAATGTCACCTGCCCTCCCCGATATTGCCAAACTCCCAAAACATATTTTTTTCTTGAAATATTTAGGCTATCGCTTCTATAACTCATCTCTCTCCCTCTGTACCTTATCTCTCTCTTCACTATGCCTCTAAGTTCTCTCACCATGTGTCTCTACCTGTTTCTATTACTAATCTCTCTCTTTCTCTATTTTGAAAATTTTTGATACCTTGTCTCTCACTTTTCGCTCTGCCTCTCAAAGCACAATTGTCTCCATGTGTCTCTATCCAATTTCTATAACTCATCTCTCTCTGTCTTGTCTCTCTCCATTCACTATGCCTTTCAGTTCTCTCACCATATATCTCTACCTGTTTGTTACTAATCTCTAACTCTCGCTCTTTCGCTATCTTTATACTTTATCTCTCTCTTCACTCTGCCTCTCAAAGCACAATTATCTCTCCATGTGTTTCTAACGCTCTCTGTATCCCATCTCACTCAATATATCCTCTCTCTATGCTGCACATCCCTCTGTTCCCTTTATGTTTCTGTTCACTTGTCTATGCTCCAAGCATCTTTTTTCTGTATTCCTTATCTAATTCTCTATAGCTGCTGTCCCTTTAGCCTACATGTTTATGGCCCCTTTCTCTACGGCCCTATGTCTTCATGCCCCTGTACCTCTACGTGTGTCTTTCTGCATACTGTCTTTTTGTGCTCTTAAATCTATTTACTGTCTCTGCCTCTTTGTGCCTCCTCTCTCTGATACAAGCACTAATACTATCATTATTTTACTATCTCATAAAGTCGCTATTATCGTAACACACACTATCTATTCCCCCCTCTGATTCTGTCATTCTCTCTCTCACTTCCTCTATCTCTCGCTCAAGCACATACATATACACAATTTCAAACTCATTCTCTCTCTCTTACTACTCTTTCTCTATAACTCTTTATCCTTCCTCTGGGTATAATTCTTTATATTCAATTACTCTCCCTCATACTAACTCCATCTCCCTTTCTCACATGTTTATTTCTAACCCCCTATACTCACAACATCTTACTTCAAACTTTCGTTCTCTATCGCTGATATCAATGGTTCTATATATATTATATTATACTAATTTCAAACTAATATGCCCCGCTGCCATTACAAACATTGGCAAAACCAATAGCTCTAGCTAAACACTTATAAGGTCCCAAAGGCGAGACCTATTGGCTATGCCAATGCTTGTTTTTTTTGTGTTCAAGCACTCCATATGCTTGTGCTTGTGTTTCCAGTCTGTCTCCCATATTCCCGGCCATGTAGATTTATTTCCTGCCATCTGCCCCCACTTCCATGTTGCTTCTTTTTCCTTCCACCCCCTACCCCGCACAGTACGCCACTGCACTGTATGCCACTCTACTCTGCACCACTCTATTTATGCCACTGCGTTGTGCTATGCATCACTATACTCAAAGCCAGTGCACTATTCTTCACCACTCTACTCTACACCTTTGCACTCTATGCAACTGCACTCTATGCCACTCTACTCTACGCCACTGCACTCTATCCCACTGCACTCTATGCCACTCTACTCTGCTCCACTCTGCTCTATGCCACTGACTCTACTACACTCTACTCAGCACCACACCACTCTACACCACTGCACTCTACAACACTGCACTCTATGCCACTCTACTCTGCACCACTCTATTCTATGACACTGCAGTCTAAACCACTGTACTCTACGCCACTGCGCTCTATGACACTCTACTCTGCACCACTCTTCTCTGCACCACTGCACTTTACTCCACTGCACTCTACAATACTCTACTCTGCATCACTCTACTCTACATCACTGCATTCTACAACAGTGGACACTACATCACAGCACTCTATGCCACTCTACTCTGCTGCACTGCACTCTATGCCACTCTCCTCTGCACCACTCTACACCAATGCACTCTACACCGCTCTACTCTGTGTCACTGCACTCTACGCCACTCTGCACCATTGCACTCTATGTCACTCTAATCCACTCTCCACCACTCTACTCTATGCCACTGCATTCTACTGTACTCTACACCACTCTGCACCATTCTACTCTAAGCCACTGCACTCTACATCACAGCACTCTATGCCATAGTACTCTATGCCATTCTACTCTGCACCACTGCACTCTATGCCACTGCTCTCTTCGCTACTCTACTCTATTCTGCACCACTCTACTCTATGCCTCTGCACTCTACGCCACTCTACTCTTCACCACTCTACTGTATGCCACTGCACTCTACGCCACTCTATGCCACTGCATTCTGTGCCACTGCACTCTACTCTGTACCACTCTACATCCCTACACTCTATGCCACTGCACTCTACGCCACTCTACTCTACTTTGCACCACTCTACTCTATGGCACTGCACTCTACGCCACCTTTCTCTATGCCACTGCACTCTACACCACTCTACTGTACACCATTGCACTCTACGCCCCTGCAATCTACTCTGCACCACTCTACTCTACGCCACTGCACTCTATGCCAGTCCACTCTACGCTACTCCACCCTACTCCATGCCACTCCACTCCACTCAACTGTTCGCCACACTACTGTACTCTGTCACTCCACTCCACACAGTGCCACTCTATGCCACTCAACCCCACTTCGCTCAGTGCCACTCTACTCTACAACACCTCACTGTTCCACACTTCACTCTACGCCACTCCACTCCTCTGTACGCCACACTACTGTACTCTGTCACTCCACACAGTGCCACTCTATGCCACTCAACCCCTCTTCGCTCAGTGCCACTCTACTCTACGCCACTTCACTGTTCCACACTTCACCCTTCTCCACTCCACTGTATGCCACACTACTGTACTCTGTCACTCCACTCCACACAGTGCCACTCTATGCCACTCAACCCCACTTCGCTCAGTGCCACTCTACTCTACACCACTTCACTGATCCACACTTCACTCTACGCCACCCCAAGCCACTCTACTCCACTCCACTCTAAGCCAATTTACTCTTCGCCACCCTACTACACACCACTCTATGCCACTCTTGTCTACCACACTCCACCCTACACCACTCTACTTAACTCTATGCCACTTGACTCTATTCCACTGCATTCTACTCTGTGTGACTCTACTCTACACCAGTCCACTCCAATCTAATCTGCGCCACTCCACTGTATGCCACTCCACTCTAAGCTACTCCACTCTATGCCACTCTACGCCAATCCACTCTACACCATTCCACTCTACGCCACTTCACTCTACGCTACTCTACGCCACTCCAAGCCACTCTACTCTACTCCACTCTTGGCCACTCCATTCTATGCATCGCCACACCACTTCGCTTTACTCTACTCCACTCTACGCTGCTGTATAACATGGTAAAAGACATTGGCAAAGCCAATAGCTCTCGCGTAGGCGAAACCTATTGGCTTTACCAATGCTTGTTTAATTTCTTTTCAACTTAAATCTACAGACATTACCACCTACAATGGTTAATCTGTTGCTTCCTTTAGAGCTTGGCAAAAAGATAACCCCAGAGTGTTACATAAGTCTTTAAAGTCCTCTTCTATCCTTGACCAACTTGATTCCTGTTACACTATTTTAATTGGACTAATGCAATTGCAGATCAAATAGCGCCTCTGGCCAAATACAAACTGATACATTTTCTAGATTTTCTATAACACAGACCCAGCATTATTAGGCTTTCTAGACCCCTTGGCACTAACAACCTTGTCCAGGTGCCAACCAAAGAAAGAAAGCCAGTTGGACTGACGCCACCTCGCAACCCACTGAGCAGTACTTGAGTGAGATGCGTTTAAGGTAATGATCAATTCTATGAAATGTCACAGGTTTGATTACTGAAACTCAAGCCCCCTCTCATGATAGAAAAGGACACTGAATACATTTTAAAGATCTATTTTAAAATTAAAATCCTATGTAGTGCACATGGTATGAACTGTAACTATAATAAAGGCAAACAGAATAGTAGAAGCAATGCGAACTTCAACAAATATTTTAGCAAGTATGCTGCTTAGCTTAATATCAACTCAACTACACCCTCATATCTTTTACTTACCAAGCTAAGGTTAGCACCTAAGGAACCGAGTTTCCAGAATGGCTCACTCTCACATAGCTGTTTCCAATAATGAAGTTATTGTTCAGTATAATAGCTTAGGCTGCTATTCTCGTCTCTGCTGGAGAGAAGGCTGAAAGGACCCCAGCATGTGAGGGCTGAATGCTCCCCTCGCTAGCCTTCAGCAAAAGTAGGTGATGCATTTCTCCAGGTCTGGCCCGTGTCCTGGCACCAAGTTCCTCTCTAGCGCCTAATACTCTGTTCCTAACTTATTGCATTATCAGGCCTACGTTGAATCTTTTAGAATAAACAATTAGCAGAAAGTGGCCTGATGCTCTTTCACTTATTTTCATTCTGTGCAACCATGCTCTTTGAACAATAATAATAAGCAAGAAATGAAATTATCATTTTTCATGAAACCTTTTTCACAACTCAGCAATAATTACTTTACAACAGAGAATTAAGCTCAGATTAAATACAGTGAATATATTCGAGCAGATTATCATGTTGCAAATAAGAGTGACAATAAAAACGCATGTATCGATATTTTGTCACATCCAGATGATTAAAAAAGGGCCCACCGAGAAGAGAAAAAAACATGATAATTATAACATCCCAAGAATGATAATTATGGTATATGCGATTCATATGTTTGTACTTGTGTGTTTTTATGCGCTCATTGGTGTCTTTCTCTCTCATACGGCTCATCCTTTTTTTTTGGGTGGGGGGTGAGGTGCAGGGATTGGTATTTGTGCCCCCCAAGAGCCCTTCAGATATCTGTTAATGTTCCTCAACTGCCCCCTGCACTTCACCAGCATTTGGCAAACGAGCTTTCATTTGAAAAATGAGTCATAACTAAATCCCAGGTCAAGAACGGTTGTTAGTATTACTGTATTTATATGATTTATTCTATCAGCCAGATAGGGTTAGAATCCGGATTGACCCTGCAGGGATGCACACCTAAGGTCTGTGGAGTACCCAGAGATGCGTGCTGCAATATCAGCTGCTGAAGTGTTACTGTGACGGGAAATGTTCAACTGCAGGCTGCTAGTAGGTGTGTGGAGCAGTCATATTCACTAAAGGAGCGTAACCTGTGACTGGCAGGAGAAACCTGATCTTTAAGTAGACACATTATCATCTTGCAATTCCTTGCTGTGGTGGGGCATGTAACCTGCAGGTTTCCCCAGACAGTGGAAGTATATCGCCTGCTTTGCCCTTGGTGAATACGCAGAGAAGATGAAGACCTTGAGAAATGCAATAATAGTTTTTTTTAGAAACAACTGTTGATTATTTCTTCCTAAGCACTGCCATTTGGTCGATAGTAGGGGCGAGGGGTGGGACTGGAGTTTCTGTTTTCAAGGTGGAAATGTTTCTAGGCAGGGCCTGCCCTTTGTCTGTTTCTTATTACTGCTTCAGGACAGTCGATGACTTCCATGTGCTGAGATCTCACACACTGCGCCCTTATTTGGATATTCCTGCTTGGGGTCAGCCCCACTGCTACCCGCTGTGGGAGCCATCACCTTGCACAAAGGCTGCGTCTGAGAAGCAGCAAGAAAATTACATTTTAAAGTGAAACAATGCAGACCGGTTCTGAAATCTTAAACTTTGGATCCACATCTCATGTCTGGGAAATGTGTATAAAAGTAGTATTCAAACAAACAATCTGAGTTCCAAGTTTTTCTTGACTGAGGAAGGGAGTGGTCCACTAAGTATTCAGAGATCTGCTATGTAACTCAGGCTGTTGTCTGCCTGACACCTGTCTCGCAGAGGTGACGGGACATCATCTGAAGTCTGCTGGAGGAGCTGAGGGTTTGCCTGAAGAGGCTAGAAGCTTGCATGCATGATAAAAGAGCAAAGGAGTGTGCCTGGCAATGTCCAGGGGGCGAGACTGTCTAAGAGGAACACTCAGAGAAAATTGACTATCCCAGAGTACAAAACCAGGAGTGACCCTTGCTGTGAAGGGTTCCTCTGAAACTCTTTCAGTGGTGCCTGTGTGTACTGCATTGAAACTTTCTTAGACCAAGTCCCACTGTGTTGCTAGCTATCCACTTAGGGTTTGAGAGACTGGTGCTGGCATCAGGCAGTGAAGCAGCTTTGCAGCTGAAGCTGAAAACCCTGATCCTCTCCTGGGGCCCCAAACACCAGAAGACACACCACCACCACTGATGACTCAGCCTTTGGCCCCATCTGCCATATCTGACTACCTGTGTACAACCGGTCAGGACGGCCGCCACTGCCAAGGACGAATGCTTCTGTGCAGTCCTGCCCTACCAACTGCACCCCGCAAACTTTGTTCCAATGCATGTTTAATGCTCTGTATGGCCTCTGCAGAGGAGGAGGGCCTGCAGCGAGGTAGGGAAGTAAGAACAGCCCTCGCTGCAATGCTAGGACTGCAGTGATCACTGGCAAGAAAGCGCTCTGTTAGCCTACACCTGGGAGTAGAGACTAACATGCACAGATGAGTCTGTTGTGTAGGCTTGAGACTTTTGCCATTTAAACACAAGGGGTAAACGACATTAAACTCAATTGTGCAATTGACCAGTGAGAGTATTTGACTTCATCTGCATCTGTGCATAATCTATGCTTATGCTTGTAGTGTGTTGGGAACTTTTATCATGGTATCCTGATCCTAGCGGAGAGAGAATATGGAAAAAGGGATGCAGCTCCGCACTGAAAAATGCTACTTAAGTTGCAACCCTGTAGTGCGTTCCTATTGAACGGTGTAGTATTTCGTTTTGTCCTTAGATTAAAGTATTTGTTTTACACTACATTATGGTGTCTGTTGGTTGACTTTTGAGTCCCAAGCTCTTCTCCCCCACACCTACCTCCATGAGAAGGCCTATACTGTTCTCCCTCGCTACCCTGAGGGTCAAGTGCAGAAAGGCTTGTACTTGGCCCAATTTGCAGCGCCGTAGTAAGATTGACTCTAGGACACCAGTGGCAAACAACCTCAACTACAAAGGTAGGGCCTGTAGCCCCGCTCTCCCCTGTGGCCCCCCTGAACAGAATCTGCCAACTTCTGTATTCCAACTAAGCAGTATAATGGTCATTGGAATCTATGACCTGCAGGCACAATCTTAAACCCTTGGGCTATCTAATGGGATTGATAAACCCCTGAGTTGTGAAACCCATAACCTGCAGGTAGTACAGTTTTCAGGAGCACATGTTGAACTGGCAAGATGGCTCAGTGAGTTAAATGTAGGTCATTGATATTTGGTATGATTTGCAGGTCACGAATTCAAATCGAGACCAGGATTACTTAGCCTTCCAATATTTGGTATTTAAAGTGCTTCCAAGTAGAAGAAGTGTGCTATATACAAATTAGTTCTTATTACCTCAGTTACATATGACTGACTTACCATAAGATTTTTTTCTGTACAACACACAGCAAAATACTTGTGTAGGATTTGAGGGCTTTCGAACCACATTCTTCACTTCAGAGATGTTTTAATGCTTGTGCATCAGAGGTAATTGCCTAGAGCCTTTCAAGTACTCGCTGTGCCCACCTCTAAATTTCCACCTCTGTCTCTGTACTTCATCTCTTTTCTCTCTACATTTCATTTCATTTTCTCCCCTTCACCTCTTTTTCTACCGTTCTCTCAACTTCAGTACTATCATTACCTGGCCTGTCTTTCTGTACCTCACTTCTTGTTTTACCAGTCTCTCTACCTTAACTTTCTCTCACTTGCTGCAGTCTGTATCTGAAAACCTCACCTCACTACCTCTCTGTCTCTATTTCTGTCTGGGTGGTTCTAGCTCTTCCAATCTTACTTCTTTCTTTCTTGCTGACCTCTCTTTCTAATTGACATCTCTCTTTACCTGATCCCTCTTTGCGCCCCACTCCTCTTGGTGTCTACATTTCCGTTTCTCTAGCTCTTTTTTAAATCTCTACCTCACTCTAAATGCTTACTCAACTCTCTACCTCTTTTTCTCTACTTAACTCGTCCTTGTAGCGCTCTTTAACTCAAGATGTTCTCTTTACCTTACATCTCTCCCTACCTCACCTAGCTCTCTACCCAGTGCTTAATTTCAGAAAGAACACATGCTGGCCACGAAGTTTTGCTCAGGAGCCCGTCGTGGCGCTATCGAATGTCAGGAGTGCCGAATACCAAGGCTGCGCTGTCACGTCTTGCCTCTTTAACCTTCCACCAGACACCCTCTTTGTTTTAACCTTTCAGGTTCTTTTTCGTCCCTGCTTTCTCTATTTGTCACTTTTTCCTGTATTTCTCGTTCTGCTTCTTTCCACCTTTTGTGTTTTTCTCTCTTACTCTGGGGCAAAGTCTGATGAGGTAAAATAAGTAAGTGATGGTCCCCCCCAAAAAGTGCCAGTGGACTACACCTGCAACCAGGCTCAAATTAAGCACTGCCTCTACCTCATATATATCTCTGCTCCCCCCTCCCCCTCCCGCCCCCACTCTCCTAGTTTACCTCTCTTGCAATGCCAGTACCGTTGCCTCTGTGCAGTGGCGTAGAGGAGGGGGGTCCACAGGGGCGGTTGCCCCGGGCGCAAAATTCGTAGGGGCGCAAAATATTAAAAGAAAGTATTGACCCTCCAGCCCGTGGACCGTTAGCACTTCCGTAGCTAACGGTCCAGGGGTTAGGGGGCGCAATACTTTCTTTTAAAATGTTGCTCTGGCAACCAACGTTACGCCGCACCTTTACGTCGTCCTATCTCCTGCCAGCTGCAGTTTCTCTTATTCGGCAGAGCCGGGGATCACTATCTAGCCACAGAAATGTACACATAGAAAGAGGAATATAGGGACAAGGCATGGCAAGGGAATTAAGGAAAAAATGTTACCAAAACTGACTGTATGGAACGATGACAATCCTCAGAGCGGTGCTTTCATTTCACTATTGCAATGAGTATGGCATCTGTGAAGGAGGAATTATTTCTGAATAGAGATATCCGAAAGGAATGCTATTTCAAGTACTTCATGCATATGTCTTATTCACTCGTCCACTGAACTTCCACCAAATCACCTACAATGGAAGGAACGGGCTGTTTAAACATTGCATTCTAGGTAAAATCTTGTTGCAAGACCAGACATTTAGACCCAAAAGCAAAAGGTGGGTTTACCAGTGCTTGATCAAACTTTCTTCTGGGGCTGTTTGGATGAGGGAAGCTGGACAGCTTGAGCTTTTCACTGTTTTTGCCTGCGCCTGTTTCTGAAAATTACATTTATAATTTAATATTTATTGTCCAGCATCATGAGGGCTTGAATTCGCCGAAAATGGGTAAGAAATTCAAAGCTGTTGCGAGCAGGCGATCAGAAATGTCTTACCAGGCTCTAAGAATCCTTCAGATGGCACTGGTATAAACAGCCACAGCCTACTCTTTCCCTCTTCCTAATGCTGTCTTCGTGGGCCTCATAAAGCGTTGGCATCACCATTACGGGGAGCCACTGGGGAGTGATTTGTCGTGGTTGTGGCTGAGGGTTTCCAGGTAATTTTGGAACTCCTGCCCTTGAGACAGGGGAACATTGTCAAAGGAATGAGTAGTGGCCATTACTGGTTTTCTAACTTTGGAACTACTGCTTCCATTGATTCAATGTTGACAGTCTTGTGTTACTGGTACCTTGAATGTTATCAACCATAACTAGCAGTTGCCTGCCTTATGAGGTGCCGCAAAGAGTGGTGCTGACTCTGTCCCGTGGATTTCAGCACAGAATTCCTGATATTATGGAAGCAGATCACCCTCACTCGTCTAATGCCTGGATACATAAGGCAGTCCTCTCTTCTACCAGTGTAACCGCCCCAGAAAACAATTTTTTTCTCCAAAATCTCTACTTTTGTTTGATGACTTTGTAGTGTCACACATTAGTCAGTTTGATCAAAACTTACTTTGGGATTGAGGCAAAAGGATGTGTGAATCTTCCAAGACTAGCCCTTCTTACCAGCTCTTTGTGAAGGTTCATGGAGGAGGCCAGCTTGCTCGAATCTGGGGTACAATACACGTAAGCTCTGAACTGTTCTTTTATTTATTTGCCTGCTGTGTGTATTTGGCCATCTGTAAGTACTTGTCTTCTGCTATAGCTGTGGCTGTTTTTCAGCCTCTTTATATTCAATCACAGTTGCTGGGCAGCAGTCTGCCCAAGTGTGGTAGTGCATGGTGAATTGGTTAACTTCAAACACTCTCACCATCACTTTATGGACCAAGACTAACCAATTTAACTAGATATCCATACATAGATTCAATGCAATTCCGGCATACCCCAGAGAACACAGTGGCTTTCGAGTCAGTTTGGTAGCATCTCTGCCCCATGGGACCTACAGCTCAATCAGAGTGAGCTAACTGGTTGTGACATGCCGGAGCCATATAAGGTGCCAAACACCTCAATGATGTCAGTTCCTTTTTTTCTGCACCTTTTGACTCATATCCATAGTGCTCTCCTAAGATTTTCTGTATATACAGTGGCAGTGATAGGCCTTAGGCATCTGAGGTTTGCTGGCTATAGTCTGCGCTCCTTTGTCCGCCTCGGGTGCACCTCCGAGCCCCAAGGTGCCTTCACCCATTCAACCACTTCCCCACCAGTGGCTTTTACCCTGGAATCGGTCACCCTCGCTGGTCTTCTCCACTTGGTTTGACCTTAACGACTCGAGTTCTGATGCCATAGACTTTCTCTGTTTGTTTTTCTTTAGCTCTGGTATTGGCCAGGGTCTGGTGTCATCATCAACTCCACCTCCTCTTTCATCTGTCTGATACCGACCGTTCAGTGAAGGTTTGTGTGGATGATGAGCTTCCACTAGACGTGAAGTCGGGGTCCAGAACTATGGGTGTTCCTTTGCCTCTGGTGCCAACTTCGAGGGGTAGCCTATCATGGTTATGCATTCTGGTGCTGGTTGGAGACAAGGAGGCTGTTTTTTGCTGATTTCTCTGACTCCGAAGGGGCTCTGTTCGCATTTTCATTCTACCAGTCATTGATCTCTGAGTGTGATATCAACTTCGGTACGTCTATTATCCCACCTTTGGAGGACATCCTCTTCTTCCATTCTACTTTTTGTAAGGTGGCTTCAGTTATGGAATTCCTCATATGTAAGTTAGAGGTAATGGCTAACATGTTGACAGATATCCTAAAGCCAAGTGCCTCCTCATCAGAACCCTAATAAATGATTTGGAGTGGTCTCCCTCTTTGGTCCGTAGGCCCAGCTGCAATTCTTTTGCTTTTTCCTCCTCTGCTCTGCCTGAAGAGTGCATCTTGTTGATCCATCAGGAAGGAAAGCCTTTCTGCAAGTGTAGTCCCTCTTACTCCACGGAGTAGCCCGAAGAATAAAATCCCCACCCCTTTGCACCTCTATCCTAAGGGTGGGGGGGGATTAACGACAAATAGGGGTAGCGATGCGGTTAGCTAGTCACCTAGATCGATCTGATGACCTTTACATATATGCAGCACCTGCTTTCAGGGGATACTTATACCTTATGTCCTCCAATCTCAGAACTTTGGATGCTGTGAGGGGTTTGAGCCATCAGTCCATCATGTCCTTGACGTGGTAATACAGGACACAAGGGGTTTCCTGAGGTCCTTCTTTAATTTGCAGTAACCTGACCCAATAGGTCTTGTCATCTACTCCCAAACGTGTTTGATGTCCCCATATGGAGTGGTTCCCCTGAGGATTAGCGGTCTGGTATACTGATTGGAGGTTGCCTGTCAATAAGGGCCCCAGATACTGCCCCCATTGGTCTGCTGGCCATGCTACGGCCTGGGCCATCCTCTGGAAATTGTCAAGAAAGAAGTCGGGGTCTCCCCCTCTGACATATTTTTGTAACATTATGGAGGCCAAAGCGGTGTGTCCTTGTTTTTGTGCTAAGACATCAGCCAATCTCCCAATAGCTGTGTCCTGGGACTCATTTCAACTTGATGTCATGGCGGTCATGGGATGTGGGGGCACCAAAAATGATTGTCGCACCGGGCGCCACCAGCGCTAAAGCCAGCCCTGGCGCCTGCACTGGGGCAGCAGGAGGCCAATCTTTACCGATGTGGCTCTGCACTTTGTTTTCTCCCTTGCACAGTGCAGTACAGGAAATTTGGTTGCTGCTCTGCTTTGTGTGAAAAAATATTAAATGTATTGGTTTAGGAGCCATTTTGGAATGGGAACAAGAGTAAGATTCTTTCAGCTATGGGGCCCTATTTACAATAAAGTGCCGCAGTGCGGCAACGCAACCCCTTTGGCTGTGCCACACTGCAGCACTTTCACAGCACAGCAATTACAACAATATGACACATCCCTCTGTATTCCTCTGCGCTGACGCACAATCAGCTGCCATTCGCCACGCAGGCACCCTTGCGCCATGGTGCAAGGGTGCCTACGTTGCAGGGAGATTATTTCTGTGTAGGAAGGGGTACCTTCCTGCACAAAAACAATAACAACAAAAATAAAAAGAGGTGTTTTCCTCTTCTTATGTGTGCTGCAGAATGCAGCACCCCTAGAAAGAGGAAAAAAATTAGGGGAAATGTAAACATTTATCCTCGTTGCACCTCGCTATGCCACCCTTGGGGTGGCATAGCATTCTGACGCATTTCCAGGTTTACAAATTCTCGTAAATATGGAAATGCGGCAGAATACATGGGTGTTGCGTGGGAACACCCACAGCAACACCCATGTCACACCCTTTCACGCAAAGTGTTGCGTGAGAAGAGGCCATATTTACAAGGACAGGGAAACCCACGCAGGGTGGCTTTGTGTTTCCTTGTAAATATGGGGCAGGACGTTGCGCCAGCTGTGCATCACAAAAAGTGACGCACTGGTGGCGCAAGGGGCTTGTAAATAAGCCCGTTAGTACCTAAAAAGAATAAAAGCTTGGTCCCATCTTGGAAAAGGAATGTTGTTTTATTTGAATAATGGTATACCTGGAAAGTGCTAGCCACTTTGGAATGGTACTTTTAATTTGTGTTCACTCCTGTTGGCGCTGACGAAATGACTTGTGTTCAAAAAATGAAAATGTAATTGTTTAAACCTTATTCATAGCGATATTACCGAAACCCTGGTTTGTTAATTGCAAAGTAACACATCTATAAGTAATACTTTTAATATGAATATTAGAAATGTGAAAGCAGCATCTAAACGCCAAGTGTTTGCATTTTGTAATTTTATAAAATATTTTCATTCTGATTTTATATATAAAACTATGTTTGGTTGTTTTATTTTGGAAGTGCTCCCAATTTTTAAGGCCAAAAATTGCTTTGTGTTAGCTTTCTCCCACTTGAAAATTTCCTCCATTTAGATGCAAGTCAGTGTGAAAATTAAATTCTGCCTCAAATAAAGCCCATCAAGCTGCATAAAGAACCATCAGTACAACTGGTGCCACTCAGACGTAGACGAGCCCCATTCCATCTGAGACCAAACGGGATACTGGACTTAAGAGGCTGGAACAAATGGGCATCATTGAGAAAGTATTTGGACCCACACCATGGCTCTCACCCATGTCATTGCAACAAAACCAAAACATCATGACAGAGTCAGAATTGGCATTGATATGAGGCTGATAAATGCTGCCATTAAGAGGGAGAGGCACACCATGCTCATGTTGATGACATCTTGGTAGACCTGAATGATAACAAATGATTTGAAAAATTAGATCTGACTTCGGGCTACCGCTAGTTGATGCTTAAGGAGTCAAGCTGATGCACCACTGCCTTCTAGAACTATGTGGGCGCTCAGTGAATTACAAGAGACTAAGCTTCGAAATATCATTGGCCACTGAAGTTGCATAAGTATTCAGTTTCAAGAGAATGGTAAGTTATTCTGAATGAATAAATGAATGAAACTATATTTATAGAGCGCTATTTCTACCAGGGCGGCTTTCTGGCACCGCAAGACTTAAAACCACGCCAGGAGATTAAGACACATGGAAGCTTTTTTTCAAAACAGATAACGGCTGGGAATGTTTCTGATGTGCAAAGGAAGAGTATTCCAAAGCCTGGCAGTAAGATATGGAAAATGTCTGCCTCCTCCCCTACACAAGCTGATCATAGGTAGAACAATTTGATGGAGAGAGACTGAGCAAAGAGAATGTGCAATAATTTTTTTAATTTTTTTTTTATAATGATACCACCTACATTTCTTCCTAATGTAGGCTGGTCTTGTTTTGTTTAAAGCTTTATAAGTAAGGCAATAGACTTTAACGATGGAACGTTAGTATACTGGGAGCCAGTGCAATTCTTCCAAGTGCTTTGTAATGGAGCTCTGGTGGGGAATTTCGAGTATGAGCCAGGCAGCAGCATTCTAAACTATGTGGAGTCCCATACAGAGTTATTGTGGCTCACCGAGGTATACTAAGTTGCCATAGTCCAGACGAAAAGATATAAGGGCTCGTACTATGTTTTTATGGTAAGAAGCCATTAGTAATGGGGAAATTATATGAAGTATCCGCAGTATGTGAAAACAGGTGGTAGCTACCTAACTGATTTAAGGAGGAGAAGTTATTTTCAATGATGACCTACGTTGGAGCTATCTAACTCTTCTGGCCACCAGGACAGTGAACAGATTGTGGATTGTTTACTGAACGTGAGTACCTGCATCTTATCTCTTCAAAGTTTGAGACAATTCAGACTCTAACAACTAGTGAAAGTTGCAATATACTGATGGAAATTGACCTGAGTAGAATTGCATGTCTCTGAAATGGAAAGGATGATCTGTGTGTCATCTGCATAGGAGGCAATGTTGAATCCAAAGGTTGTCACCAGCAAGGCTAACAGAGATATGTAAACATTAAACAGAGTGGGTCTCCGGGAGGAACCCAGGGTTTCTCCACAGCACAGGGAGGATAGCTGGGACTGAAAAGGTGGACAAGTGACAATCTGGCTTCTGTCAGAAAGGAAGGAGTGCAGCCAGTTTGCAAATACCAGTGCCTGCTATGTGAGATATGAATACAGTGTGAGACACGATGTTGAAAGCGGGAGAGGGGTCTGGGAAGAACAGATTGGCTGAGCTGCCATTCAAGGTGGTTCTTAAATAATCTGCCATGTCTGCTAAGGGTGTTTAAGTGCTGTGATAGGGCAAGCAGATAAGTGTAGGTTGATTGCTTTTTCTATGATTTTAGAAGCGCAGCAGAGAAATGGGTTTTGGTTTTTAAGTTAAGTAGGTTCGGTGGTGGTTTTTTTCAAAAGGGCCATAGCTCGCTTCCAAGCTGCAGGTACAGAATCAGCTTCTAATGATAGGTTACACCTTACTGTAAGATTAGGACCAATCTAATTGCATAATGTGTGGCAGGAAGGGAAAGTGAGGGGAACCTGATTTGATGGTCTGTTAAAGGCTCAAGATATGTTTTTGGGGAAAAAAGGTGAACTCAGACATAGAAGTCCTCAATGAGAAGAGAAATTAAGGGTGGAAGCCGGAAAGTCCAAGTAAGTGTTCTCAATTATTTTAAATAATGTATTGTCACATAGAGATGGGGAAATGATGCTATAACCCACAATGATTTTTGAAAATACAATTTTTGCACTATGGCAAATAGATTTCTAGTTGGATTTTTAGAGTTGTCTATCCTGGATGAGTAATTGAAAGCTTTGGCTGCTTTCATTAAAAGGTTTTAGTTCCTAAATGCAGTTCTTCATTTAGTTTTAGTTCACTGTCATGTGATTTCCTCCAATTCTGTTTTGCATGTTTGCAGTGACATTGGGCTGCAGGAAGATTGTCCGAAAACCATGGGGCCGAAAGAGGCTGTGTTTTAGGTTTAACATGGCATGTAGGCGGCAATAAAATCCAGGGCAGATATTACCCACTCGTTAAAATTAGAAGAGAATATATTGCTGTCTTCATTATTAGACAGAACACTACCATTAAATGAAGTTCATTTGGGGAGATTTATCCCCTCGCTGGCCACCATGACTGAACCACTCCTCAGTGTTATAAAATCCAACATCCTATTGACACAAAAATACACTTCGGAGTGATAGAATAATGAGATACTTTGACACCAAAGCAGCCATAGAATTGGTAGTTAATGGCAACACAGTAGACCCGGGTGCAGTACTGCTGATGTAAGAGAGACAAGCATTGGCAAAGCCAATAGGTCCTGGCAATGCCCGAGCTATAGGCGTTGTCAATGTGAATGTCTTTTAGTCGTATTTGGTCCCCTAACTCATGTTACTGTGACAATGTTATGTCTCAAATAAGAACAAATGTTAAAAAGAAACATGCGTGGGGTAAAACATCAAACATTGAACTGCCAAAAGAAAGTAACAGGGAGACACAAATCTTAGGAGTGAGGGATTGGTCAAGTGAAACTATTTGGTTGAATTACACTGAAAGAGACAGATTTGTGTTTTTTAAGGTGCGAAATGACAACTAAGCTAATGAAACAAACATAGAAATATGAGAAACACAGAGGCAAACAGTACATGCCTCAGAGTGACTTAAAGGAACGTTGGACAAAAAGACGATAGGTCTCGCCTTCCGGGAGATATTGGCTTTTTCAAAGTTTGAGCCATGTTGTACAGCAGCCGCTCTGCTATACAACATGGCTAAAACATTCAGAAATTCAATACCTCATGTAGGGGGAGACCAATTGGCTTTGCCAACGTTTCTTTTTTATGCTTACTTGCAGCCTGTCTCTGCTCTGTGAGCTGCTCCTTGTCTGGCAGTGTAGCTTCAGCCAAGCATTGAATGTCACATAATAAGCTTAATATAATGGATTTGTGCAACAGCTTAACATCATACTTCGAGCATGACAGTTCTCTTCTCTGCCAAATAGAAATCAGTCTTCAAAACCAGAGTATAGGCCGAAGTTCTATAGCGTCAAACCTTTGAAGACAAGAAGAAAAGGTTTAAGCAATCATTGGCCTACACCCAGTTTTTGACCTGTCGGCCTGTGCAGGGGGGTTTTGCTTTTCATTTGACTGGCGTGGACTCCTTTGAGCAGCACTTCAATTAACCCAAAAAGTATAAGCTTGTGACTTTTCTTGTTCCTTGGACTTACTGTCCTTTGGCCCGCATTAGATTATTGATCATGGATCTGTGAAGTGCACATGTAGCCCCAGACATCATCGGTGTTAATCAAAGTAAAGCAATAGTTAGTTGTTGTCTGGAGGTACACAAAACAGGAAGCTCTGAGCGACATGGTACGGATTCACCCAAATGGGAAGCAAGGGCACGAATTCAAGCAAGTATAATACCCCAAGCCCCTCTTCTATTGGTAGGGTAGCAAAAGAGGCACAACTGGGGTGCAGTGGGCCCCTCCCAACATTTGGCCCTGTTGCCACTGCACCTGCTGCACTATTGATAGCTGTGCTCCTTGATTCAACATAATGGGTGGCATATAGCAGCCTTGTGGGACCCTGCATGACAGAGCATATTAAAGAGCTCGGAAGGCGTTCGGCCCCGTGGGCACAGTGTTCTCCTCGTTTTACCTCACGTAAGCAAACAAGGTTCTATTTACTGCACAAGTTGTGTGGAGTGTTGTGGGAAATGACTGTGTGTGCAAACTGCTATAAGCGCCTTGTTGGAATTCTGTTTGACACCCGATTGTGAGACACTGCAGGCGGCAAGGGATTCCACACTATTTATTCTGTGTCTTGTCATTGAAGAACACTTCATCCATCAAATAATGTCTGTGAGGTTGCGAATGTGTCATGTGTGCCTGTGTTCAAATGTGTGTGTTATTACATTTGAAGAGGTGCCTGTTTATTATGTGTACATGTTTGTGTGTGCTTACACACACACGCGTGGTTGTGGGATATAGCAGTGCTAGTGCGCGATTGAGTGTCATCGGGGTGCCTGTGCTTTGCCAAGGCTGCCCAGGGGGGCCACGTAGGGGACCCTCCAACAGGGCGGCCGCCTTAGTGCCACAGGAAGGCACAGAAGTCTGCTGACTAGGCTCCCTGGGCTAGGGACCAGGGGGTCTGCTGGCCACGTCACTTCCGGCCATGGGAGGGGGACAGGGGTACTAAAGCCTTCCCCCGCCCACTGTACGGTCTCTTGACCGCTACCCGTCTCGCTGTGTGAGGGTCGCGTTGTGCGCCGGGCAGGATTTTGCATCTCAGCCAGAGAATTGGCGGTGAGTCAGCCCAGGACCCCACCCCCCTCCCCTTTGCCAATTATTGTTCCAATGTCTCTCGGACAGGACAACTACCCCCACCCGGCCCTTCTTAACTATGCGGCACCTGGGCCGCATGGGAGCGGCACCGCTGCTCGGTCCTTTGGCGGGTGCGTCGGGGCTGGCTTGAAGGTGGGATGATTCACAGCGAAATCCTGTCCTCGGTTTGCGGCCTCAGGGTTTATCGAGTCAGCAGAGGGCTCCGTTACATCCCGGGCCGAGCGTCATATCGCCCGGGACTTTGGCTTGAGAAATACATCTAGTAATGTGACGTGGCGGGTGGTCAAAAGCATGCGACATGCTTATTACAGTCTCGAAACGTGTTCCTACACCTCACAGAGGTAATGGTACAACTCGCTTTTGTAATGAGTGCACACGTCTCGCTCCTGGGCAGTAGCGGACGGGATGAGCTACGGGTTACTCCTCTTGTTGGTCGAGGTGGGGAGCCAAGGTTGGTTTCGGGCCCAGGCCATGCCGGAGTACGCTGTGCATCTTTGGCAAGTCAGCACCGGTAGGCCCTGCACCATATGATTTGAAGGTGGGAGGGGGTCGAGGAATGGTCCGCGCCTCTCGTGTGCCTCAGGCTGGCTGCGCGCTGCCTCGCGGTGCACTGCCCCAGCCTTGCCGGGTTACTGCAATTATCGTTCAAGATGGGTGCTCGTCATACCCGACCACAGGCCTGCAGGAGGTGTAGGCCATGAGGCGGACTCCGCACGGGGGCACCTCTTCACCCCCACCCCGCCAGCGTTTCATGTGCAGCACGGGTTGGAGCGCACCGGGCAGTGGGGAGGGAGCATACCCACCGCAGAGTTAACGTGGGGCGCGAATAGGGGCGAGGATGCACTGGCTGCAATGGTTATTGGCAGGGATGCGGCGGAGTAGGGGAGACATTATGAAGAAGGTCTGACGCCCACGATAACCAGTTTGCGGCAGCCCACATCCGTGCCGCAAGGTCTATTTGGGAACCCTTGCAGGGTTGTTTTGCTGTTATTGTGCCAGGTTATTGGTATACTTTAAGACCATCTGTATGACAAAGCCCTTGTACGAACAGGACAACACAGGGGGGCGCTCACATGCTAACTCTCCGACTGTTTGGCCATGCATTTCAGACTGCAATTAGGGTGCACGCCATCTGGTGGCACTACTGCGCTGTTTTGTTGGATCTTCTTTCTCTTTTTGGTCTTGGAAGATCACCGTTTTATGTGTTTTGAACCAAGCAATCCACGCGTGCATGTTTCATGAGTGCTAGAACTCCCTTGTATGTCTCGACAAATACAGCTCATCGGTTAGAGGCAGAATGTACCATGCAAGCGCTAGAAAGCACGTGGCTGTGGGATGACTCGCTCCTCAGCTAGCACTGACACCCGGCGTGGTTTATGCCCCCGCCCGGACCGCCAGGCAGCATCTTCAGAACAGCACCGGCCTTAGTACGGGGATAGCGCTTGGACACTCAGGTGCGTTCAGCGGCGGTGCCACGTGGGGGCCAGGTCACGCTGTGTACGGCACTGCACCTCTCTATCTAGGATGCAGCATGCTACCACCATAGCCCTTCCGCCAACAACTGAACTGTTCAATGCTAATAAAAATGATATTCGGGACATTCGGTCCATGATTACCTCGTGAATGGGTGCGACTGCACATTGGTAAAGAGAAGGCGGTTGTGGTCCGTGATCTTGGCTCCAGGGAATCTCGTGCCTTTTCCCAACAGATATTTCTCCGTGCTGAATATCGATAACACTGTAAAAGGCACTGAGAAAAGTAAAGGAATAGAAACTTAATTCATAAAGGAGAGCAGTAGGAAATATAACGAGGGACATATAGGTCAATGTATGACAAATATTTATTACACAATGAAGGTATTCAGGTGCTCACACAGTAAGTGACAATAAGCGTTAAATCCGCGCGGATTTTCCTTTGAGCAGGACACGCTCCTTTCCTCTCCCAGGCCTCCATTTACTGAACTGTGACCGGCCAATTTAATTAATTCCCCGGCACAGCACATTGCCATTTAGCGGCGAAGGAGTTTAAGCATTTGCTTCCAGCAAACTAAGTTTGTTTTTCCCCTTACCGGGTCCCACCATAACGCGCATTAGTTCGCAGGCTATCCCGGTCACCTTAAGAAGAACAGCGCTACGTAGACGCCTTTACCAAGGATATTAATCCTTCTTCAGCTCAATTCAAGTTGCTCACACTTTTTGTCCTGAAGATGAACTCGAATAATTGAGGTCGAAACGTCGTCGACCCTCTACAACATGAACTCCTTATACTCTGTAAAAATCTTTAAAGGAGCTTCTATTTCTGTTGTCAATGCGATGTCATTATTTTAAGTTCACCCTCACTTCTCACGTCACGCTTTATTGTCACTTACTGTGTGAGCACCTGAATACCTTCATTGTGTAATAAATATTTGTCATACATTGACCTATATGTCCCTCGTTATATTTCCTACTGCTCTCCTTTATGAATTAAGTTTCTATTCCTTTACTTTTCTCAGTGCCTTTTACAGGGTTACTTCCCCTTGGACCCTTTAGGCCACTCTAGAACCATTGTTCCTTTAAACTACATTACCCCAGGTTCATACATTGAGGCACCCTTTGTCTTCCTAAATACTGAATATCGATAACACGGAACAGAGCATTCTCTAAAGGTACATGCATGGGCAAGAGGCATGCAGAACTGGAATTAGCATATGTGATCCATGGTAGAACCCCGAAGCATGGCCAGTACTGAATTTAAAAAAAAAAAAAAATTTTTTAGAAAGGAGTAGACCTCAAATGATTGTTTTCCTTTCGGTGTACACATGAGGGAGAACGCTGATGGAAAGTGAAAGAAGTAATATTATCTGCGGGTCTAACACAGCCTTGGCGCTCGCATTCGGCTGTGTGGGGCCCGTGTCTTTTCTAAGCGCTGTGTCCAGGGTGTATCGTAGGGCTTTTCAACCATAGCGGGATAGCATTGGTACTGGGGGTGCACCGTCGCTTACCCCTGCGATGGTGACAGTCACCACTACTGGGCGCTGTCTCTCTATTTAGAGATGTTCACAACAATGGACATTTATTATTTCAACATACATTAAAATCACTATTGCCTGCTGCCTTGGACATACTCCTAGCACTGTGGGCCGGTAATACTCTGAAGTGTCACACTTGCACATTGGTTCGGTTAGTGGGTGTTGTTACTAGGACTCGCAGTAGGGCCGGAGCAATGTTGAGCGAAATCTGAAGTGGGCTCCTTACGTTAGGAGGGCCAAATTGTGCTGTGGGGTTTATGCAGATAGAGGATAACGCATACCCCCTTGTGCCGTTGTCTCAAGGGGACAATGCAGTAAGAGTAGGGTGTGTTCTTATTGCATTGAACGGGTACTTAACTGCTTGGTCAACAAGGTCCGGGGGCCACCGGGAGTGAGGCATGTGCCCTATCTCTGTCCTACTGGACGAGTGCTGCACTTTTAACAGTTGGAAACCAGGGCGGTTTGGCCAAGCTCGGCGAGTATACAGCAGGCATTGATTATGTCAATTGCATATTAAATACCACTGTCCGCAGCCCAAGCCCTCCTATAGCTTTGAGGGGCTTTGTGTCAATTAATTTTATGGGTGAGGCGGTCAGCGGTTAGTTTCTTGACCTATTAACGCTTCTCCTGGGCCGGCAAGTGATACACAGGAAGAATAGTTAGCCCCTGCCCACAGGAGCCGCTCGGCGGGGCACTGGAAAGAATTATACCGGAGGGAGGTGGGGACAGCGGCGCACTAGTGCTCCGTCCCGTGGGGTTCACCTCCGATGGTGCCCGTAGCCAGACCTTGGTCTGTATTTGTAGCAAGTCGGTCAACACCGTGTTCATAGCCCCCTTCACCTGAGTTGATCAGTTACAGGTCTGGGACTCAATTCAGAGTACAGCCAAGTTGGGGTAAATGGGGCATTGGCCCTCAGTAACTTTCTCCCAGGGCTTCGCGTCTTACCCCTACTTGTGACGGCGCGGGACTGTCCGTGGCTTGTTATTTCTCTGACTCGAAGCGTCCGAAGGCAGAGTTGCAGGGGGCTGGCCCAGAGGCTTCTGTGCTCCACGTTGTGAAGATATTACCAGAGATTGGCCAACAGGAGGGTGTAGAAGCTGCACCCTAGCCCCTGTGTCGAGCCAATTGTATGCAACGCTATGGTGATCTGGGATGCCTAAGTCTCGGACTTGAGGTGCTTTTGATATGCGCCCGGCTAGAAGTGTTAGTAGGGTACACTGCTGAGTGAGTTGTTGCATAATGTGTCATGTTAAGTACATTTCCACCTGTAGCTACTGGGGGCGCAAACTGATCTGGAGGACAGTGACCCAATTGAGCTAGTGATCTATGTAATCCCTGTGAAGTCATGACGAGATTTGGTAGCACAGGGCAATACAGACAGTGGGAACTAAGTTTTTTCTTTTAGGGAGTATACGAAGGATAATTTAACAACCTTGTATGGAATCTCTGCTGTGGGGTGCCTAGTTGGCTACTGTGGGTGTGCGATTGGCACATAAAATTTGACACTGCCTCTGGGATAAGCCCTAAGGCTCTGACTAGCCACTTGGGGGCGAGCAGGCATTAGCCTAAGTGTGTACTCCCTTCTCCTGACTATTGGTAGGCTCAGCCACGCTTAGGTGCACATCGTTCCCAACCTTAAACTCCATTTATAACATTGGTAGAGAAGGGAGAGGGGTTGATTGCAGTCCTTTTGCAACCGCCCCACTGGGCGAATGTTTTAGGCCACATGGCTTGTGAAGGGCTCTTGCGGGGGAGCCTGGTTGAAGAGCTAACGTCGGGCAAGTATGTCTTGTGCTTTAATCACACTGGTATGCCCCAGTCACAAGCTGATTTTATCAGGGTGAGCTTGCGGGGGTCAAGGAGCGCCGATGCATCAGAAGCACTGTGCAGCTTTCAGCCAGGTGGTATGGTTGATACCTGATGCAAGGGGCATCTGTTAGACTAGAGCTGTACTCAGATGTACAGCCTTCGGTGCTTGGAGGTGTGTTGGCTCCGCCTTTTCAATGGAAGCCATTGTCTAGCAGGGTGCTCTGAGCGGAGTATTGGCAGGCTTAATTATCAGTATCAGCTACCAGCTACCAGTTCAAACGTGCATCTTTCACGAATTTACAATGCAGATCACAGGAACGATTTCCAGGCTCCGGTAGTAGGTGCGCATTAGGGGAGTACCTGGCAAGGGAACTGTGCCACGTGTGGTTGGTAGCTTGTGTCGCTCAGTTTGGGCACGAGCACGGCTGTCCTGTCGCCGGCGGTCAGCGAAGTTGGGGCCTGTGCTCCCAGCTGTCTGGTTCGGGGAAGGCGGGGTGACCATAATGGCAATTTCAGAGTTGTTTGTGGTAGGTCACCTTGTTTGGGGTTAGAGGTCTGTTGGTCCAAGGACTGGCCAGTGCGTCTTCCCGCGCTCAGGTCAGTGAGCAATAGCTGTGTATGGTGTCAGTGGTGTGTTCTGGGCAGGGAGACTCAGGCCAGTCCCCACCCGTTGGTCGACCAGGACATCCCGCGCAAACTCCTTCAGCGGGAATCAGCGCGGCAGGCATGCGCTAAGAGATGGGTCTTCGGATACATCTATACCTGGTTTAGTATCCTGGCTACGGAGTGGCTGCGTGACACTCTGGTGTTGGAGGTGGTCAGCCGGTTGGCAGGCCTTCTAGATGTGGGTTTCTAGCTTGGGCATGTCCTAGGAAGGGTGCAGGTACCAGAAGTCGGCCCTGGGATTCAATTTCACAGGCCGGGGGAGCGGCAGAACTGAAAGGGGCTTGCGTTCTGACCTCTTGGTCGGAAGGTCAGATCTTGGTAGGTCCACTTAGCAATTCATCCTTCTGAGGTCGTTAAAACGAGTGCCATTGAGTTGAGTAACAATAAACAGGTTTTGCAGCACCAAAGATACCATGGGGTGAACGTACTCCCAATTACAGTCAGAAACGTAAATTTTAAAGGAATTTTGTGAAGGTACCGGGCTCTCACAACAGTGTAGAAAGCGAGAGACTTTGCGGTAAAACTCTCCCGCCCTATAGCCTTGGCAGCCAGGCAGGTTGTGGAAGTTGTCACCCAACAAGTGTGCTACGGTTAAAAAAATTGGTGAAACCCTGGGTAGGGCACACATGGGCTACAAAGTATTAAAGAACATTTGGCTTTCCCAGTTTCCAAGAAAGGGGCAGGTAATTATACATATGGTTCCCCTCCTGTCCCACTGTCCTGTCGGCTCCCTGGTATACTAGCAGAAGTTTGGGAGGGCAAGATGTCACCTGGGGTGGTGACTGGCTTATTCTGAGGGACAGGCTCCACAAGCGCTATACACGGATAACTGGGTGAGAGGAAGCAAGGCGGGCTTGATACTCTAACTTCCACCTGCATTGGCACATCTTGTCCTGAGTTGCTTGTCAAAGGTATTGCACTTCAGCCAGGCAATGTTGACACCCATCCACACCAAACCGATTGTTTAAGGTCATCCTGGGTGCATAAACACAACCCAGTATTAGGCCCCTGTGGTTGTCAGCACCATGAATTACTAACTTCAACTGAACAGGAGGCATGATCGTGTGTTACACTATCAGAAGTGTGGGAGTGTAGACTCCACCTGGGGGGGTGGTTGGCTGATTTTGATGGAGCTGAAGTTGGGGAGCTAGCGGCGATCCAAGCAGGACACCTCTGGGTGGCTTTGAATTCAAGGACGTTACCATTAGCACATCATGTCTCAGGATAGTGGTGAGACAGTCTAAAACTGATCAGGCAGGAGAAGGGAGAGTAGTCCTGTTACAGGGGCTGGGAGACGCTAGGTATTGCCCTTTGCTCTTGGGCAAGGCTTATTCGGCCCTCCGCCCGGGGATTGTGGGGGGACTTCCTGGTGCAGGAGGACGGGTCTCCGGTTACAAAGTATTAAGTAGACCACATCACGCAGGCAGGCTTGCAATTGTCAGGACAGACAGGGAGAGTCGAGAGATTCAGCAGCCACTCCTGCAGGATTGGGGCGGCAATCACAGCCTTTCTATCAGGGATGCCCCCAGAGCGAATTAAGCAGGTAGGGCGCTGGGAGTCGCAAGGCTACAAACGATATATAAGGCCTTGTGCGGGAGGATATGGCGAGAGGACTCTTAAGTCCTATGTTGCAACCGACAGTCAGGTGTTTAAAGGTGTACGGTTTTGGCCCGGATTGCCAACTGATGTTGCAGTGATGTGGTTTTGTGGTGCAATTGTAGACTATTAGAATATAAACGTTTCTATAAATATGGTTTTCAAACACAACATCTCCTTATTTACCAGGAACCAAGGTCTGGGTAATTGGCCATTCAAGCATCATTAGAGTGGCACGGTGGGCTGAGATAGGAAAGCGGCGTCAGGGCTCCTCCGCCACAGAGATAACGTGGCTGGGTTACCCGGGTATGCGCTGGAACGAGCTGATGAGGAAGCTGCGGCAGAGACTTGGGGGAGGGATCGGTCCACCTCATATTCTGGTCATACATTTGGGAGGGAATGACCTGACGACTCTGGGGAGGAGAGCACTGCTCCAAGACATGAGGGACATCATGTGTCAGTTGAGTATTCAGCTTGGGGCATGTGAACTGTGGTGGTCTGAAACTTTATCTCGCCCAGTTTGGCAAGGAGCCCGAGCTGGAGACGCCATTGAGATATCACGTAGGAGAGTGAACAGCGCCAGGCGTATATACACGGAACAAAGGCGATTTGGGTTCATCTGGCAGGGTTCACTTCAGGCCAAGTCTACTGCATGCTGGGAAGTGGATGAGGTTCACTTTTCAAGGGTAGGCATGGACTTAATTTTGCTGGACCTTGGGGAGGCCTTGGAAGCAACAGGATGTAGGTAGGAATATCTGCCTTGGTGGGGGGGCCCTGGTGGTGACGGTGGCCACCCCCAGAGCTGTGGAGGAGTTACAGGGCGATCCAGAGTCTGCAAGGTACAGAAGGGTACTATATTGCAGCAGCACAACAAGGGTGCTAAGCCAAGGATACCCAGGGATGTCTTAGCGGGTCCCCTGGAAGAACTACGGCGCCCCGTTAGTCCTACGGGCGGTTGTGGGTCTGAGCAACCGGGGGCTGCCTGGAACGCTCCGCCCACCTGTTGGGGGCGTGAGTAAGGGAGTGGACTGGCGGTCCACTGATGGGAGAGGTGGCCTCTCCCAATAATTGGTAACCACCGATTGGCGACGGCCACAGTGCAATTTGGCTCATCAGACGGGCAGGCGGCATAGGGGCTGGCCTGCCCTGGGATCGCCCGTAAGATAACCCACCATGTTGGCATATTGGTTATGCAAATAAACCTGCAGCAAATTTCTCCACTAAAAAGGTGTCATGTGGTTTATTTATGTATGTTGCTGTATGAGAACTGATTGTTGCCGATATTGGCACTATGCCAAGGCTGCCCAGGGGGCCACGTAGGGGACCCTCCAACAGGGCGGCCGCCTTAGTGCCACAGGAAGGCACAGAAGTCTGCTGACTAGGCTCCCTGGGCTAGGGACCAGGGGGTCTGCTGGCCGCGTCACTTCCGGCCATGGGAGGGGACAGGGGTACTAAAGCCTTCCCCCGCCCACTGTACGGTCTCTTGACCGCTACCCGTCTCGCTGTTTCCCCACCCTACCGCTTACCCTGCGGACGGCCAAAGGGTAGTACGGGGAGGGGAAGAATCTAACTTATTGTTTTGTGTTGCAGGAGGAGTTACAGGGCGATCCAGAGTCTGCAAGGTACAGAAGGGTACTATATTGCAACAGCACAACAAGGGTGCTAAGCCAAGGATACCCAGGGATGTCTTAGCGGGTCCCCTGGAAGAACTACGGCGCCCCGTTAGTCCTACGGGCGGTTGTGGGTCTGAGCAACCGGGGCTGCCTGGAACGCTCCGCCCACCTGTTGGGGGGCGTGAGTAAGGGAGTGGACTGGCGGTTCACTGATGGGAGAGGTGGCCTCTCCCAATAATTGGTAACCACCGATTGGCGACGGCCACGGTGCAATTTGGCTCATCAGACAGGCAGGCGGCATAGGGGCTGGCCTGCCCTGGGATCGCCCGTAAGATAACCCACCATGTTGGCATATTGGTTATGCAAATAAACCTGCAGCAAATTTCTCCACTAAAAAGGTGTCGTGTGGTTTATTTATGTATGTTGCTGTATGAGAACTGATTGTTACCGATATTGGCAAAATGTGTTTTGTGTGTGTTTACGCATGCATGTGTGATGTGCCCGTGAGTGTGTATTCATTCCTGGGATGGTGAACTAAATGTGCAGAAAGGAAGTCACCAAGAGTCCTGCAAGGAGTCGATCAATACGGCAGGCAGCGCACAGTCCCCAGATGTCTGCAGCACTGTGCAGCATAATTCACATGCATTATTTCACAAATCAGAGACCACACACAGAAGTTGGCATTACCAAGCTCTCTGGTTACGGCAGATGTGATTATGTGGAGAAATTGCATTGAAGGGAAAAAGTAAGTGTGCGGGGAGTCTTAGGCCACAGGTTGTAGGTAACGTGCCTAGTCGGAGCACTATATACTGCAATGCCAACAACGTATTGTGCAGAATCGATAGCAGAGAAGATACAATGTCTGCTTCAATATTTCCATTTAAAGCACTGCTGGCATATAATGTGGATGTCAGCACTGAGGGTCATTTCTGTAACTAAATAGTCTTCCTGTAAAACACGGGCTGTATTTTTGTTTCCATGGTGACCGTAGTACCGTAGAATGAAAATAACTCAGTTACAAGATGGCGGCTATACGTTCGGTCACTTCTGGATGCGAGACAATTTGGTCAGTGTTATCTCATAAAACAGTCTTTGTATCGCATGGAAAGGGTAGAGAAGGAATACTAAGTCACTTTATTTTTTACAATTACTAATACAAAGAAAACAGAACAGATATCTAGCACAAACCCGTGGCGTCTTCAGATCTACGATCGCTGCCACATTCGTGTCGAGATAAGAACAAGATTTACAGCCGTTTACCTAAAAATGAATATGTCCTGTGTAATGGAACTGATGCTCATGTAAAGTGTTCCAATTCCTTTGGGTTGAGTTTGCACTATATAAAAAAACTGCAAGCGCACTGCAGGCTTACTGCAGAGTACACTTACAAGCTCACTTCAGAGCACCTTTACATGCACACTGCAGTCTCACTGCAGAGCACAAATGCAGAGGACACTTACAATCACACTTTTAAGCACACTGCAGGCTCACTGAAGAGCACAGTTACAAGCACACTGCAGACTCACTACAGAGTAAGTTGTAGAGCACACTAATGAGCACGCTGTAGAACACGTTTACCATCGCGCAGCAGGGCACCACATTTACAAGCGAATTATGGGGCATTCTTAGGAGCTCACTGTAGGGCAAACAGGGCAGGCTTTTGAGCTCAATGCAGAGCATGGTGAAGAGCCTGCTGACGAAGGCAAATTTTAGGACCCAACGGTACAAGGGAGCCACATTTGCTCCAGTTTGCGCTGCCCTTTAGCGCTGAGTACGCAGCCTTTACAGTGGTAATTAGGCGCTGCCTTTTGCATTGCATTGCGTTGTTTGAGCACTAATGAAAACTTCTGCAAAGGTGCCCTGTAAGCACCCACTGCCCCGGTAGAGATCCTGTATAACCACAGGGTGAAGAGCTAGGAGCCCCCTGCGCTGTCCTCTGCACCACATTAAAAGCAGGGAACCGAAGGCCTCGCCATAGCATCACAAGGCCCACTTCTAGAGTGACCAACTGCCATGAGTGCAAATTCAGGACGGTGAGTGTAAAAATTCAGGACGGTGAGTGTAAAAATTCAGGACAAAGGGTCAAAATTCTGGACAAAAATTCAGGACAGAAGGTCAAAATTCAGAACAAAAATTTGCAACAAAAGGTACGTTTTACAGACACATCAGAGGAGGTCACACAATAGTATATAAGTAAGTAAATAGCATGAAGAATACCGACAGGTCAATCCACCAGGGCCTGCATCTCCTAAATGTTTTTTTTAGTTGCAAAGTCTTTGAATCACGCTTCCGATAGCAAAACACCTTTTTACAATGTACAGTACGTGTTTTAAGAGTGAGGAAAGTGTTTCTGACTTGTGAAAGGGGTTTTGCGAAACCTTCCGAATTGTAAACATGAGATGGCATGAAAGAGCTATTCGCATCCTCTTTGTGAGTCGCAATGTAATGTAACAGTGGTTTGGGATCTCAGTTGTAGTTGCTTCACAGATCAGCTTAGAACACCTTAACAATACCATGGAAAAAGAAGAAATCTTTCTCTCCAGGCAACTTAAGGTCAATTAACACTTATTTCGCATTCAAGCAGCCTTTACATGCCCAGATTAACCAGGCCCCACATTTACATGTCTTTGAAGCAGCCCCGCACCCTGGCTGCCCTCCCTCTGAATCACTGCACGGGAGACACCCTCCCTTCTGCTTCTGCTGAGCCATCTCAACTGCTGAACATTTGTCCTTTAGCATAAAGGCTAAAATTACAGACAAATGACGTCCGTGGAAACTTCCTTCACAGACAACGGACATGACAGTAAATTCACAGACAGTCCGTGAAAATCACCCTACCCACTTCATCAAGGAGCAAGTCTCGCCATCACCCTGGACAAGCATTGGCGCTCTCACTTGGGGCCCATGGTGTGGCATTGCACTGCGGCCACCTATCGGGCTGCAGTTTATTCTGTAACAGCACATCTGTGCAGGCATCTCCTGACACACCAGAGAGACATCTGGGAGAGGCCCTGAGCAGACACTAAGCACATGTACCTCTCTCCTGGGTGACTTCTGCCCTCCTCACTCTACCCTGCTTAGAAGAACTTGTTTTTATTTAGCACTTCATACTGCACATCTGCTGTCTCTAAGCACTGTAAAGAACAGGTGTTAATTTACTATCACTTTGCCACTGGATTCATGCTAGCCTGGCTGATGAAGGGTGTTACCCAGAAACCGGTCCCAGGATGCTTGTTTCCGGTTCAGGGAAGATCTGGCTTGGCAGTTCGGGCTGGACTGTTCCCATGAAACAGGGTCAAGACTGATTTGCATATAGCTGGGTCTGAACTGAGGTGGCCAAGTGAGCTAAAGAATAATGATGGATTCAACCCAGATCTGTGACTGGGGGTGAGTGTCTGAAAAGTTTCAGCGCTCCGTCCATCATCTCCTTGTGTTTGCTTTGTTCGCCCTAAGTTGGCAGGGTATGCCCAGACGTGGGTCCCTCGCTCACTTTGCCACTGGATTCAAGCTATCCTGGCTGATGAAGGGTGTTACCCAGAAACCAGTCCCAGGATGCTTGTTTCTGGTTTAAGGAAGACCTGGCTTGGCAGTTCGGGCTGGACTGTTCCCATGAGGCACAGGGTCAAGACTGATTTGCATATAGTTGGGTCTCAACTGAGGTGGCGAAGGGAGCTAAAGAATGATGATGGATTCAACCCAGATCTGTGACTTGTGATGGATTCAACCCAGATCTGTGACTGGGGGGTTAGTGTCTGAAAAGTTTCAGCGTTCCGTCCATCATCTCTTTGTGTTTGCTTTGCTTGCCCTAAGTTGGCAGGGTATGCCCAGACGTGGGTCCCTTGCCCACTTTGCCACTGGATTAAAGCTAGCCTGGCTGATGAAGGGTGTTACCCAGAAACCGGTCCCAGGATGCTTGTTTCCGGTTCAGGGAAGACCTGGCTTGGCAGTTTGGGCTGGACTGTTCACATGAGGCACAGGGTCAAGGCTGATTTGCATATAGCTGGGTCTGAATTGAGGTGGCGAAGTGAGCTAAAGAATGATGATGGATTCAACCTAGATCTGTGACTGGGGGTTAGTGTCTGAAAAGTTTCAGCGCTCCGTCCATCATCTCCTTGTGTTTGTTTTGTTTGCCCTAAGTTGGCAGGGTATGCCCAGACGTAGGTCCTTTGCTCACTTTGCCACTGGATTCAAGCTAGCCTGGCTGATGAAGGGTGTTACCCAGAAACTGGTCCCAGGATGCTTGTTTCCAGTTCAGGGAAGACCTGGCTTAGCAGTTCGGGCTAGACTGTTCCCATGAGGCACAGGGTCAAGACTGATTTGCATATAGCTGGGTCTGAACTGAGGTGGCGAAGTGAGCTAAAGAACGATGTTGGATTCAACCCAGATTTGTGACTGGGTGTGAGTGTCTGAAAAGTTTCAGCGCTCCGTCCACCATCTCCTTGTGTTTGCTTCGTTAATTTACTATCTTCAGACCAATGAAAGCCTGAGCCAGCTGGGATTTCATCTCATGAACTACAGGACAGTGCAGAACCAAGCATGGGGGGGGGGAGGGCACTGGAATACTGCTGCAGCAAAGGACCAAATAATGCCACTGGGCTGATTAAATTATGTGTCAATAAAAGGGACTATATGCAGCGCTGTGAGGCAGATTCAGTGGCAGCGCTATTTACACACATTAATTTATTCAGTACTATGAGGCCAGATTCAGCGGTAGCGCTATTAACACATATTGATTTACGCAGCGCTGTACGGCAGATTCTGTGGCAGCGCTATTAACACACACTGATAAAAAAAGACCCATACAAAATACAAACTTTGATTGTGAAATGAAAGGGCACGCTTTCACCAAATCCTGTTAAGATTGTTTTTCACCACAAATAATAGTGTTGTCTTGCTTGGAAACACCAGAACATTCTATTCACCACCCCTGGCCTCTAGCTCCCAGAATAAGATAGTTTGTGGCAAATATACGCTGAATAATCCAGCAAGTGTGGCACTTCCGGCAATAAAAGGTGCGTTCTTTTATTCTGCACATCCCAGTGATTTCACTTTTTGTCGACTCTATGGGTATGCCAAGGCTGCCCGGGGGGCCACGTAGGGGACCCTCCAACAGGGCGGCCGCCTTAGTGCCACAGGAAGGCACAGAAGTCTGCAGACTAGGCTCCCTGGGCTAGGGACCAGGGGGTCGGCTGGCCGCGTCACTTCCGGCCGTGGGAGGGGGACAGGGGTACAAAGCCTTCCCCCGCCCACTGGAGGGTCTCTTGACCGCTGCCCGTCTCGCTGTTCCAACATGCTCCTGATCTAGGATCACATGTACTCTTGGCCCATTCCCCTGACGCCGTTTGGACGTCGACCTACTGGAGCTGTTCGGTGTTCTGCGGTGAGTGCTTTGCTCCTCCCCACCCCTTCGGGGGCAAGGCTGTTAGCCCGGCCATTGCCGTGGATGCGGCCGCCTAGGGGAGGAGGGGGGGCGCAGGACAGCTCCAGGGGGCTTAGGGTAGCGGCTCCCTCCCCTGGTCGTTTCAGCTTTCTGTAGACCAGAGAGGGGGCATGGGGGTCGGAGGCTCCATGCCATTTTTATGCGGCTCGTATGTCTCCGGGGCCCTGGGCTGCGAGCGCTTGGCCACCTCGCCAGCCGTCTTCGCGTACGAGGCCTGAGGGGGGAGGGGAGCAGCGGTCGTCGCATGGCTTCCCCGCAGACCAATCCCAGCAAAGACACTTTCTGCCTGTGCGTCTCTTTGAAAGTTCAGCGGGCTGGAGGGCGTGAGCAGGCTGGCAATACCTGGAAGAACACGCAGCCAGCAGCAGCTAAGGCGGGCTGCGGGGGTTCTTTTCGGGCAAGATGCATGTACCTCTTGCTTTCGTGGGTTTTTTCCTTGCCGAGACTCTGCAGTTTTGAGCGCCTGGATGGGGGTGAAGGGGCTATGGAAATCGGCTTGGAAACTGCAATTGTTTGGTGACCTGCTTGCACTCTGGCTGCGGGGCCTCCTCGGTCGCGAGGAGAAACGGCCAAGAGAAGACACAGCCAGCCTTCTCTGCTGAGGCAGGCTTTGGCAATCTATGAAGCCCGATCAGTCGAGGGACTCGCCGTCCATTCAAATTCCCCCCCGCCCCCCAAGTTTTTAAACATACTGAACTGTAAAACCCTTTTTGTCGAGGGAGTTGGTAAAACAGCCTGCTTGTGTTGTGTTAGTGTCAAAGAGCTACAGTGGGTAAACAGGTCTCCGGCCCGCGGGGACTGTTGTGTGTGCTGGGTATTTCCAGTTGCACCCGCCCTATTACGGATGTCCCGCGGAGGTCTAGGACAATGGGGGTTGCCTGACTCGGGCAGCGCCGGCCCTCTCAGAGGGCTTTGTTGATATTTGGTGCCCGGGCATATACTTTGCGGGTCTTGCTGGTTTTCCCGCATTCCCTCTAAAGGCTCCCTTCCCCCAAGTACGGAGCAAATGCGTGGTACCCCGACTCGAGCCCTGCGGAGTAGCCAAGGCAGATTTCAAATGTTACGGAGGTGAGGTAGCTGCGCCGAATCACGCGCCCATCCCGGGGCGTTTGTTGTCAGATAGTGGGGCCCGGGGCTACATCTTGCTGCACCCAGAATGGGCTGACCACCTCACAGCGATCGGGGCAACATTATCGTTTTCAGCGTTTTATGTCAATGGTAACGATGCTTATTGACACCCACGTTAAGTTTGTTTCACTGCGAGGATGGGTATTCCTGCCTTGGCCCTGGTTTGACCCCGTAAGGGTCAGGCGGCGATTAGGACCTCCCCCAGCACATGCTGTGCGTTTATAGGCAGTGCATTGCAGCGCTGGGTCATGCAAACAGTTATGGTTGTGGTGGTTATGTCAGGGGTGGGCCCTTTCTCCACCGGTAGCGCCACCAGTTTAGCATTGAAGGGTCTTGGCAAAAATTAACACCTTGGCGTGCCACTGTGGAACTCAGTTTTATTACACCCCCGCACTTCAGCTGTATTTTGCCCCCACTGTGGAACTCAGTTTTATTACACCCCCGCACTTCAGCTGTATTTTGCCCCTGTCCGATGGCGGGGGTAAGGGGAGTGGCGCATACGCAGGGCCCGATGCGCTGGAGCCCGGGACTGGAGCCAGGCATGGCTGTTGGGGGAGGAGGCTTCAACAGAGACTCGTACGGGCTGTCTCTAGCAGGGGCTGTGGATGCGTCTTAAATGCCAGGTAACGCGTCTGAGAGTAGTGGGTAGTTGACTTCTGCGTGGAATCTTTGTGCACTTGTGTGTGCACGGACAGTGCCAGGATAGCTGGGATGTACCATGTAGACGGCCATAGGCGTCGCAGTTATGACTGGTACACGCCGGCGGGCACCGCAGCACGGTGGTGTTCAGAGATCATGACCTAGGCACGATTGGTCAGGTGTGGAGAGCTCCCATCGTGGTACGGCAGGCAGATGCCACTGTCTTCCAGTTCAGGCAGTGAAGGTGACTTTGGTGAAGCCTAGCAGCGTAAAACCAGGAGCCATGTCATTAGCTACTGCATTCTGCCTCTGCGAGGTAACCTGGTTTAGCCTTAGCACAAAAATATTTCAACATTGTGACAGGACGGTTGTTCATGTTATAGGGTTGTCAAAACGCCAGGGCTTCTCAGCCACGCGGTTGGTCGTACAAATGGGGGTTGAAAGAATGACATTAAGGAGGGACAAGTGTGATGTACGAGGAGGACCATTACGTTAATTTAGCTACAGGCAGCCTGGGGATCTAGTTCATATGGCAATTGTAATGTTCCGTTTACATTTGACCAAAACAACTGGCATTGACTAATTGTACATGCATTGGAATTACTATACCTGCAGCCCAATCCATTCTTCTAGCTTGGGGGCTTGGAATAGTCTGAATTGTCACGTTTCAATATTGTCAGGGATGGTAGTAGTGATGTTCTAGGGGGGAAACGCGGCAGGAGCAAGGTGTGGTGCAATTTGGGGGTACAAATGTGTGTAGTGGAGAGTAACTCTAAGGGGAGACCCAAAACAATAAGGATTGGAAAGGGATATATGCAACCTTGGGCGCCTGCCCCTCTCGGGGATGAACATGGTGTTGGTACAGGACGACTAGTTTTCATTCATCTACATATTGTTATTTGCTATGCCTGGAAAGGGATTGCCCAGGGGTTAGGGCTGGATGCCGTGGGCGCCCAACCAAAGTGGTGTTGATACCTGCACTTCTCCTGAGGCAGTCGCGGGCGCAGCACTAAGGGGCCACGATTCGGTGGCATTGCAGCTCTGGTGTCAGCTGTGCGAATCTTGCACATTCATGGGTTGCTGATGTTCTCGCCTGGGTTTGGCAGGTCAGGCCTGCAGCGCGCATTCCATTTGGATTTATTAAGCAGTTTATATAGCACTTTATTTATTTAAACTGGCATTATTTTGTCAGCCTCGTTTTGCTTAAATCCACTTTGTGCGAAAGTCAACCAGGGAATTTCACAAGGGCTGCTCTGTCACTTAAGTGTCAGCTTCAGCGCGTGGTGACAATCTGCCTCTAGCGTGGCGCTGCTGCCCAATGTGGACTGACTAGGGCAGGGGACTCCAACCTTTTCGGTAATAAGAGCTAATTATGTTCAATTAAAACCATCCAGTTCTACGAATAACCTGCACTAATGATTTGCTCAGCTAGCAGGGAGATATGTGGGTAAGTGGGGCGGAGTAGACAGACAACAGCAGCTCCCGTCTACCAATGAGGCTTGGAATAGGCGGAATTGTCACGCTTGCATGAGTGTCGGGGTTAGTAGTTGTGGTGTTACTAGGATTGGCAGCACGACAGGAGCAAGGTGTGGTGCAAAAGGAAGTGGCCGCCTGACGTGAGTCATGGCATATAGTGGCACAAGTGTCAGGTTTTCTGTAGAACTGCCGTGCTGCAATGTAGCGCGGGCGAATGCTGATCCTAGTTTCGCGCAATACTGGTCGTCTCTAGGTATGTGTCGCCATGAACAGCTCTAGGTCAGAACATGTTACTCTGTTTATATACATTGAATTTCGTAGCCTACTGCTCAAGCCATTCTTATAGCGTTGGTGGCCTGTTATAGTAGGATTGTCATACTTGCACTAACTCAGGGTTAGTAGTTGTGATGTTACTATGATTGGCAGCACGGCAGGAGCTAGGTGTGGGCCAAACTGAAGCGTCCGCCTGAGGTGAGGCCTGGCATATAGTTGCACGACTGTCCTGCAGCAGGTTGCTGTGAGCGAGGCAGGCGGGCCTACAGGGGGCTTTGGAGGTACCCGGGAGGGTCTCTGTCATTGAAGGCCAAGGTGATGCACCGAGGAGGTGACAGGATAGAAGACGTACATTGATTGGGGCTAAAATCCCAGCACACAATTTGCAATTCTTTGGTTTAAGGCCACACTGTGAGGAAGTTACCCATGGACTTTAATTAAGTGTTGCAATGGCCTACCAATTGCAGTGGGTAGGCAGAGATGCAGCGGCTTCCCAGAAGAGCCTTATTGGGTGAAAAGGAGCACAAGGAGGGGAAGGCCAGGGACAGAGACTGACATGGTTTGGGGCCACAATCTCAGCGAACAGCTTCATATCTATCTAACTGCAGCTTCATCTGGTCTGGGGTCAAAATCTCAGCGAACAATTTTGCTTGTAAGTTTCTGTGGCGGAGGGTATGCTGCCACGTTTAAACACATGCGGTTGTTCCAGTTCCGGACCAGTGGGAAGCAGGGCTAGGGTCAACTGGGTTACCTCCTCGGTGCTGTTTTCAGAACTGCTGGTTCTTTCTAACCTCGTTGGCGGCTCACGGCATCCGAAGCTCGTGAATTTGCCTGCCTGGTGTCCTCCGCAGGGGCGGGCAATTGCTTTGGGGGCTTAGCCTTGCAGGCTACCCTGCACCCTGGTTTTAACAGACTAGGATACGCGTTGGAATTGGTGGCAGGCATGCGCCAAGAGATGGGTCTTCCGATACATCTGTACCTGGTTTAGTATCCTGGCTACGGAGTGGCTGCGGGACACTCTAATGTTTGAGGTGGGCAGCTGGTTGGCAGGCCTTCTAGATGTGGGTTTCTAGCTCGGGCATGTCCAAGTAAGGGTTCAGGTGCCAGAAGTCTGCCCTGGGTTACTCTTGGTCACATGTTCAGAGCCTGGTAGGTCCACTTAGAATTTCACCCTGCTGAGGTTGATAAAACAAGTACCATTGTGTGAGTAACAATAAACATGTTATGCAACGCCAAGATACTATGGGATGAACGTATTCAAGCCAGTTGCGGGGGTCAGGGGGATACCAGGACATTACAAGGGCTATACATGTGCAGAAGGATACAGTGCCAGGAGCAGCGTTTCCTCTGCTCGCACTGGGCTATCGGGTTGTCTTCCTAGATATACGTGGTGCTGCGTCTACTAGGAGGCCTGGCCCTCGCGCTCCAAGAGAGGGTATTGCCAGTGGCATGCTGACAGCTCGCCTCTTAACTTGGTTCAGGTAGAGCGGATATTGAGGCATCGTTACAGTGTCAGGCATTGCGGGTATGGCTAGCTTTCTGTAGTCTCTCTTCCTGGATGGGCAGCATCAGCAGCTTGCAGGGCGGGCCTGGAGCGGAGCGCATTTTGCAAGTGGGACTGGGTATTCCAAAGTTTAACGGTACTTCCGTCCGTAAGCCAATCAGGGAGAGAATCATGTCCAGTGTGAATTCTGAGTTACCGAGGGCAACCCTGTGAAGTAAAGACAAATATGTGATTGTGCATCGCGCACTCAGCAGTAAAGCAAGCTAAGTTTCAGCATAATCCTGGTATACCATCAGTGAAAAACGTAAGGTTAATGGGCTACACACGAATAGGCACTTTCTGTCAGCTGGGGCGTGAGGGTGACATTCCCAAGAGGGTGCGGTTTGCCTTGATAGTGCTGAATTGGAGGGATGGAGCACTAATACGGACAACTACCAGAGCACATTTTACAGTCATAGTTAGGGGGTACATCACTCATATGTTTACTCCAAGTCCCCTGACCAGAATTGATTGCATGTCACCAGTTGCTCCAGTTAAGCGAATTTTCCTTGGGAGTTGGCAGCTAACACTGGGACTGCAATTTTGGGGTCAGCCGGTTGGCAGGCCTTTGAGATGTGGGTTTCTAGTCCAGGCATGTCCAAGTAAGGGTTAGGTGCCTGAAGTTTGCCCTGGGATACAAGTTCACAGGCATGTGGAGCGGCAGAACCGAAAGGGGCTTTGTTCGACATCTTGGTCACAGATTCTGGTAGGTCCTCTTAGCATTTCATCCTCCTGAGGTCGATAATACGAGTACCTTTGAGTTGAATAACAATAAAGTTGGGTAAATTCTCCCACCCTATAGCCATGGCTGGCAGCCATGCAGGTTGTGGAAGTTGTCATCCATCGAGTGGGCTACGGTCCAAAAATTGGGGGAAACTCTGGGTTAAAGCACAAAAGGGCTGCATAAAGATTAAGAACACCTGGCATTCCCAGTAAAGGGGGCAGGTATTTATACATATGGTTCCCCTCCGGTTCACTGCCTTGTTTGCTCCCTGGTGTACTAGCAGAAGTTTGGGAGGGCAAGGTGTCACCTAGGGTGGTGACTGGCTGAATTCGAGGGACTTGCTCCGACAAGCGCTATACACAGATAACTGGGTGAGTGGAAGCAAGGCGGGCTTGATAACTCTTACTTCTACCCGCATTGGCACATCTTGTCAGGAGGGACTGGTCAAAGGTATTGCTCTGCAGCCAGGCAAGGTAACATCTAACCAACACCAAGCTAATGGTTTTAGGTCATCCTGGGTGCATATACACTCGCGAAGGGTAGGGACACCAGGGTGGCAGCACAGCACCGGTTGGAAGGTGCCATTATACTATATGGGGGGGGGGCCAGGTCGATCCTACCATGTCTCTCCTTTTCAGGGTACTGCTCCAAGACTTGAGGGACATCATGTGTCATTTGAGTAATCAGCTGGGGGCATGTGAACTGTGGTGGTCCGAAATTTTACCTCGCCCAGTTTGGCAAGGAGCCCGATCGGGAGACGCAATTGAGATATCACGTAGGAGAGTGAACAGCGCCATGCGTAAATTCACGGAACAAAGGGGATTTGGCTTCATCAGGCATGGTTTACTTCATGCCAAGTCTACTGGATGTTGGGAAGTGGATGGGATTCACCTCCTCAAGGGTAGGCATGGACCTATTTTTGCTGGACCTTGGGGAGGCCTTGGAAGCAACAGGCTGTAGGTAGGAATATCTGCCTCAGGGTGCCCTGGTGGTGACGGTGGCCACCCCCAGTGCTGTGGAGGAGTTACAGGGCGTATCCAGAGTCTGCAAGGTACAGAAGGGTACTATATTGCAGCAGCACAACAGGGTGCTAAGCCAAGGATACCCAGGGATGTCTTAGCGTGTCCCCTGGAAGAACTACGGCGCCCTGCTAGCCTACAGGCGGTTGTGGGTCTGAGCAACCGGGGCTGCCTGAACGCTCCGCCCACCTGTGGGGGGCGTGAGTAAGGGAGTGGACTGGCGTTCCACTGAGGGGAGAGGTGGCCTCTCCAATAATTGGTAACCACCGGCTGGCGACGGCCACGGTGCAATTTGGCTCATCAGGCGGGCAGGCGGCATAGGGGCTGGCCTGCCCTGGGATCGCCCGTAAGATAACCCACCATGTTGGCATATTGGTTATGCAAATAAACCTGCAGCAAAATTTCTCCACTAAAAAGGTGTCGTGTGGTTTATTTATGTATGTCACAGTATGAGAACTGAGTGTTGCCGATATTGGCACTATGCCAAGGCTGCCCGGGGGGCCACGTAGGGGACCCTCCAACAGGGCGGCCGCCTTAGTGCCACAGGAAGGCACAGAAGTCTGCAGACTAGGCTCCTGGGCTAGGGACCAGGGGGTCAGCTGGCCGCGTCACCTCCGGCCGTGGGAGGGGGACAGGGGTACAAAAGCCTTCCCCCGCCCACTGGAGGGTCTCTTGACCGCTGCCCGTCTCGCTGTTTCCCGCCCTACCGCTACTCCTGCGGACGGCCAAAGGGTGGTACGGGGAGGGGAAGAATCTAACTTATTGTTTTGTGTTGCAGGAGGAGTTACAGGGCGATCCAGAGTCTGCAAGGTACAGAAGGGTACTATATTGCAGCAGCACAACAGGGTGCTAAGCCAAGGATACCCAGGGATGTCTTAGCGTGTCCCCTGGAAGAACTACGGCGCCCCGTTAGCCTACAGGCGGTTGTGGGTCTGAGCAACCGGGGCTGCCTGGAACGCTCCGCCTACCTGTGGGGGCGTGAGTGCGGGAGTGGACTGGCGGTTCACTGAGGGGAGAGGTGGCCTCTCCCAATAACTGGTAACCACCGGTTGGCGACGGCCACGGTGCAATTTGGCTCATCAGGCGGGCATGCGGTATAGGGGCTGGCCTGCCCTGGGATCGCCCGTAAGATAACCCACCATGTTGGCATATTGGTTATGCAAATAAACCTGCAGCAAAATTTCTCCACTAAAAAGGTGTTGTGTGGTTTATTTATGTATGTCACTGTATGAGAACTGAGTGTTGCCGATATTGGCACTATGCATTAGCACCGCTTTACCTTAAGAGCGATCCGCGCAGACCCGTATCTTACAGTTTGTTTGTATAATGTAACCGTCTTAGTAGAAGGCGCTGCGAGACTCACATAAGACCCAAAAAGAGAAGCCATGTGTTCTTTTGTACTGAGTGACTGTGATTTCAAAACAGTGTTAATTGTGTATGAGCTGTAAAGCCTAATGAAACAGAACTTTTCATGACAAAGAAGCAATCGTTATTTCCATCTTTTTGAATTCGATATTAATTTGTCAGGTTTTATCCATGCTGGAGACAAAAGCCATTCTCCTCAGTTAGGGACATTAATACAGTTTCGATCCAAGCGTTACTGGTGAGAAGCAGCTTAAACCGGACTCCAGCAGTCAACACCTGAGCGGTACCAGTGACCCCTTCCAAGGTGTCTACTTCCGCCTGTCTGTGAACTCTTCCAAGGTGTCTGCTTCCGCCTGAACCCTGTGTGAACACATCCAAGGTGTCAGCTTCCTCCTGAACCCTGTGTGCTACTTTGTTTACTAAAATTTGTTCCGTTTGAGTTAGAATTTTTTTTAAATTAAATCTGTAAATTATGAAGCAGAGGATGGAAAATGTGGTCATAATTATGCATAAAGCGCTACAGCCCTACAATTAATTACATGCTCAGGGCCCCTGCTCAGGGGAGCATTTCATTTAGTGAATCAGACCAGCCTGCTTTCCTCTTCACTTGTGATTAATGTGGGGTTTTGTCGCACTTCATACCCAAGTTTTACAGTGTCCAAGTGAGGTAACTAACACGCTCGACTAATATGTAAATTAATGGTACTCGGTTTATCAACCTTGAATGAAGTGCGGAGCAGGCCCTGTTGAACGGAGCGCATCAGCGCGTCAAGAAAGGAAGCACTTATCTTGCTGCAGTAAAGACCTCCTGGAGCCATCGCCCACGGACCTAGGGCTGCGCGTAGAGGCCAATTCTTCCTCAATGAGGCACTATAGGGCATATGTACACGCCCCTATCGCCACCACAACGTCCCTTTTACCGACGTTGTGGTGGCGATAGGGGCAGCGCCTTATGTACATGGTAGCATTAAGCCACTTAACGTGGTTTAACTCTGCTTTGTACATAAGGCCCCCTTTCACGCTATGCTTAGCGTGAAAGGGGCGTGCAGTGGGTGTTGTGGTGGGCGTTCCACCGCAACACCCATTGTATTTGACGCTGCCCCCTATGTACAAGGGTGGCGTACATAGGAGGCAGCGTCAAAATTAAGACCAGGAAAACCCTGGTCTTAAGTTGGCAAAACGAGGACAGATGCATTATTTCTCCTCGTTTTTAGGTCGAGCGTAGCGCAGCGCGCATGCCCTGCTCTAGGAGATGACCTTTTGGAATTGGTCTGCTCTTTTTGTACACTCGTGCGTGTGGCGGCATCCACCTTGCGGGAGCGAGCAGCGGCGCGCGCAGGGGCTATCTGTTTTTCAAATTAGCTTTCACTTTTGTACTTTTTCGAGCAGCGGAGTGCATTTTCGAGCAGTGACGCGCAGGGGCCATCTGTTTGTAATTAGCGTGGCCGCGCTTGTTTACATTTGCCTGTCTCTTCTCTCCTCCCTCGCCCCCTGTGTAGTTTTGCCGTTTCCGGCAGCCGAGGAGCGCGCGCGCGCGCACCACTCGTTCTGTGCATTGTCTGCCTCTTTAAAAAAAAATCCGAAAATGCCTCCGCCTCCTGGTGCAGGAGGTATGTGACCTCCAGCGCTTCGTGCATATTTTCCTGCGCATTTCCGCCCCCTCGGAGCGTGAACGGTGTAAACAAGTGTAGTGCGTTAATTATGAGAGAGGAAAGCCCACTACATTCCTCTCTGGGCCACGCCCACGGCTCCTCCTCTTTAGTGCAAGAAATATGTGGCTTTAAAGCTGTGCCTGGCTTCCTGCACTCTGCGTGACCCCATCATCTTCGCGGAGTCTGTGTGTGAAAGGCATTCACTGCTAGTAGCACATCAAAGCCCTGCACTTTGTAGGCCTCCTCGCTGCGAGTGTGAAAGGGGCACCGGGCGACCACCATACATTTCTGGCAGTTCTTTGTGTACCCATCGTCAGCACCCATCTAGCTCCCACCAGTCCTAGCACAAACTTCAAAGCACTCTGAACTTCACCCCTACCTTTAATTGAACCCTTCGGGGCTTTCCTTCTAAGATTAATGTGCACTTCAAGGTCCGGCGCACTTCTTTCTGTAGCTCATGTGCTCCCTTTGAGCGCCTCGAAGGCCATCTTTGTAGTGCGAGAAGCTTAGTGTTTTCAAAGGCGTGTGCAGTACTTTCTATGCATTGCCTGGCCCTATACCCTAGCCTTTCAGCAGACATCAAGGGCTCGGCTTCTTCGGTGCTATGAATATGTGACTTCAAAGCGCTGCGCCGCCCCCTGTATCCCGAGGCCGTCAGTGGAAGGTCACAAGCCTGCTGCTTTGCTTTTAGTATTCACCTGACAACATCAAGCCTGCATCTCTTGCTTTCAGTATATTCGTTGATTTATTTTTTTCTATTTTTATAAAACGTACTTTGTGGTCCAGAGTAAAACGTTCATGGATTTACTAAATCCGAGCTGTACCTAGACCTTCTGGTTTTAGAGATACATGAGGTCTACCTGCTGTCAGTCTGCTGTGCATTCTTTGTTTAACCCTTTCTTTTGTACTGCAACACAGCTTACAACTCTAACAATTCTTGCAGTGTTGACTTATTGGAACTACTGTTATCCACCTTTCGATAGACAATCCCGCTCTGTGGGATTCCCATGACCTCTACCCTTGCTAAACTCACTGAAACAACCTCTGGCAATTCCCTAAAAACTAGACCAAAACAAATGGAATAAAGAAAACAAAATAAGTAGACATTCTAGTCTTCACAAGGGCAGTGTACGGGGTTGTTCTGTTAGTGTCACACTCTCATGCAAAAACATTGCAGCAGAAACAATGAAGAAAGAGGGTGCTTACATGTGTTGTGTGTGGCCTACTGGCCTGACATGTTCAATAACTCAAGCCTGCCTCATGGGGATACATGCATTGAGGACATACCTGGCTTCCGTATCCCTCCTTCCCCAGCCTACTGTTCATCACACCTGTCAGATGGAGAAGTGTCACTAAAGTGAACAATTCTAAGTTTGTTGGCATGAAAGAGCACACATCGTTGTCTGATATACTGCTGTGCTTGTGAGATCTTGTATAAGTGCATGGGGATCCTCAGGCCACCAATTGTGTGCACGTGGCGATGCCGAAGGCTGTATACTTTGGTAAAAAATAAGAAGTCAGTAGCCCCTCGGCAGCCGCTTGGCACCCCACCCCAACACAGACTCTGCTTCCCAACAAAAACTAAACACCCATCCAAACCACACCCAGAAACACTTCTCCAACAAGCATTGGCATAGCCAATAGCTCGCTTTTGGGACCTTATAAGTATTTAGTTATGCAGCACAATATCCTTGGTGCAACAACATCAACTGTTGCATGGCTAAACACTTATAAGGTCCCAAAGGCGAGACCTATTGGCTATGCCAATGCTTGTTGCTTTTTCCATGTGTGCTGCCTTGTGCAGCACACATGGAAAAAGCAAAATGCCATGGTTTGTTTATGTACAGGAAGGTGTCCCTTCCTGTACATAAACAATCTTTAAAAAAAAATGCCATTTTGTCACTTTCATGTGTGCTGCATGAAGCAGCACACATGAAAGTGATAGAATGGTATTTTAGGATTGTTTATGTGCAGGAAGGGGCACCTTCCTACACATAAACAATCATCCCCTGCACGCAGACACCCTGGCTCTCTGGTGCAAGGGTGCCTGCGTTGGCGCTAAGTTGCTAAACTGAGCGCCATCGCAGGAGGAAACGCAAGGCTGCACCACATTCTTGTAAATATGGTGCAGCCTTGCGTTTCAGAAGTGGCGGAGCGTGTCGTTAAGCCAAGGAGGCTAACGACACGCTCTGCCACTTCCTTGTACATATCCCCCTATATGCTGCTACAGCTGTGTAAAATTGAGCTGCAGACCCAGTGAAACGCGGAGGGGGCACCCCGAGGACACAGTGTATTTACCAATTTACGCTTTATGTGCACGAGCTCTGTCACTAACTGCACACGTCGCCGCCCCCCCAACCCTAATCAGTAGTTTCTTACTATTCTTGTAAATATCGCTGATAATATTATTATTTCTATCGGGAGCAGTGATGTTACTTGCGTCAACCCCAACTGCCCTCCTTAGGAATCTATAGAAAGACTTGTAAATGTAATAAATATTCAACCTGAACTCTTTTTTTAATTACCTCTAAAAATAAAAGAATCTCTGGACATGCTAGTCGAGGCTATCAGGATTGCCTCGATTTACAGTGATATTTAGGGACTGATTCACCAATTTCTCACGCAGTGCAGCAGCCGCAAATGCTGCGCTGCATGAGAAGGAGAGAGAGGGAGAGTGACAAATTGACTGAAATATGGCTCTCTCCACTCCCTAGCACCGGCGCTGAAATATAGCTGCCCTGCACCACGGAGACACCTTTGCGCCATAGTGCAAGGGTGTCTCCGTGAGTCAAGCATAGGTTTTGTACTGGAAGGATACCCTTCCAGTACAAAATACTATGCTTAGACTCAGGCACGGCCCGTGGTAGGAGTGCCGGTCGAGCGGTGACGTGGGGCGGTGGAGGGGCAGGGTGGGGGTAGTAAACTACGGATTAGGCCGAATACAGGTAGTAACATTTAAATAAACAAACGAATTTGCTGGAGCGCTGCATCGCACGATGCAGCGCTCACAACGAAATTCGTTTGATTTATTTAAATGTTTACTTACCTGTATTCGGCCTTAATCCGTAGTTTACTACCCCCGCCCCACGTCACCGCTCGACCGGCACTCCTACCAGGGGCCGCGCCTGCTTAGACTAATTTTAAACATTTTGCCACTTTGTATGTGTTCTGTACAGTGCAGCACACATGCGAAGTCGGAAAATAAAGGAGAAATAAAGCATTTCTCCTTCATAGCGCCTGGTTGAAGGGTGCGCTATTTTCTGACGCTAGACCCAGCCTACTTTATTTAGTCAATAAAGTACACTGGGTTTAGCGCTGGAAAGAAATTCAGACAAAAAGATTTTGCTGTTGTATAACGTTACAGCGCATGCTTTTACCCCGCAAGCCGTTACAACTCAATTTTTTACCCCGGCTTGCTGTCGGGGGTGCGCTGGAGTTTGGAATAGTATAATTTACTATTCCTACTCCAGTCTGTGCAACAGTAGGGAAGGTGTTGGAGTTAAATCCAACACCTTATACCCCCTACAGCAAGCCATTTTCGTTGTAATGGCATGCGGGGTAAAAGCATGTGTTGTAATGCATGCGTTGTAACGTTTGTTTCCTAGATTTTGCACCAATATGCATCACCTTTGTGATGCAAACATGGCCTAAAATCTTAGTAAATCTGCCCCTCAGTTCACAAACACCGTTCATGTATTTGAACTCTGACCCAAGAGTCCTTTGTGTTTGTTTATTTGACCTTTATCTGTTTTATTTAATGCTGACACTCAAGGATGCCCTCTCTCACAAGCCCATGTTTTTTATAAGGAAGTTTGAACCACTTCTGAAAACCATGGATGGTGCTAACAACGATATGTAAATATAACAACATACATTCACTTCAAATAACCGATAGAGCGGCTGTCGGGTCAGTGCGAAGAGGTTGTGCCTTCTGGGCGCTGTCTCCGATGCAAGAGTGAAATGTAGCCACAGGTAATTAATGGTGAACAGATGAGGGGCCTCTGGCGACAGACCCCCACCGACTTTCATCCATAAAAAGACGGTGCACAGTTTATTACAGACCCTCGCCAAAGTCCCATGTTCTGATTTCTGTTCACTTCTAAACTCAATAAAACGCCTTGAGTACAAACAAGAGGGTGCACTTAATGCAGGAAGTCACAGAACACGTGGGGTACAAGCAGCAGTGGCCTGTGCAGGTAAGAGCGGTGGAGCCGGGTGTTGGGGGGGGGATTTCGACAGACGACGAGGGAAAATTAATTATTTATTTAATTTTCCCTTGTGGGCATCTGTCGAATTGGATAATCTTATGCCTCTCATGAGTTTACACACCAAGGATTGTTCCCCCACCGGGGTTTCATTCACCTGGCTGTGTCACCCAGAGATAGCTGACCTGAAGGTATTCACCAAAGATATTCACCATTCAATAAGACAAGCCTGTTGCCCCCTTTTTCGACATAAAATAAAATATGTGGACAATTCCTGCCCCCAAAGGATCCAGATTTTTCTCTATACGCCATCCGCACCATTTACTCCTGGCTGACGATATCTCTTGACCATGCTTCCAGCTCAAGCTCTTTGGATGAATTCAGCAGTGATTTCCAAAATTTCCTGGTCCGTCCAGGGTCCCCTGAAATCTTCTGTGACATCAGTCTGAGATGGCTTTCCTGGACCAGAGGATGGAAGAGATCTCTGCAGTCAGAATATCCAGTCTTACTGATACCGCTGTCGGGGCCTCCCACGATAGCTGTAGCAGATTTGGGAAAACACGCTTGTGATCGCCAAATGGGGGCTACCAGGATCAGATCCACTGTCTGTCGTCTCACTTGATCTAAGAGCTTAGCGCTCATGGCAGTCTAGGCTTAATCCTGAGTCTCCGGCCAGTCCTGAAGGACATCGGACTCCGCTGTCACTTCTGGATCTGGTTTCCAGCTGAAGTAGTCTGGAAGCTGATTATTAGTCCTGCACACGAAGAAGTCCGTCTTGCAAGGGCCCCAATTGGCCATCAGGGCTTTGAAGACCGTGTGGTTCATTCTACAGTCTCTGTAGTCCCATCTGAATCTGGAGTTCCAATCTGCTATCTCTTTCTGCTTGTCTGGAAAATACTCCCAACAACTGACATTTGCTTTTCCAAGCAGAAATGCCAGAATTCACCTTGCCAGTTCTGCTACATTCTTGGATCTTGCATGGCTGACTATTGTCCATCTTCAAGAGCACACAATTATTTGTAAGGGTATGACAGTAGGCAATCCTGTTTGTAGCTCTAGGCAATGAATGTGGATCCGTAGTTCATCTTCCAAAATCTCCCCCACAGAGATTTCCATGCATCTGGCTCTCCAACCTCATTGACTTGTGTCTGACTCTGATAATGTCTGGGGAGGTCCTGAAGATCGCTCTCCCATGCCATGCTTCCCTATGATCCGACCACCACTGGATCTACATTCTGGCTACCGTAGATAAGTGGATGAGATCTGAGTACTTCACACCTTTACTGCAACGGTTTGCCTTCAGTCCCCGTAGAGCTCTGTACCGTAGAGGTCCCAGGAACATGGCATGAATGGATGATGATAGAAGTCCAACCACTGTGCTCATTTGTTTGAGAGACACTCAGTCTCTTCGCATGATGGTTTACAGTTCCTTCTTGATGGCTGTCATCTTTCCCTCAGGCCTTTACTGAGTCTATGACAAATCCCAGGAACAACATCTCCTGGCTTGGGTGTAGTTCCAATTTCTCCTGGTTGATGATTAATCCCAGGTCTTGTAATACTGCAGTAGTCATTTTCAAGTTGGTGTCTGAATTAATCCAAGAGCAAGTTGTCCAAATATATGATCATTCTAATGCCCCCCGATTCTCAACTATTCTACGGCTAGTGCAGGAGTTTGGTAATTCACCATGGTGCTGAAGACAGTTGTACCAGGTTTTAAGGTGTGAGCACAAGCACTTTAGCACTGGTTAGCAGTGGTAAAGTGCACAGAGTCCTAAGGCCAACAAAATACAAACTCTGCAAAACAGGAGGGGAGAAGGCAAAAACATTTGGGGATGGCCCTGCAGCGAGGGCCAAGTCCAATGATCAGATAGGATTCATACAGTCTGACCAGCCCATCTCCCATGAGAAGCACACCACTCAAGAGACGAACTCCTTCCATCTTGAAGTTGCGTTAAACCTGCCACTTATTGAACTCCTTTATGTTTTTCACTGGTCGGAACCCATTGTTCTTCTTTTTGACCTGGAAAATATAGATGACGAAGCACTTGGGATGCAATACCAACATGCAAATGGAAGCTTTGGTCTCTATCTCCACTGCCTCTTTGTCTCCTAGGATCTCCTCCTGTTCTGAAAATCTTATAGGCTGGGGACAAGAAGTCTGGATTGGGGTGCCATAAAATTCTATATGGAAGCCTAGAACCATTTCAGGGAACCAATGGTTCTTCATCAATGTCTCACTTTTATTTCCGAACCGTCTCAACCTCCCCTTTAGCTCTAGTAGGGAAAAATGGATAATCTTTTCTGGAGTGCCCTCCTGGGGCAGTGGCTCCTACCCTGAAGGGTCCTGTGCTTCCCCAGCCATTTGAGTAGCCTCATCAGGGGAAAAAGGTCCTGACTGGCGTGTATCCCGCCAGCCATTTTTTTCCTGCTCTGTCCTCTTAAGGAGCCTCTGTTAAATGGGCAGCCAGTGGAGTGACGCCTGCTATATCCAGCTCCAGAGAAAACCTTTCCTGGGAAGATCTTCTTGATAGACAATTGGGTTTTGAGAAGGGCTGAGAAAGTTGCAACAAACTTCCCCAACTCTTGGATAAAAGGGTCTCTGAAGAGCTTCTTTTGGGCAATGGATCTTACCTCAGGCGTCACCAGATCGCCAAGTATAGGATCGATTTTGATGAGTAGGGTCCTATGCCTTTCCACCAACAGTGTTCAGTTGGTGTTCCCCAGCATTCACATTGCCCTTTGAGCCCAGCCAGAGACTACCTTATTGGGCACAGGAGTGTCCGAAGTCATGGTGCCCTCTGCCAACTCCAAGATCTTGGTCAGAGGGCATTCCATTTCTAGTCACTTATCCTGGCGCGTCCTCCAGGAGCAGGCAATGCCCTTTTTGGGTCATGGATGTAGTTTGAGAAGAAAGTACATCATTGTGTCAGTCTCTAGAGTCTTGGTCACCTTGCCCTCCAAGAGGGCCTGCGGCATTCGGCACTCAACCTCGCACTGACCTCTTTATCCAGTGGCTGTCCTATTTTCTAGCAACTTAATATGCCATTTTTGTGGTTAGAATCAGTTCCGCCTATCTAGGGTTGTAGTTCTTATCAGGTTTTACCATGTCCAACATATTTGGTTCATTGTCTGACCCCCCACCCATAGACGGGCTCTGTCACCAGGGTCTAGTGCCCCCAGGATCATCATCAGACATGTCAATATCTCTGCATCCCTCCCCTCTTATGGGAGACTCTGTGTCAGGGTCAAATTCCAAGGCAATGGCACCAATTTCCTCAAACAATATAGGCTTCTGGGTGGAGGGTAAGTGTTTCAGCATGCAAGCATTTATATGGAAGGATTCCCTTAGTTTGTCAAATCCTTATAGGTGCCTCGCATCATGCTTCTTGGTGTGTCGTTGAATGCCGCTACACCCAGGTTTCTCTTGGTTATGTCCATGAGGATCGCTCCCTCCCTAGAAGGGCTCAGGGAGTCTAGCTACCAACAGCAACAGTTGATTATTGAAAAGCTTAGAGCCTTTGATACAGCCTGCAAGAGTGTCTTGCCAAAATGGTCATGAAGATCCTGCCCCGAAAGAGGGCCATTCCTCCTCTTTGCCCCATAGTAATGGGAATAATCATGGACATGAAAAGGCTTCCATGCTCAGAAGATTAATATGAAAGGCTTAATATTAGCTTGCAGGTAATTAACTGAAGAAGGTTGCACCTGACAAAATCCATCCTTGGCTACCCTGCTGTTGTAAATAAATGTAGACTGGTCCATGTAGTTTCTTTAGGTAGATTTATTTAGGTAAAATGTTACAAGAAGAGAGCCCCACCAGGAGCAGCCTCACTGCTGCTCAGCCCATCCACCAACTGACTCTCACACACATGAACATTCCATTCACCAACATTCTCTCACACAGTCACCCAGGCTGAGCAGCAGTATAACACATCTTCCTTTATAAGGGAGGTCAAAAACTCTCAGAACGGTATCAGAACAAATGCAAGAAATAAATAACATAACATTGGGGCCGATTACGATGGCGGGCAAACTTGAGTCCGCCCGCCATCGTAGCGGGATCGGGACCGCCCGCCTGTACTGCGGCGGTCCCGCACCCCTAATTACGATGCGACCGCCACCACTGCGGTCGCATCCAGCAATTTAACATTGCGGCGGGTGCTGCTGGTTGCAGCACCCGCCTCAATGTTAAATGGCCATGTTGTGCATTTTCCTGCACAACGTGGCAGGCACCGCGCGGTGCCTGCCACCTTGTGCATGGTAATGGTACCCCCCCAGTGCACAACTGGCCCCCATACCACGGGCCCACCGAAGCCAGCCTCCGCCAGCCTTTCCATGGCGGTTCCACCGCCATAGAAAGGCTGGCTGATGCCAGCATTGTGATCGGGCGGGCGGTGCCTGCTAGGCACCACCACCATATCTCCGGTCTGAACCGCTCCGCCAGGCAATCGTGACGATTGCCTGTGGCGGAAGCGTGGCGGGCGCTCTTTGCGCCCGCCACGCTTGCGGAACGATTCCCCTTGCCATCCTAATGTGGCGGGGGGAAATGGGAGCCAGATGGTGGAGGGACCGCCACCGCCGGCCCGGCGGTGGCGGTCCCTCTGCCATCGTAATGAGCCACATAGTTCTGAAAAGTAGCAGGCAAACACGCGTAGAACTGTCCTTTACGATGACAAAGTAGGGATGGAAATATGACTAAAACGCCCCTCTCGAGTTACGAGAATATGACATAATACTGCGTAAGGCAGTCAACAGCAAAGTAACCTGCATTTAGAACGTATTATTACTACTAATGTAGAAACACCTCACCAGATCCTCAGAACGATAAGGGGCGGCGTACAAAATATCACCAGTCACGAAAGGAATTGTAAACAGCTATGGGAACAACATGGGAGCTGGCTGACAGGAACCAAATTGGAGAGACGTCAACGTGGTTGGGAGAGATCGCGCTGAAGGGTGAACCACAGAAGACAGTGTGGCTCTAGTGCCTGGATGGTGCACAACCAAAGATTGCGGCATGTAGTACGATGTAGGGCTGGGTGGCTCCCGGCACAAGCATGCTTCCAAAATCGTCTTACAGCTGTAATAACGCGAAGAAAATTCGTCACAAATGGAAGTTCCTTGGTTACGGGAAGGCAAAGCAGAAGGGAATCCACGCGACTGAGGCTCGAGGTGCCACGCGGCGTGTTCAAATGTCGCAAGCGAAAAACGGAAAATGTAAAGTACTGCCATGGTGCTCGGAAAAGTTTTTTGTTTTTTTGGAAAACTAGAGTAAGCATGAAAACCAGTCTGACCTCCAGTAGATGGCATTGACTTTCCAACCAGACTATCGCAGGCACTGGTCAGCCGCATCTTGACACTGCCGCTTCACTCTAGACACGTAGTGAAATTTGTAGGGCTTTCGGCTGTGACGCTTGACCTTACTAAGACCCAGGCTGCATACGTTAACAAAAGGCAGGTAGTACAGAGGACAAAGTAGAGGCCATAATACACTGTAGGTCTCGTACACTTGAAGTAGGTACGGCGAGAACTGGCACACTTGGGTTGAGGGCGAAGAAAACACTTCCAAAGCAGCAGGATGGGGAAAAGCAAAGTTCAAGAGGAACTGGCACGTTCGCGTTGCGACAGAGAAAGTAGTTCCAAGGCAGCAGGGGGGAGGAAAAGAAAGTCCAACAGAAACTGGCACTCACGGGTTGGGGCGACCGATGGGGTGGTCACTGGTGGGGCTCGGGGTGCCAGATTCTTCAAGTTCTACTTCAATTTCTTCAGCTTCAATTCAGTTACTTCAAGGTTGACAGTTTCAGTCCAATCAGATGGCACACGCACGTTCTTGCTCCTCAAATCGTCGCCAAAATGTTGTAAATAGATGTAGACTGGTCCATGTAGTTTCTTTAGGTAGATTTATTTAGGTAAGATGTTACAAGAAGAGAGCCCCACCAGGAGCAGCCTCACTGCTGCTCAGCCCATCCACCAACTGACTCACACACATGAACATTCCATTCACCAACATTCTCTCACACAGTCACCCAGGCTGAGCAGCAGTATAACACCTGCCCGTGGAGTGGGGGAGTAGAGTGTCATAGAATGGATTTGTTGGAGTACAGTGTCGCAGAGTGGAGTTGGGGAGTAGAGTGTCGTAGAGTTGAGTAGAGGGGAGTAGAGCTCAATGGTTCAGTGGCAGAGAGTGTTGTAGAGTGCAGTGGCGTAGAGTTGAGTGGTGTGGGGTAGGGTGGAATAGGGTGGAGGGGGTTGGAGTGGATTGAGGTAGTGGGGTGGATTGGATTGGAGTAGAGAGGGATGGACTGATTGCAATGGGCTGGGGTGGATTGGAGTGGGGTGGATTGAAATGGGGTGATGTGGATTGGAGTGGGGTGGATTCGATCGGATTGAGGTGGGTGCATTGGGTTGACGTGATAGGACTAGGGTGGATTGGAGTGGGGTGGTTTGTAGTGGGGTAAATTGGAGTGGGGTGGATTAGATTGGACTGGATTAGATTGGACTGGTGTTGGGTGGATTGGGCTGGAGTGGGATGGATTGTACTGGAGTGGGGTGGATTGGATTGGAGTGGGGTGGGCTGGATGGATTGGAGTGGGGTGGGCTGAACTGGGATGGGGTGGGGTGGACTTAACTGGGGTGGGGTAGATTGGATTGGGGTAGAGTGGGGGTGTATTGGAGTAGAGTGGGTGGGTGGAGTGGATTGGAGTGGGGTGGAGCGGACTGGAGTGGAGTGGGGTGGAGTGGATTTAAGTGGATTGAGTGGGATGCATTAGAGTGTGGTGGGGTTGACTGGGTTGGATTGGAGTGGGGTGGATTAAAATTGGGGTGGACAGGAGTGGGGTGGATTGGGGTGGGGTGTGGTAGGTTGGATTGGTGTGGGGTGGTTTGGATTGGGATGAGGTAGGGTGGATGGGGTGAGGTGGGGTGGATTGGGATGGGGTGGGGTGGATTGGAATAACTGGGGTGGATTGGCCTGGTGTGGGGTGGACTTGAGTGGGGTAGAATGGAGTGGGTGGACTGGATTGGGGTGATTGGATTGGATTGGGGTGGGTGGATTGGATTGAGGAGGACTGGATTGGAGTGGGGTGGATTGGAGTGGGTTGGGGTGAATTCAATCAATCAATCAATCAGGAGTTTGTATAGCGTGGCTACTCACCCATGAGGGTCTCAAGACATTACGGGGATGGACTGCTGATCCGTCTGGGTGTGGAGGTTCAGTCGAAGAGCCAGGTCTTGAGTTCCTTCCTGAATTGGATCAACGACACGGATTGCCTGAGGTGGAGGGGCAGGGTGTTCCAGGTCTTGGCGACGAGGTAGGAGCAGGATCTTCCTCTGGTTCTGGTCTTGTGGATCCATGGGACGGAGGCCAGGTGAGTTGGCCGGAGCGGAGATGTCTGGCTGGTGTGTGGAATGCGAGGCTGTGGTTCAGATATTCTGGTCCTGCATCATGGAGAGCTTTGTAGGCATGTGTGATGAGATTGAAGGTGATTCTCTTGTTGATTGGGAGCCAGTGGAGTTGTCGGAGGTGTTTTGTCATGTAGCTGCGGCGGGGGATATCGAGGACCAGTCTGGCTGCGGCGTTTTGGACGTTCTGTAGTTTCCTGAGCTGTTTCTGGTTGATGCCGGTGTAGAGTGCGTTGCCGTAGTCAAGTCTTCTGGTGATGAGTGCATGGGTGACCGTCCTTCTGGATTCTGTGGGGATCCATTTGAATGTCTTTCGGAGCAGGCGGAGCGTGTGGAAGCAGGATGAAGATACTGCGTTGATTTGGCGGTTCCTTGTGAGCGAGGAGGCCAGTATGATGCAGAGGTTGCGTGCATGGTCCGTAGGGGTGGGAAGGGTTCCTAGTGTGGCGAGCCACCAGGAGTCATCCCAGGCTGAGGGGGTGGGTCAGTCTTGTCCGAGTTTAGCTGAGGGGGTGGGTCGGTCTTGTCCGAGTTTAGCTTGAGGCAGCTGTCTTTCATCCAGGTAGCAACGGCCTTCATTCCACCGTGAATGTTGATTCTTGCGGCTGTGGGTTTGTTGGTGATGGAGAGGATCAGCTGGGTGATGTCGGCGTAGGAGAGCGATGTTGAGTCCGTGGCTTCTGACGATAGCGGTAAGGGGGGCCATGTAGACGTTGAAGAGGATGGGGCTCTGGGAGGAGCCCTGGGGCACTCCTCAGCTGATCTCTGTAGGTTCTGAGAGGAACGGGGGTAGTCTGACTCGCTGTGTTCGGCCGGTAAGGAAGGACTGGATCCAGTCCAGTGCCCTGTCGTGGATGCCGGCATTGTGGAGTCTTGTGATTAGGGTGCGGTGGGAGATGGTGTCGAAGGCGGCCGAGAAGTCCAGTAGGATGAGGGCTGCGGTTTTGCCCCGGTCGAGGAGGGAGCGGATATCGTCAGTGGAGTGCCGTCTCAGTGCTGTGGTTGCTTCGGAAGCCAAATTGGGAGGTGTCTAGGACGTGGTTCTCTACGATGAACTTGGAGAGTTGGGCGTTGATGGCCTTCTCGATGACCTTGGCTGGGAAGAGGAGGAGGGAGATGGGTCTGAAGTTCTTGAGGTCTGTCGGGTCGGTGGACGGCTTCTTCAGCAGGGGGTTGATCTCAGCGTGTTTCCAGTCGTCGGGGAAGGTGGCGGCTTCAATGGAGCAGTTGATGGTGCTGCAAAGCTTGGAGGCGATGGAGGCGGCTGCTCTATGGAAGATGTGGTATGAGCAAGGAACCGATGGGGCTCTTGAGTGAATGCTTTTCAGGTTCTTGAGTGTGTCATCTGTAGTGAGCGGAGTCCAGTTGAGCACGATCTGTTGGGGTGCGGCGTGGTTGTGTGCAGTGGTGGCGGGCATAGCGGCAGGGTCTTGGGTGTCGAAGCTGTTGTAGATCTGCCCAATCTTGTGATGGAAGAAGGTGCCGAATTAGTTACAGAGGTCTTGGGAGGGTGGGAGCTGTTGGGCCTGGTGAACTCCTTGACGATGGCAAAAAGTTCTTTGTTGTTGTGTGCGTAGGTGTTGATTCTGTCTTGGAAGGTTTTTTTCTTTGTGGTTTTGAGGACAAGGTGGTGTGTGTTGACGGCGGATTTTAAGGTTGCGTGGGTTTCTGGGGTTTTGTAGTTCATCCATCTCTTCTTGAGTCGTCTGCAGGTGTGTCTGGATTCGTGGAGGGCGGGGGTGAACCAGCTGGCTTTCTTGGAGTGTTGCTTGCCTTTCGTTTTCTTGAGGGGTGCCAGAGTGTCGGTGCAGTTGGAGATCCATCGGTGAAGGCTGCACGCTGCAGTGTTGGCGTCTGTTGGTGTTGGTGGAGTGGTCGTGCTGAGGTAGTCAATGAGAAGTTCTTCGGTGTCCTTGTTCCAGCTGCGACAGGGGGTAGGGGGGCGATGAGGGCGGTGGTGTATGGTGGGTGTGGCGAAGGCGAGATGCACGCAGAGGCGGTCGGTCCAGAGGAGTTCGCTGGTGTGGCTGTAGGTGATGTTCCCGCTGGCAGAGATAACGGGGTCGAGCATGTGTCTGGTTGTGTGGGTCGGTGCAGTGACTAGCTGCTTGAGTCCAATGTTGGTGAGGTTCTCCAGTAGGGATGCAGTGTTCTGGTCACTGAGGTTGTCCAGGTGGAAGTTGAGGTCGCCGAGTAGGATGTAACCGGTGGATGCGAGAGCTTGGGGTGCGATGAGGTCTACGATGGCGTCCGTGAAAGGCGGGCGGGGGGGCCTCTAGACGAGGGTGCCATGGAGGGTGTTGTTGGGGTTGGTCTGGATCTGGAATTGGAGGCGTTCCATGGTTGTTGTTGGGTCGTCTGAGTGCGTGGTCCGTCGGAGGGTGTTCTTGAGGATGATGGTGATGCTTCCTCCTGGTCGGTCGACGCGGTCCTTGCAGGTGATTTTGTAGCCGTCGAGGATGGTGATGGCGATGGGGATGTCCGGTTCAGAGCAGGGGTTGGTCCAGGTTTCTCTGAAGAAGGCGATGTCGGGAGAGGCAGCATCAAGAAGGTCCCAGATTTCTTTGGCGTGTTTGTGGAGGGATCGCACATCGAGAAGGATCCAGTTGAGCCGGTCGGTGCGCTGTTGGTCGGCTGGGCGGCGAGAGGATCTGGCGTATTGGCGTAGGTGAACGTGTGGCTGCAATTCCGACAGGCAAAGAGTCTATGAGTCTCCTTCGGTGACCCGAGGTTGGAGGCGGTGTGACTTCCGGAGTTGAGGGCGAGGAGGGTGCTGGCAGCATAGCGGTGGAAGGTCCGAGAACCAGGGAACATGGCGGTGGGTGCTGTCCAGGGAGGACCTGGCTTGGCAGTTCGGGCTGGACTGTTCCCATGAGGCACAGGGTCAAAACTGATTTGCATATGGCCAGGTCTAAACTGGGGTGGCATGGTGAGCAAAAGAATGATGGATTTAACCCAGATCTCTTGACTGGGGGTGAATGTTTTGATTTGTTCTGCATTCCGTCCATCAATTGTGTGTCTTTTGCTTTCTCGCCCTAAGTGCGCCAGGTATGCCCAGACGTGGGTCCTGGGCTCACTGTGCCACTGGAATCAAGCTATCCTGGCTGAAGAGGGGTGAAACCCCGAAACCGGTCCTAGGATGCTTGTTTCCGGTCCAGGGAGGACCTGGCTTGGCAGTTCGGGCTGGACTGTTCCCATGAGGCACAGGGTCAAGACTGATTTGCATATGGCCAGGTCTAAACTGGGGTGCCATGGTGAGCAAAAGAATGATGGATTTAACCCAGATCTCTTGACTGGGGGTGAATGTTTTGATTTGTTCTGCATTCCGTCCATCAATTGTGTGTCTTTGCTTTCTCGCCCTAAGTGCGCCAGGTATGCCCAGACGTGGGTCCTGGGCTCACTGTGCCACTGGAATCAAGCTATCCTGGCTGAAGAGGGGTGAAACCTCGAAACCGGTCCTAGGATGCTTGTTTCCGGCCCAGGCAGTTCGGGCTGGACTGTTCCCATGAGGCACAGGGTCAAGACTGATTTGCATATGGCCAGGTCTAAACTGGGGTGTCATGGTGAGCAAAAGAATGATGGATTTAACCCAGATCTCTTGACGGGGGGTGAATGTTTTGATTTGTTCTGCATTCCGTCCATCAATTGTGTGTCTTTTGCTTTCTCGCCCTAAGTGCGCCAGGTATGCCCAGACGTGGTTCCTGGGCTCACTGTGCCACTGGAATCAAGCTATCCTGGCTGAAGAGGGGTGAAACCCCGAAACCGGTCCTAGGATGCTTGTTTCCGGTCCAGGGAGGACCTGGCTTGGCAGTTCGGACTGAACTGTTCCCATGAGGCACAGGGTCAAGACTGATTTGCATATGGCCAGGTCTAAACTGGGGTGGCATGGTGAGCAAAAGAATGATGGATTTAACCCAGATCTCTTGACTGGGGGTGAATGTTTTGATTTGTTCTGCATTCCGTCCATCAATTGTGTGTCTTTTGCTTTCTCGCCCTAAGTGCGCCAGGTATGCCCAGACGTGGGTCCCGGGCTCACTGTGCCACTGGAATCAAGCTATCCTGGCTGAAGAGGGGTGAAACCCCGAAACCGGTCCTAGGATGCTTGTTTCCGGTCCAGGGAGGACCTGGCTTGGCAGTTCGGACTGAACTGTTCCCATGAGGCACAGGGTCAAAACTGATTTGCATATGGCCAGGTCTAAACTGGGGTGGCATGGTGAGCAAAAGAATGATGGATTTAACCCAGATCTCTTGACTGGGGGTGAATGTTTTGATTTGTTCTGCATTCCGTCCATCAATTGTGTGTCTTTCGCTTCCAGGTGCGGACGGGCGCAAACGGCCTTGTTTTTTGCGAGCGTGGCACCCAATGCGTGCGACCGCGCAGCAGCAACGGGGGCAGCAGCAGCTACCAGGGGGAGCTGCGCCGTGAAGGGAGCAAGTCTACTAAAGGTTGGAGTGGGGTTAATGTTTTGTAGTGCGTTTCAGTGCAGTGAATTGGATTTGAGTGGACTGGATTTGAGTGGGGTGGATTGTGGTGGATTTGAATGGAGTGGGGTGGGTTGGGTTGGATTGGATTGGAGTGGGGTGAATTGGATTTAGTGGGGTGAATTGGATTGAGTGGGGTGGATTAGATGGGGTGGATTGAAGTGGGGTGGACTGGAGTGGAGTGAGTTGGATTGTATTGAGTAAGGGAGGTGGATTTGGGTGGATTAAGGTGTGGTGGATTGGATGAGGTGTGGTGGATTGGAGTGGGGTGTGGTGGGGTGGATTGGAGTGGTGTAGATTGTATTGGGCTGGAGAGGACTGGATTTGAGTGGACCGGATTTGAGTGGACTGGACTGAAATGGGGTGGATTAGACTGAAGTGGGTTGGATTGGATTGGAGTGGGTTGGATTGGACTGGGGTGGGATGGGATTGGATTGGAGTGGGGTGTATTGGATTGGTGTAGGTGATTGGTGTGGAGTGGATTAAGGTGGCTTGGAGTGTGGTGGTTTGGAATGGAGTGGGGTGGACAAGGTGATCTGGAATGTATTGGACTGGGGTGGATTAAAATGGATTAGATTGGAGTGGGGTGGGTGGATTGGGTTGCGGTGGATTGGATTTGAGTGGGGTGGAATGGATATGAGTGGGTGAATTGGTTTGGACTGTAGTAGGATGTGTTGGATTGGAATAGATTTGTTTGGATTGGAGTGGAGTGGGCTGGGTTTTATCTGAATGGGGTGGATTGGAGTGGGGTGGGTTGGATTGGAGTAGGGTGGGTTGGACTGGAATTGGGTGGACTGAAATGGTCTGGTGTGGGGTGGATTGGAGTGAAGTGGGGTGGATCGGGGTGGATTGGATTGGAGTGGGGTTGATTGTGGTGGATTGGAGTGGGGTGGAGTGGGGTGGGGTTGATTGGATTTGGGTGAGGTGGATTGGAGTGGGGTATATTGGGTTGGGCTGGATTGGAGAGGATTGGATTGGTGTGGGGGCGGGGAGGGGTGAATTGGAGTGGGATGGATTGGAGTGGGGTGGATTGGAGTGGGGTGAATTGGGATGGAGTAGGATGGTTTGGAGTGGAGTGGGGTGGATTGGATTGGATTGGGGTGAGATGGATTGGATTGGAGTGGGCAGATTGGATTGGAGTGGGGTGATTGTTTTGGATTGAGTGGGGCAGACTGTTTTGGATTGGAGTGGGGTAGATGGGGTTGGGGCAAATTGTTTTGAATTGGAGTGGGGCAGATTGTTTTAGAGCTGATTGTTTTGGAGTGGAGTGGGGCAGATTGTTTTGTACTGGAGTGCAGCAGATTGTTTTGTATTGGAGTGCAGCAGATTGCTTTGTATTGAAGTGGGGCAGATTTTTTTGTATTGAGTGGGGCAGATTGCTTTGTATTGGAATGGAGCAAATTGTTTTGGATTGGAGTAGGGCAGATTGGTTTGTATTGGAATGGGTTAGGTTGGAGTGGGGCAGAATGTTTTGGATGGGAGTGGGGCAGATTGGTTTGTACTGGAGTGGGGCAGATTGTTTTGGATTGAAGTGGGGCAGATTGCTTTGGATTGGAGTGGGGCAGATTGCTTTGGATTGTAGTGGGGCTGTTTGTAGTGGGGCAGATTGTTTTGGATTAGAGTGGGGAAGACTGGAGTGGGGCCGATTGTTCTGGATTGGATTAGGGCAGATTGGATTGGGGTGGGGCAGATTGAATTGGGATAGATTGGATTGGTGTGGGCTGGATTGGATTAGAGGGGGGTGAATTGGGATGGAGTGAGGTGGATTGGATTAGCGTGAGGTAGATTGGAGTGGAGTGGGGCATATTGATTTGGATTGGAGTGGGGCAGATTGTTTGGATTGGAGTGGGGCAGATTGGGGTGGGGCGGATTGGAGTGGGGCAGATTGTTTTGGATTGGAGTGGGGCAGATTGTTTTAGATTGGAGTGAGGCAGATTGGAGTGGGGCAGATTGTTTTGGATTGGAGTGGGGCAGATTGTTTTGGAGTGGGGCAGATTGTTTTGGATTGCAGTGTGGCAGATTGGAGTGTGGCAGATTGGAGTGTGGCAGATTGGAGTTTGGCAGATTGTTTTGGATTGGAGCGGGCAAATTATTTTGGAGTGTGGCAGATTGTTTTGGTTTGGAGTAGGGCAGGTTGTTTTGGAGTTGGGTAGATTGTTTTGGATTGGAGTGGGGCAGATTGTTTTGGATTGGAGTGGGGCAGATTGTTTTGGATTGGAGTGGGGCAGATTGTTTTGGAGTGGGGCAGATTGTTTTGGATTGGAGTGTGGCTCATTGGAGTGTGGCAGATTGGAGTGTGGCAGATTGGAGTGGGACAGATTGTTTTGGATTGGAGTGGGCAGATTATTTTGGAGTGTGGCAGATTGTTTTGGATTTGAATGAGGCAGATTGTTTTGGATTGGAGTGGAGCAGGTTGTTTTGGAGTGGGGTAGCTTGTTTTGGATTGGAATGGGGCACATTGTTTTAGATTGCTGGATTGGAGTGGGGCAGATTGTTTTGGATAGGGGCGGGGCAGATTGGAGTAGGGCAGATTGTTTTGGACTGGAGTGGGGCAGATTGTTTTTTATTGGAGTGGGGCAGATTGTTTTTTATTGGAGTGAGGCAGATTGTTTTGGATTGGAGTGGGGCAGATTGTTTTGAATTGGAGTGGGGCAGATTGTTTTGGAGCAGATTGTTTTGGATTGGAGTGGGGCAAATTGTTTTGGATTGGAGTGGGGCAGATTGGAGTGTGGCAGACTGAAGTGGGGCAGATTGTTTTGGATTGGAGTGAGGCAGGATTGAAGTGGCGTAGATTGTTTGGATTGGAGTGGAACAGATTGTTTTGGATTGGAGTGGGGCAGATTGTTTTGGATTGGAGTGGAGCAGATTGTTTTGGATTGGAGTGGGGCAGATTGTTTTGGATTGGAGTGGGGCAGATTGTTTTGGATCGGGGTGGGCAGATTGTTTTGGTTTCGAGGGAGCAAATTGGAGTGGAGTGGGACAGATTGTTTTGGATTGGAGTGGGCTGATTGGAATGGGGCAGATTGGAATGGAGTGAGGTGGATTGAATTGGAGTGGGGTTGATTGGTCTGGGCTGGATTGGATTGATGTGGGGTGGATTGGATGGGATTGGAGGGGGGTGAATTGGAATGGAGTGAGGTGGATTGGATTGGAGTGGGGCAGATTGGAGTGGGGCGGATTCAAGTGTGGCCGATTGTTTTAGATAGGAGTGGGGCAGATTGGATTGGAATAGGGTAGATTGTTTTGAATTGGAGTGGGGCAGATTGTTTTGGATTGGAGTGGAGCAGATTGTTTTGGATTGGAGTGGGCAGATTGGATTGGAGTACATTTTTTGGATTTAAGTGGGCAGATTGGAGTGGAGCAGATTGTTTTGGTAAACAGACATAATATCGATTTTTTTTTTCGACCTACAAAAATATCGAGTTGTTAATATCGGAGGTACAGAATATCGACATCAAGAATATCGATGACCAGAATATCGACATGAAGGTAAGAAATATCGTTTTTTTAAATATCGAAGTTAGTAATATCGTTTGCAAAAATATCGTTGTCAATAATATCGATATTTATATTAGTGTTGTGTATTTTAGTGTGTATGTTAATAGTATGGGGTCGATTACGATGGCGGGCGGACAAAGTCCGCCCGCCATCGCAGTGGGAAAAGGGACCGCCCGCCATAGGTGCGGCGGTCCCGCTATGCGAATTAGGACGCACACTGGCGGGCGCATCCCGTATTTCCACATTGCGGCGGGTGGTGCTGCAAGCAGCACCCGCCGCAATGTAAAAATATATGTTGCGCATCTGCATGTACAACGTGGCAGGCACCGTGCGGTGCCTGCCACCTTGTACATGCAGATGCCATGTGCACCCCCCAACACTCTGGGGGCCCGCAGCGGGCCCCCGAAGGCATTCTCCGCCTGTCTTCTTGCGGCGGGATCTCCGCCGCAGAAGACAGGCATCGTGATGCCCACGGCGGTGCCTGCACGGCACTGCGGCCATTGGTCCATTGTACCGTGTCCCGCAAGGCGGGCGGAAAAGGACCGCCTTGCGGGACCACGGCGGACGAGTATTTCCGTCCGCCGCGGTACCATTCCCATTCCCACCGCCATCCTGATTTGGCGGTGGGAATATTCAGGTGGATGGCGGGCGGATCGCCCGCCGGGCCGGCGGTGACTACCGCCGGCCCGGCGGGGGCGAGCCGCCCGCCATCGTGATCGGCCCCTATGTTATTTAATGTTTTTTGTATAAGTATATCTGTTTTTTAATGTATGTGTGAAATTTTTAGAAGTTATTTATTTTATGTAAAATAATTTTGCAGTATTTTAGTTCTGTAGCGGGTTGTGGGTTTATAGGGGAATAGGGTGGGAAGTAATTTAATTATAATAAAGTAATTATTAATTTTTATTTATTAGGATTTAAAATTATTTTTTTATCAACTAATTATTAATTGGTTATTATTTTTTTTAAATTAATTAATTGCTAATTATATTAATTGCGTTATTTTTTTTAGGAGCGGGTTGTGGGTTTATAGGGGAATAGGGTGGGAAGTAATTTATTATAATAAAGGAATTAATAATTTTTATTTATTAGTATTTAAAATTAATTTTCTATCAATTAATTATTAATTGGTTATTAATTATTATTAATTAATTAATTGAAAATTATATTAATAGCGTTATTTTTTTAATGAGTGCATTGTGAGTTTATAGGGGAATAGGGTGGGAAGTAATTTAATTATAATAAAGTAATTATTAATATTTATTTAATATTATTTATAATTAAAGTATAATTAATTAATTATTAATTGTTTATTAAATTTTATTAATTGATTAATTGATAATTATATTAATAGTGTTATTTTTTAAAGAAGTGGGTTGTAGTTTTATATGGGAATAGGGTGGCAAGTAATTTAATTAAAATAAAGTAATAAATATTTTTTATTTATTGGTATTTATTTTTATTTCTATTTTATAGTGTTGTTTGTGGTAATTTATTTATTAATAATTAATTATTAATTCTTTGTAAATTATAATTCATTAATTTTTAAATATGTTAATTGTGTCAAATATGTAGGAGTTTTTGTGTGTGTTTATAGGGGGATATGGTGTGAATGAAATTATTTAAAAATTATTAATAAATAATTTTTTTATTATAATTAATTTATTTTACAAATAGTTATTTGTTAGTAAAATGTTGTTTTTAAACTTTTATAAATTAATGTTTGTTGTTATTTTTTAGTATTTTTTAATATTAAATATTTTTTCTATGTTTTTGACATTTTTAATATTTTTATAATTGTTTTTATTTTTGTGTTATTAATAATTTTTATATTGTAGTTGCTATTCTTTTATTTTTTTATTTATTTTTTAATTTTTGGGAAATATTAATTTTAACCCTATGCTGGAGCGGGAATAGTAATTTTTACCCCACCGCTATCCAACATTTTCCCTACTGTTGCACTCACTGGAGTGGGAATAGTAATTTTTACCCCTCCGCTATCCAATACTTTCCCTACTGTTGCACTCATTGGAGTGGGAATAGTAATTTTTACCCCACCGCTATCCAACATTTTCCCTACTGTTGCACTCACTGGAGTGGGAATAGTAATTTTTACCCCTCCGCTATCCAACACTTTCCCTACTGTTGCACTCACTGGAGTGGGAATAGTAATTTTTACCCCTACGCTATCCAACACTTTCCCTACTGTTGCACTCTCTGGAGTGGGAATAGTAATTTTTACACCTCCGCTATCCAATACTTTCCCTACTGTTGCACTCACTGGAGTGGGAATAGTAATTTTTACCCCTCCGCTATCCAACAGTTTCTCTACTGTTGCAATTTTTGGAGTGGGAATAGTAATTTTTACCCCTACGCTATCCAACACTTTCCCTACTGTTGCACTCTCTGGAGTGGGAATAGTAATTTTTACCCCTCCGCTATCCAATACTTTCCCTACTGTTGCACTCATTGGAGTGGGAATAATAATTTTTACCCCTACGCTATCCAACACTTTCCCTACTGTTGCACTCTCTGGAGTGGGAATAGTAATTTTTACCCCTCCGCTATCCAAGACTTTCCCTACTGTTGCACTCACTGGAGTGGGAATAGTAATTTTTACCCCTCCGCTATCCAACATTTTCCCTACTGTTGCACTCACTGGAGTGGGAATAGTAATTTTTACCCCTACGCTATCCAACACTTTCCCTACTGTTGCACTTTCTGGAATGGGAATAGTAATTTTTACACCTCCGCTGTCCAATACTTTCCCTACTATTGCACTCTCTGGAGTGGGAATATTAATTTGTACCCCTCCGCTATCCAATACTTTCCCTACTGTTGCGCTTATTGGAGTGGGAATAGTAATTTTTACCCCTACGCTATCCAACACTTTCCCTACTGTTGCACTCTCTGGAGTGGGAATAGTAATTTTTACCCCTCCACTATTCAATACTTTCCCTACTGTTGCACTGATTGGAGTGGGAATAGTAATTTTTACCCCTACGCTATCCAATACTTTCCCTACTGTTGCACTCTCTGGAGTGGGAATATTAATTTGTACCCCTCCGCTATCCAATACTTTCCCTACTGTTGCGCTTATTGGAGTGGGAATAGTAATTTCTACCCCTCCGCTATCCAATACTTTCCCTACTGTTGCACTGTTTGGAGTGGGAATAGTAATTTTTACCTCTCCGCTATCTAATACTTTCCCTACTGTTGCACTGTTTGGAGTGGGAATAGTAATTTTTACCTCTCTGCTATCTAATACTTTCCCTACTGTTGCACTCACTGGAGTGGGAATAGTAATTTTTACCCCTACGCTATCCAATAATTTCCCTACTGTTGCACTCTTTGGAGTTGGAATAGTAATTTTATTCCCTCCGCTATCCAACATTTTCTCTACTGTTTTAGTTAATGTAGTGTAAAATGTATTTATAAAATATTAAAAATATTTTAATATTTTAATTTATTATATATATATTTAATTTGTATTTTTATGTTATTGGTGTATGTGTATATATATATGTATTTATAATTTTTAATATGTTTGTAATCATTTATAATTTATTTAAATAATTATTTTTTAATGTTATTAAGTAAATATATATTATAATTTATATCTATGTATGTTTAATTTTAATTACATTATATGTATTACTTATAATTTTAAACATTTTGTAATAATTCTAACAATTTTTTTTTAAATTATATGTATTATTTACTTTAATTTACATTATTTTTTAAACCAAAAAAAACCGATATTTTTAACAACGATATTTTTAACAACAATATTTTTTTTCCGATAATTTTGTACTTACCATTATGTAGATAGGACTTCGATATTCTGGACATCGATATTTCGGGTCCGATATTTTTGTCGTCGATATTCTGGTCGTCGATATCCTGTCAGTGATTCGATTGTTTTGAATTGTAGTGGGGGAGGTTGTTTTGGATTGAGTGGGGCAGACTGGAGTGGGGCAGATTGTTTTGGATTAGACTGGGGCAGATTGTTTTGGACTGGAGTGGGGAATATTTTTTGGGATTGAGGTGGGGCAGATTCTATTGGAGTGGGGCAGATTGTTGTGGACTGGATTGGGGCAGATTGTTTTGGATTGGAGTGGGGCAGATTGGAGTGGTGCAGATTGTTTTGGATTGGAGTGGGGCAGATTGTTTTGAATTGAGTGGGGCAGATTGTTTTGGACTGGAGTGCGGAAGATTGGAGTGGGGTGGGTTGGGAGGATTGGAGTGTGGTGGATTGGAGTGGATTAGGGTGAGTGGGGTGGATTGGATTGGTCTCAGGTGGATTGGATTGAGTGGGGTGGATTGGACTGAGTGGATTGGTGTGGGGTGAGGTGGAGTGGATTGGCATGGATTGTAGTAGGACGGATTGGAGTGGGAGAATTTGGGTGTAAGGCACTGCATAATTTGGAAAATTACACATAAGAAAGAAACAATGTCTCTTTGCAATATGTAGAACAAGATAATCATCCTCTTTTGAAAACAGCGCCCACGAGCAAAAACAAAACAAAACATGAGTGTAAAGTGTGAAAAGAAGAATTGGTAAAATAAAAGAAAGTTAACTATAGAAAACGAAACTTTGTAATTTTGTTTCTCCTGCTGGGCACGGGTTTGCCCAGCCGCGGCCCTTGCAGGTAAGTGCGGTGGGCGGTGGGACTGGGTTGGGGGGGATTTTGACGGACGATGACGAGAGAAAATGTATTATTTATTTAATTTTCCCTCGTCATCGTCCATCGAAATCTAGTCCTCACCCAGCCCCACCACCTCACCGCTCTTACCTTGACAGGCCGTGGCTATTTTTGCCGGTCACACGCCTTCTGTTTGAGGGCACTGGAAGTTAAAAAGAACAAAATAGTATCTCAGTCACTTCAGGAGCAGCTGACGGGCACTGATTAAGTTGAATTTATCAGTGCTTGTTCACTGCTCCACACAAAGGGACGGAAATGATGTTAGGCCTGCAGTGACCAGTTACGAGACTGTAAAGAAGACTGCCACGCAAGCCAACAAATTGTAAGCAACAGGGCGGGCTCCAAGCCCTTTTTGTTAACAACAGTGTCTCGCAAGTAATATGCATGCGCAGGCTCAACCCTAAAAACGACTATTGCAAAGCTGACGATAATCTGCATAAATGAGGCCCAGTGGCAGCCCTTCCAGCGTGCTCTGCCTGATGCCACTCTGACACGTAGAGTGAGGCTGGCTGCCTCAGCTTCCTCTGGTGTTTCATCCCTAAGTGTGAGGTAAACTCGCAGAGCTCAAGTGTCCCTGATGTGGGCACCTTACCGAGCACAACAGGGGGAACCCCCACCGTAGAAATTCAACAAATAAACCTAAGCAAAACAGAATTAACACATTAAAGATAAGAAGAAAGACTAGCAGTGACTTAACTTTTCTCTGCGCAGTGAAGAGGACGACCTGTCTGCACAAAGTGCTCACTGATTGCTTATCAGTCCTCCAACAAGCCTCACTTAGGGTGCCACCTTCACCAGAGAAAACTACCAACCATTTGTTTGTGTATTAAGATTTTACAAAGGCACAGGCATGATAATTAAATAGAACTTTATATAAAATTATCTGTATTCATTTTTAACATGGCTTTGCTGCCTTTGTTTACTTAACAATGAGTCCCTATCAAAATGAGAGGGTTATTCTACCTTGTACCTCCCCTGATGGGTGGTTGTATAGGAGACCCTAGGAATCTTTTAGATTATTTTTAAGAATCCTCACCCACAGGTACCACTCATTGGCATGCTTCATCAATGGATCCTTACCCACTACACCTAATGTGAGTGGGTGGGTTCAACGCAGTTTGTAAGAGGAGCACTTAATCTAAAGGCATTTATAGTTAAATTTGCCTGCGGGTTTCTCTAATGTATTCTTTATTGTAAGGAAGTGTGTTTCTGTTGCAGTAACCCCCCCACGTTTTGCCAGACCACTGATGCACTTTGACTTGATGTGCCCTGAGTCCCTGCCAATCAGGTTCCCAGGGCCTGTGTTCTTTCCCCAAAACTAACCCAATTGGCATCTCTAGCCACAGGTCAGCCCCTGGTAAATGGTACCACAGGTACCCAGGGCACTGTGACCAGGGAAGACCTCTAAGGGCTGCAGCACTTATTGTGCCACCCTTAGAGGCCCTGTACCTTTTCACACACACACTGCCTTTGCAGGCTGCGTGTTTTGGTGCAGAACAAAGTGAAGAGTCGACATGGCACACATCCCTGTGTGCCATGCCTACAATCCACTGCCCTGGCATAGATCAGTCACCCCTCTAGCTGGGTCCCCTTTGCCAGTGGTGAGGGTACAGGTGCATGAGCCCTGTACCCCTACAGTGTCTAAGTCCATTCTTAGACATTGTAAGTGCAGTGCTGCCATTAAGAGTATATGGTGTTGGGAGCTTGTCATTACGAACTCCACAGCACCACAATGGCTACCCTGAAAACTGAGAAGTTTGGTATCAAACTTCTCAGCACATTAAACCCACACTGATGCCAGTGTGGGATTTAATGAAAAATGCACACAGAGGGCATCTTTGAGATGCCCCCTAAAAAACGACCAGCCTCTGGTGGGTTCCCTGACTGGTACAAACCAGCCTGCCACCACGAGACATGTTTCTGGACCCCTAGGGTGGGAGCCTACGCTCCCTGAGCCCAGAAACAAAGCCTTTCCTGGGCGGAGGTGTTCACACCCCCCCCAGGCCAGGAAGAGCCATCTGTGGCAGGGGAGCTTCAAAGGCCTGGCAGCCGTTGTAATGCGACCCCCAGCCTCTCCTGCTATCAGGAGCAGGCCCCCTTCCTGTCTCCCCTCCCTTTCGGCGGGAAGACAGGCAGGAAAAACTAGCCAGCCCAGGAGGTGTGCCCACCTCTGCCAACTCCACCCCTCAGGTGGGGGAGGCGAGGTGAAGCCCACTCTCCAGTGCTCGCCATCTTGCAGATGGCAGGCACTCCCCGATCAGGACTAGGCATTGTGCTCACTCCCCCACGTGGGGTGAGCACACCAAGGGTGTAGTCACCCTAAGGTCTGTAGCCCATTGGCTACTGACCTCAAGACCCCTAAAACGCCCCCTAAGTACAGTATTTAGGGGGCAGCCCTGAACCAAGAACTCAGATCCAGCCTACCAACAAGAAGAAAAGAAGAAGAAGGACAAAGAGCCGTGCAGAGCTAACAAGAGGATGACGCCCACTGACTTGGCCCCAGCCCTACAGGCCTGTCTCCCCTCGAACCTACTTCTGTGAAATCCCGGCGTGTCCAGCAGCCAGCAACCTCACAAACCCCGGAGGACCTGCCTGCCTTCACTTCCAAGACTGTTTCTCCCGTGAACACCGGTCGTGTTTAAACTGCAGCTTCTGGCTCCGGCCGGACACCGCGAATCCAGCCCACTCTGCACCCGCCGAACCCGGCCCGACCTCGAGTGGAAAAACACCACGAGGAGGTCACCCCGGCGATCCTGACCCGAGATTCGGCGACTCCTGACCTGCCTCAAGCCTCCAGACGACGCCTGCAGCCTCAATCCAGAGGCTCCCCTCTACCGCGACCAGAGCGGGTAAGAAAATCCGACCCTAAAAGGCACCCCTGCACCCGACGCCCCACGGCCTTGTGTGCCCAAACCAACGGTGCCTAACCAACCCAAGACACCCCAACTTACCCCTCAAAGTGGTGGTCGCACCCAGAATGTCCTTGTCCCCGAGCCTGCAGTGCTTCTTCAAACCGGAGGCTCTCCATAGAAAACAACAGGGCGTCCGACGTCGAAACAGCACTCTGCACCCGGCCGCCCCCGTGCCGCTGAGGGTGCACCTTTTGTGCCAACTTATTTCCCCATTTGCCCTGACCTAAACCCTAGGAGCTTTGCTCCCACAACCCAGTGGCCTGCTTGCCAGCAGCCACCAACCGGAGACCCCCCATCCTCCATAGGATAACATTGGGCCTCAACACTCTGCACCCGGCCGCCCTAGTGCCGCTGAGGGTGCAACAACAGTGCATCACTGACCCTGGGGGAACCCTTGTTCTAACCCCAGAACCTTAACTCCCACAGTCGTTTACTTACCTGCAAACCGATAACCTGTTTTTCCTCCATAGGATAGCATTGTCAATTTTTCTTCGAAAAAACGACTGTGTGGAGTTTTGAAAACTAAAGATATTCTTTAAAAATCGTACAATTAACCAAAACGTGTTTTCTTATCTGTTTGCAGGACATGTCCCAGTGCTGAATCTAGGCATCCAGCACTGAGTTAGAAAAAGTAACGTAAAAGTAACTTACCTGCAATTTGTTGAAACAGCCCATTCATTTCAATGTACTGCTCCAAAAAGTTTCAAAGTGTGGAGTTTTGAAATGTGAAAATATTCTTTAAAAATCGCACGAATGACAAAAACGCATATACTCACCTGTTTCCAGGAAATGTCCCAGTGCTGAATCCAGGCATCCAGCACTGAGTTAGAAAAAGTAACGTAAAAGTAACTTACCTGCAATTTACTGATAAAGCCTATTCATTCCAATGTACTGCATTTGCTAAGTGTTGCATACTACTGCTCCCCTGTAAATCAAACAAAGTACAATTTCTATTGCATTTTCAAACTGTTCGACATTCAGTAACTTATTACTACAAAGTATTTTATGCTTACCTGTGCCAGGCTTGCTTGGTTCTAAAATAAACAACAGTATATTTTTTATACAAAAACAATTGGCCTAGAGTTCAGTTCTTGAGTGTGTGAATTCATTTGCTGACAGAGTGTGTACATCAAGTGCTTAACACTGTCCCCTGATACTGCCTTACTGCTCGACCAAGCTACCACTATTAGAGAGTAAGGTTCTATCTAATTTTAACCTCTGCCTACCTCTGGAGTCACCTGGACCCTATACACACTATACCTCATTTTGGTGATAGAGCCAGTTTCTTACATTGGTGGATCAGCGGTGGGATATACAACTTGCATTTGTTGGACTACTTGGTTACCACCTGATCACACGACAGAACTCTTAAATTGCCTTTAGAATTCTGATTTTTTTCAAATTGGCATTTTTTCCAAACTACTAAAAGTCTTGTTAGGGCCTTGCTTAAGTCCCTTTAGGATTTTAGAAAATAAAAAGTCACTATAGTCAAGGGTAGAGGGGTTAGAACTTTTTGTTAGAATGTCTCAAGAAAAGAACCCAGCTATTAGTGAAGATAATAATGACATGCAGGACATGGTTGAGGAGCTCGGCCTCACCCCTTACCTTCACTTGTCTTTCAAGGAAGTAAGGTCCTTATGTAAACTTAAAAATATACCAATGGGCCCTCATCCAACCAAACAAAAGCTCCAGGAGCTATTGGCTGAGTATTCAAAGGCCCACCCCTCTGAAAATGGTGATGACCAGTCAGAGGAGGAAAGGAGTGAGGAGGATGGAGATAGGTGCCCACCTCCACCACTTCCTAGGGAAGAAAGGGTCCCTGTACCCTTACTTCCAAGAGTTAACCTCTGGGGACCTAGAGGCCACACAGGTGGCTCAGGTTCTGGTGAGGACATTGAGGACAGCCTCAATGAGGAGGACAGCCTTTTAGCAAGGCTGGCCAAAAGACTGGACCTAGAGACCAGACTCCTGGCTCTAGAGAAAGAAAGAAAGGAGATGGGATTAGCACCCATCAATGGTGGCAGCAATCAAAATTATAAGGATGAAGAGCAATCTTATGATCCTAAAATCCCCAAAGGGATTGTCCCTAAATATGAGGAGGGTGATGATATCACCAAGTGGTTCACAGCCTTTGAGAGGGCTTGTGAAGCCAGAAGGGTGAAGAAGACTTTCTGGGGGGCACTCCTTTGGGAACTGTTCTCTGGTAACTGCAGAGACAGACTTGTGACCCTTTCTGGGGCAGATGCTGGATCTTATGACCTCATGAAGAGAACTCTGATTGAGGGATTTGGACTCACAACTGAGGAGTACAGAATTAGATTCAGGGGGGCTCACAAAACCCAAAACCAGTCCTGGATTGATTTTGTAGACTACTCAGTAAAAACACTAGGTGGCTGGTTAACTGGAAACAATGTGCATGACTTTAATGGAATTTACAACCTGTTTATGAAGGAACACATATTAAGTAATTGCATTGATGAAAAGTTGCATCAGTACCTGGTAGACCTAGGTCCACTTTCTCCCCAAGAATTGGGAAAGAAGGCAGACCACTGGGTCAAATCAAGGGTCACTAGGACGTCCACTGGGGGTGACCAAAAGAAAGGGGTTACAAAGCCTCCCCAGAAGAAAGACAGTGAACCCCTTAAAGATAAAAGTAAGGAGTCCCAGGTAGCCCCCAAAAACCTGTCCAGGAGGGTGGGCCCAAAGACACCTCACAAACTAAGACAGGGTACCAAGGTAAGAATTGGGATCCCAACAGAGTATGGTGTCACACCTGCCAAAAGGCAGGACACCACACCAAGGACCCTAGCTGTCCTAAAAACAAAGTCCCTAGCCCAGCTCCAGGGGTGACTAGTGTAGCTCCAGGGGTTGCCAGTGTAGCTTTGGAGGAAGGGTCCTCAGATGAGGAAGCCCTCATAGCCTTCAACTGGAAAATGGGGCCACAAGGTAAGCTGGAGATTCCAGAGGGGAGTAGACACTTCCACCACCTACTGGTGAATGGAATCCCAGCCCTTGCCCTGAGAGATACCTGTGCCAGTCACACTGTGGTGCATGACAGGTTGGTTCTCTCAAAACAGTATGTCCCAGGGGAAACAAAAAAGAGTACGGACTGTCCCAGGGGGTGTCACTGTTAGGCCTGTGGCTATAGTGCCCCTAGAAGTAGCTGGGTCACTTAGATGGAGAAAGGTGGTAGTCAGTAAAGACCTCCCCCTTGATTGTCTCCTTGGGAACGACCACCCAGAGGTTGGTCTGAGCCAAAGAGAGGTACTGGTCCAATGCCAGACCTCACCCCAGAAGCCTGGGGGGGCTCAACCTGCAGTTAGTGCAGCTAAGCCCCAAAAGAAAAGAAGAAACAGTGTAGGAAAGGTGGGCAACTGTTAGCCACAGTTCCAGTGGGCCAGAGAGATTCTATCCCAGTAAGGGAGAACTCCAAACTTGGCACTGGTGAAGTCCCCCTAGCCAACAAAAAGCACTGACTAGTCAAACAACTGTCCCGCCTGAGTTGGTGGCTCCTCAGCTGGCAGAACAGAGGGTGGAAGAAGGGTGTTCCCTACCAAGTGTAGTGACCCCCCACCCTAAAACAGCAGACAGGCAACCAGAACCCAAAGAAGCCTGTAAGGTAGCCCCTTCACCTACCAGTGAGGAGCTAAAGGTGTGGTTCTGGGCACTGACAGCTGTCAGTAGCCTATGCTGGGTGTTAGCCTTCATGGCAGCACTGTCCTTGGCATGGTGGTTTAGCCCCCTGCCAAATAGCAAGTTAGGCCCCCTGACCTTATTGGTCATGGTGGGGTTGCTCAAGCTGTGGGTAACCTCTGTGGGTAAGCTGGGCTTTGCCCTAGCTAAGTTAGAAATTGCAGAGGTAGGCACCTCTGAACCCAAACTAAAAAGATGGGGTGAAGGCACTAAAGAGATAGGAAAGGAGCATTGGGAATTAGGTCCTGAAACTGTTGAGGTAGGCCAGCTCCCTAAAGGGGCTGACCTGGACAGAAGGATGTAAGGCAGAGTAGGCCCTGCAACTCCCACACCACTTCCTCTGCTCTTCCTCGCCTGAAAGACTAGGAAGACTCTCCCAGCTTTGGCTGAGTCTCCTGGCCTTTGGGCTGGGGGGGGTCTTGTGTAAGGAAGTGGGTTTCTGTTGCAGTAACCCCCCACTTTTGCCAGACCACTGATGCACTTTGTCTTGATGTGCCCTGGGTCCCTGCCAATCAGGTTCCCAGGGCCTGTGTTCTTTCCCCAAAACTAACCCAATTGGCATCTCTAGCCACAGGTCAGCCCCTGGTAAATGGTACCACAGGTACCCAGGGCACTGTGACCAGGGAAGACCTCTAAGGGCTGCAGCACTTATTGTGCCACCCTTAGAGGCCCTGTACCTTTTCACACACACACTGCCTTTGCAGGCTGCGTGTTTTGGTGCAGAACAAAGTGAAGAGTCGACATGGCACACATCCCTGTGTGCCATGCCTACAACCCACTGCCCTGGCATAGATCAGTCACCCCTCTAGCTGGGTGCCCTATGCTAGTGGTGAGGGTACAGGTGCATGAGCCCTGTACCCCTACAGTTTCTAAGTCCATTCTTAGACATTGTAAGTGCAGTACTGCCATTAAGAGTATATGGTGCTGGGAGCTTGTAATTACGAACAACACAGCACCATAATGGCTACCCTGAAAACTGAGAAGTTTGGTATCAAACTTCTCAGCACATTAAACCCACACTGATGGCAGTGTGGGATTTAATGAAAAATGCACACAGAGGGCATCTTTGAGATGCCCCCTGAAAAACGACCAGCCTCTGGTGGGTTCCCTGACTGGTACCCACCAGCCTGCCACCACGAGACATGTTTCTGGACACCTAGGGTGGGAGCCTATGCTCCCTGAGCCCAGAAACAAAGCCTTTCCTGGGCGGAGGTGTTCACACCTCCCCCAGGCCAGGAAGAGTCATCTGTGGCAGGGGAGCTTCAAAGGCCTGGCAGCCTTTGTAATGCGACCCCAGCCTCTCCTGCTATCAGGAGCAGGCCCCCTTCCTGTCTCCCCTCCCTTTCGGCGGGAAGACAGGCGGGAAAACTAGCCAGCCCAGGAGGTGTGCCCACCTCTGCCAGCTCCACCCCTCAGGTGGGGAGGCGAGGTGAAGCCCACTCTCCAGTGCTCGCCATCTTGCAGATGGCAGGCACTCCCCAATCAGGACTAGGGATTGTGCTCACTCCCCCACGTGGGGTGAGCACACCAAGGGTGTAGTCACCCTAAGGTCTGTAGCCCATTGGCTACTGACCTTAAGACCCCTAAAACGCCCCCTAAGTACAGTATTTAGGGGGCAGCCCTGAACCAAGAACTCAGATCCAGCCTACCAACAAGAAGAAAAGAAGGACGAAGAGCCGTGCAGAGCTAACAAGAGGACGACGCCCACTGACTTGGCCCCAGCCCCACAGGCCTGTCTCCCCTCGAACCTGCTTCTGCGAAATCCCGGCGTGTCCAGCAGGCAGCAACCTCACAAACGCCGGAGGACCCGCCTGCCTTCACTTCCAAGACTGTTTCTCCCGTGAACACCGGTCGTGTTTAAACTGCAGCTTCTGGCTCCGGCTGGACACCGCGAATCCAGCCCACTCTGCACCCGCCGAACCCGGCTCGAGCTCGAGTGGAAAAAACCACGAGGAGGTCACCCCGGCGATCCTGACCCAAGGTCCGGCGACTCCTGACCTGCCTCAAGCCTCCAGACGACGCCTACAGCCTCAATCCAGAGGCTCCCCTCTACCGCGACCAGAGCGGGTAAGAAAATCCGACCCTAAAAGGCACCCCTGCACCAGACGCCCCACGGCCTTGTGTGCCCAAACCAATGGTGCCTAACCAACCCAAGACATCCCAACTTACCCCTCGAAGTGGTGGTCGCACCCAGAAGGTCCTCGTCCCCGAGCCTGCAGTGCTTCTTCAAACCGGAGGCTCTCCATAGAAAACAACAGGGCGTCCGACGTCGAAACAGCACTCTGCACCCGGCCGCCCCAGTGCCGCTGAGGGTGCACCTTTTGTGCCAACTTGTTTCCCCATTTGCCCTGACCTAAACCCTAGGAGCTTTGCTCCCACAACCCAGTGGCCTGCTTGCCAGCAGCCACCAACCGGAGACCCCCTATCCTCCATAGAATAACATTGGGCCTCAACACTCTGCACCCGGCCGCCCTAGTGCCGCTGAGGGTGCAACAACAGTGCATCACTGACCCTGGGGGAACCCTTGTTCTAACCCCAGAACCTTAACTCCCACAGTCGTTTACTTACCTGCAAACCGATAACCTGTTTTTCCTCCATAGGATAACATTGTCAATTTTTCTTCGAAAAAACGAGTGTGGAGTTTTGAAAACTAAAGATATTCTTTAAAAATCGTACAATTAACCAAAACGTGTTTTCTTACCTGTTTGCAGGACATGTCCCAGTGCTGAATCTAGGCATCCAGCACTGAGTTAGAAAAAGTAACGTGAAAGTAACTTACCTGCAATTTGTTGAAACAGCCCATTCATTTCAATGTACTGCTCCAAAAAGTTTCAAAGTGTGGAGTTTTGAAATGTGAAAATATTCTTTAAAAATCGCACGAATAACAAAAACGCATTTACTCACCTGTTTCCAGGAAATGTCCCAGTGCTGAATCCAGGCATCCAGCACTGAGTTAGAAAAAGTAACGTAAAAGTAACTTACCTGCAATTTACTGAAAAAGCCTATTCATTCCAATGTACTGCATTTGCTAAGTGTTGCATACTACTGATCCAGCGCGATATTAGCAAACAGCATTCATACACTAGATACTCACTTGGGCCCATACATTCATACTACGCTAATACTTACGCTGGGTTTTATCAGTTGTTACTCTTTATCAAAATCCCTGCTACCAATTACCTTCCGATTGAAGAGTAATGACTTACCAATGAATCCTTTGCTAATTGGGAAGTTTAAAATGAGTGACATTCATTATAGTACATAATCCTGAAATAACCACTGAGTCAGGAAGTTTTAAAATGTTTATCTAAAGATTTAGCAGAGTAAATTACAGAAACACATGGTACTTAGTCGCATATCATAGGTGAAGTAGAGAACAATAATTATTGATTAATGACGGTCCCTCAGAAAGGAGAAGATAGAGACAGCAGCGCAACTAAAGGTTGCATTTATATTTACCTAAATGCGAGAACCCAACCCTTAGCCAAGGAGTTGGAAAGATTAGGACCCAGGAAGGATGAAGACCAAAGACCTCCTCCAGGATCAGGACGGGACCGGTGACCTCTCTACAACGACGCCTGCGTCGTTCCCCTCTCTGATACTCAACTTCTCCTCGATTCTCCCGTGCCTTTCTTCTAATGGACTCCGCCGCCCCCTCCTCAGGACCTCTTCTGGACAGGGATTCAGTCTGCAATCGATCAGCTTGGCGGTCTGGAGCTCTTCCGTGCGTTCTGAGAGTAAGCTCTAACTAATTAACTAATTCTATATCTATTATACCCTTCTACGCCCATGTACCTCCCCTTAATGTTGCTAAAATATGGGACCACTACTTCTGATTGGACAGGGACAGGGGTGGATTCTCACACCATATGATTTTTAGTTCATTTTCTGTAGGCCATTGTCTTTAAACTACCGCCCATCCAATTTTATACATTTGCTTTATTTCCCACCCGTCTCACGACAAATGTTATATATTCTTCATATACAAAGTTTCAATTTTCAACAGGAAAGGCAAGAGCACATCAGCTTCGGCCACCAGGTCATGGCCTTGGACGACGTCCAGGTTGACTTCATTCTTTGGCAGTCAAGGAGGACACATGCGCAGAATCATTGTCTCTCGAGTTTCAGATCACCAACCCCAGGCCCAAGTTTACGAACTAATAAAAGTCAAAGAAGAAAATATTAAAATCACAAATAATAGGTTTCACTGTATACCCACTCTTTCTACTCTATCCCCATTTACTTATAAATCTATCCCGCATTAGTAACGTTAAGAAAACGACAAATTAATAATAACACAAGAGCAAGCTGAAGCATGTGAAAACATCAAGCAGCCATTTTAGAGCACACTGTGCAAAAGCAGAAATTTCCCACCAAGCAAAGAAAGACGTCACACCATGTGATGTGGATGAGACATGCGCAGTAAGGTTCCCACGCTTTATCGGCCATTTTAGAATAAAACAAGCGTTACTTGTTAGTTAGAACACATAGGCAAGCTTCCTTGCTACTCGTGTAATGTATGCAACGTTAGTATAAACAATACATAATTAATAAATTAATACTGTGAGGTGATTGCATTTAAGCAAGTCTCATTTTTGAGTCCTTGCTCCATCAAGTCCCTCTCTGATGGCGTTTAAGAGCCATCAAAATACTACCGTCAATAAGATGCCAACTTCTAGCAAATAGTTTCATTCTCATTTTTACTTTTTCTATTTTTAACATCCCCTTTCAATTTCTTGTATAATTCACTTCTCACATCCTCAAGTTCAATTTCATCAATCTTTCTCTTCTTTCCTCTTCCTGTCACAGTATATGTTCCATTCTTTCTACAACATTTACACCATATTATCATCGTCAGTACTATTATTGCTAACCCTGCTAAAGGTACTAATATTTGACCTATAAGCCCTTTTCCTACATTAGAAAACCAGGTACCAATTGACGCAATACTACTTGTCAATCTTTCCCATACACTATCAACTTCCAGTGGTTTAAGTTCCTTCTCAAGTTTAGTTATATTCTGTATATACGTTCCAATTTCTGCACTTTTATCAGGAATGTAAGTGCAACAATGTTTCGTCTTCAGTAATTTACAGACTCCGCCCTCTTTTGCCAATAATATATCAAGAGCAAGTCGATTTTGCATAACCATAGATCTAATTGCAACCATTTCTGCATTAATCATTAGAAATCCTCCAGCAGTATCCGTTGATAAACGATCAACCACTGTAGACAATTTACATATCTTCCTTGAGTTCAGAATTATTCCCACTGAAGGTATCAATGCACCAAATATATCACCTACAATTTCAGAAAAACTAGCTCTTTTACTACGTGTTAATTCGCCATTGTTTTCATTGCTCCCAGTGTTTCTTTTTACGTGGTATATCTTTGGAAATACTATTCCAAAATAACAACTTCCATACCACCGTGCAGGAAGCCTAAAATAAGCCTTATTCCCGCATACATAATAGATTCCAGGAAAAACTGAATCTGTTCCTCCTTTTATTCCCCAACCTCCAAGAATTAAGAAATTGTGTTCACATTCACTGGTACCGATGAAAACATTGTTATAATCAGTCCTTAATCTATGTAGACAAATTTTCCCCGTCTTTACAAAATCCAGAGCCATAGCAGCTTGAGCCTTGCCAGGTGTGTAACTCCCTTCTTTCTCAGCCCAAGGTGGCAAATGAGCCTTATGCTCAGAAGCTTTCTTTTGAAAATCTTGTCTTCTATCTTCTACTAAATTCAAAAATATCTTTTCTTCTTCATGTAAAGAACATGTTAGATTGTGTCTATGTGCATGTGTTATGTCTATCGATTTCATTGTTAAGAAAAATTCTCCCATAAACTGTGCGTCTTGACTACTAAGCACTGGGTTCATACTCTTGCGAATCGGAACCTCTGAAAATATCACATCTATGTTTGAATAATAATATTGAAGTCTCCCTGTTCTATAAAATAAACTAGCTAATACACTACATGATATGCCATATGTCAATGGTAAGTGATGATATGTTAATCCTTCTGCTACTGATTCAGGTAACTTCATACAGACATAACAATTACTAACTTCCATGGTATCTACATATTGAAATAATAACTTTGTGAAAACATTTAAACTAGTGTCGTTATCAGTTATTTCATGATGAAACTCTGGTTCATTTTCTGCCATTAGTTCTACTCTATTTCCCTTCATGTGTGCTGTCTTTCCTTTAGTTTCGTTGTTAATCTTTTTATCCATTATCATAAGGTAAAGGACTGCTACGATCAGAACTAACCATACTATAAGCACCATTACTAGACTACATATGCATATTGCACAGCATCTTCTACAACATCTCTGTTTTGGTCTCCCAACAACTCTATCATCAGACATTTCGACAAGGAAGATTGCTCTTCTTATCTATTTTTCGTTTTTCTTTTATGACTCTTTTGCGTAATCAAGGTGGTCTTGTTTCTCTCTCGTACGGCAATTCTGCACTTGTTCCTTCGTCACCACTTTCACTTGACTCTGAGCTCTCGTAATCTTCAAGAATAATGTAAGTCCAATCAGGACCTTTGAATTTGTTATTCACAAGTTTTAGTCTCTTGCTTCTTCTTTTCTTAGTTCTGTTTTCTTGTTCGGTTTGACTTGTTACTTCATTTACTTGATCTGGATCTTCACTTCTGGTTGTTATGTGGTATTTTACTCTTTTAATGACACTAGGCCAATGATCACCTTTTCTTGTTTTCTTTGTTTGCACTGTTTCTTTATTTTTGTCTTCAGCAATCTCTTTATTTTCACTGTCCGACACTTTTTCGTTTTCTGCAATTACTGTTTTTCTTTCTTGCTCTTTTTCAGGCCTTATTTGTTTTTCTTCTGCAGCTCCTCCGTGAGTTTCCAATAATTGACCTTGTTCTTTGTTTAATTCTTCATGCTCATTTTTCTCGAGATCTTTTTCTTCTGTGTGATTTTCTAGATCTAATTGGTTCTGATCAGGGCTTATTGCACTTTGTACTTCTGCAGCCTGACCGGATTCTTCTAAACCTGTCTTTCCCTGCTCAAAACTTGTTGGTTCTTCGTTATCTTGAGTCCAGTTTCCTTTCCCTATCTGGTCTTGCTCAGGTTCTTTTATTGTTTGTTCTTCTTTTCCCTGAGCTGCTTCTTCTTCACCTATCTGATCTTCTTCAATTTCTTCCAATTTTGCTTGACTTCTTGTTCTGTAGTAAACTTCAGGAATTTCTACTACCGGTATCCAGTCCTGACTTGTGCTCGGTTGTTCTTCTGCAGCTTCTCTCGAATCTCGAGCCTGAGATTCTTCAGCTGGGCAACCTTCAGCTTCCTCAGTGATTGATGCTGACTGAGGATTTTCTTCTTCAGGGTCTGGTACTCTTTTGGTGTGGCTTACATGAATCCAATTAGGAAATCCTGCACACTTCACTGCTGTATTGGTAGTCAGTATGACTTGACAAGGTTTTCCCCATCTAGGTGATAGACACGTCTCTCTGGTGTGATTCTTCACTACCACCCAGTCACCAGGATTCAGATCATGTTCTTGTTCAGGCTGCCTCGAAACTGCGTCTTCTCCGACCTGATGAGAGACAGAACGCACTAGGTCAGCCAATCCTTTGCAATAATCCAGAACCATATCATCAGATATATTCAGCAGTTTGTTTATGGGAACATGTGCTTGTCTCATTGCTCTTCCCATCATTATCTCGTGTGGGCTCAATCCTGTATTTCTATCAGGAATGCTTCTCAGTCCCATTAAGACAAGTGGCAATGCATCTGGCCACTCCAATGATGTTGATGCACACATTTTTCCCAATCTGGATTTTATCGTGCCATTCAATTGTTCAACCACTCCAGAAGCCTCTGGGCGATATGCACAGTGCAATTTTTGTTCAATTTGGAATGCTCCGCAAATTATTTGAATCACTTCACTGTTAAAATGTTTTCCTCTATCTGATTCCAAAGTTACTGGGAAACCAAACCTAGGAATGAGTTCTCGTAGTAACAGCTTTGCGACTGTAATGCTGTCACACCTTCTGGTAGGGTAAGCCTCCACCCACTTTGAAAACAGACATACTATGACTAGTACATATTTCAACCCTCTGCATGGTGGTAACTGTATAAAGTCAAACTGTAGTCTTATAAATGGACCTTCTGCTTTTCCAATTTTTCCAAACCCAATTATTGTTTTTCTTCCTGGATTATGCATCTGGCAAGTCAAACATCTCTGGCAAAGGCTCTCTGCTACAGCCCTGAACTTGGGATTGTACCAGTTCTGTCTGAAAAGCCTAATCATTGCATCTCTCCCTATGTGTGTGTCTCCATGATACATCCTGGCCATTTGAGACAGTAGACAGTCAGGCATGACTGGTCTGCCATCAGCACAAATCCACACTTCATCATCTCCCCTTTGGGAACAACCCACTTTGATCCATGTTTTCTTCTCACTTTCATCAGCACCATCTTGTAATCTTCTAACCTCATTCCATGTTTCAGGTGGCATATACAACATAAGTTGGCAGCTGATTCCCATTCTTTCCACCCTTTTATTGACTGACAACCTATTTCTGGCACAATGTTGAGCCACAAGGTCTGCGTATCTGTTGCCGACTACCACCCAGTCATCTCCTGACTGATGTGCGGCACATTTCACCACAGCCAATTCTTTTGGTGATTGTATTGCCTCCAGCAATTCCCTTACAAATTTTCCATTTTTAATGGGGGATCCTGAAGAAGTCATGAAATCCCTCTGCATCCATAGTTGGCCAAAATCATGCACAACCCCGTAACCATATTGGCTATCTGTAAATATAGTCACTTTTTGATTCCTCCCAATTTTGCACGCCTTTATCAAAGCAATCAATTCAGCTACTTGTGCAGATTTTACTCCTGGTAAATAGGATGCTTCGACTATTCCAGTTAATTCACATACTGCATATGCTGCAGTTAGTTTACCATCTTCATGCCTCTGGCATGATCCATCAACAAACAGCTCCCTGTCTGGCTTTCTAAGGGGCTGTTCTTCAATATCAGGACGTGGTTTTGTGCATAACTCTGTGACTTGTAAACAATTATGTTCCTCTTCTTCGTCATTTTTAATTTCCTCATGATACGGGTCTGGTAGTAAGGTTGCAGGATTTACTATTGTACACCTCACTATGTTCACATTTTCAGCACCCATTATTATTCTCTCATACTTAGTCAGCCGACTAGGAGTAAGATGCTGAGTTCGAGTTCTTGTCAACAGAATCACAACCGCATGTGGAACAAACACCTTTACTGGGTGTCCCATCACAATTGACTCACTTTGTTCAATGCTTAAACAGGTAGCCGCTACTGCTTTTAAGCAGCCTGGCAATGCGGCTGCCACTGGATCCAATGTAGCAGAAAAATATGCTATAGGACGTCTGTCCAAACCATGTCTCTGGGTTAGGACTGAAAGTGCACAATTTTCTCTCTCGTGACAGAACAATGCGAAGCTTCTCTTATAGTCGGGCATGCCTAGGGCTGGTGCTGAGCACAAAGCATTTCTCAATTTTACAAAAGCTCCTACACTTTCATCATCCCATTCAACTGGGTCTTTTGCTTTCTTTCTTGTCATTTGAATTAGGGGCTTCGCTAACAAGGAAAATCCTAGTATCCATTGTTGACAGTAACCTACTATTCCTAGGAACATTCTCACTTCTCTTTGGGTTACAGGCATTTGCATTTTCTTAATCAATTGTACTCTTTCCGATGTTATTCTCCTTCTTCCCCTCTCAATTTGGTGTCCCAGATATTTAACAGCTGTTGTACAGAACTGCAATTTTTCTGGTGAGACTTTATGTCCTTCTTCAGCCAAATGATTCAATAGTGCTATGGAATCAACAACACAGTCTTCTCTGTTGTTTGATGCCACCAATAAGTCGTCGATATATTGGACTAAAACTGAACTTCCTGGCATCACTAGTGTCTCTAGGCATTTTTTCAATATCTGATTGAAGATGGAAGGACTTTCCGTGTACCCCTGAGGAACACGATTCCATACATAGACTTTGTTCTCAAATTTAAATGAAAATAGATACTGGCTGTCTGGATGTAATGGTATTGAAAAGAAAGCTTGGCATAAATCAATCACTGTGAACCATCCTGCATTCCAAGGAATCTGGTATAGGATTACTGCAGGATTGGGTACTATAGGACAACAAGGTTCCACAATCTTATTTATTTTGCGCAGGTCCTGAACAATCCTATATTTTCCGCTAGGTTTCTTTAAACCCATTATTGGTGAATTACATGGGCTACTCATCACTTCTCTTAGTATGTTTTGTTCTACAATTAGTTTGATTTCTTCTATTACTCCTGCTTTTACTTCTACACTCATTTTGTACTGTTTGGTATTTGGGAAAATCGCACCTTCTTTTACAGTAATTTTAACTGGGTCTATTTTGGCCATAAGTCCTACTTCTTTTCCTGTAAAATCCCATACTATGGGGTTTACTGTAGTTTTTAATTCTTCTGGCAACTCATCTTTGGTTATCAATGAAAACATCTCATCTACTTCTGTACCTTGTTTTGCAATCATAAACTTATATACATGATCTTCATCTGGGGTCTGAACTGCCACACCATCCGGTGTGCAGAAAATTGTACAATTCATTTTGCACAACAAATCACGACCTAATAAATTTACTGGACTAGAATCACACACTACAAATTGATGCATTTCTCTGAAATTTCCAATTTTAACTTCCATTGGTTCGGTAAGAGGTGTTCTAATCTTTCTATTAGCTACTCCCACTACTTGGATAGCTTCTCCAGAGAGAGGAAGGTCTGGAATGTCTGCTGTTCTCACAGTAGACCGGGTAGCACCAGTGTCCAAAAGAAAAGTAATATCATTACCTTTTACACTCCCTTCAACATATGGACCTGACTGATCTACCGATAAGGATGCGCCAAGTACGCACTCCTTCTCCCCCTCTCCCAGGCACCGTCATGAACTATATTGACAGAAATCGTCCTGTAAAAGAAACTGTGATGTTACATAATCATTCTTACCACTTCCTCCTTGATATCCGACGTCTGTACCGTGTTTTGCTCTGCTTACATTACCCTGAATAGGTGGAGGTGGCAACTGACTCTGAGGATTTACACCCTGCTGTGAGTCATTCTGCGTCTGTGGATTTAAATTTTGATTTGGGCCATTATTATTCCGAATCTTTTTACATTCATCCTTCCAATGCCCCAATTTTCCGCATCCATGACAAGGAAATTTCTTTTTAGCTTCTTCTCTACTCATTCGTCCTCTCACTTTTCCACCATTCCCAGTATCGCCATTCGTTCCCGAATCCTTTCCTTGATTTTCACTTGGATTTTCCAAATTAATCCCCTGTTTCTCAGCCATTTTCACCTGTGCCCACATCACTTTTTCCTGCAATTTCTTGTGCCTATCCTCAATATCGTCTCCACAGTATTTCGCATATTTCAAAATTTCATCTATGGGTTTCCCTTGCCAACACAACATGTGCTGCTTAATCATCTGACAAATTTCTGGCTTCAGACCATAAACAAATCGATACACAAACTGACTCATGTTCTTGTCTCCAATGTCCTCAAATCCACTATACTGCTTAAATACCTGCAATAAACGCTCATAACAGGCGTGTACCGATTCACCAGCTCCTTGGGTGGTTCGGTCTATTTTCACCCAATCTGTTTCTTTCGGAGGTATTTTGCCTTTCAGGTAAGTTATCACCTGCTGATACTTTTTCATTACATCATTTGACGGGGCACCTGTCTTTGGATCTCTAGGATACTCATCATTAGGCCAATCAACTGTAATTTTACAATCGGTCCACAAATCGGCAGGTACCACTATGTCAAACAGACCATCTAAATCTTTCAACAATACCTTTGACACCTTCACAAACCTCTCAACCTGTTTGTACCATTCAATTGGTTTTTCTCTCAACTTTGGAAAATCGTTCGTAAATGACAAAATATCCTGTCTACTCCATGGGACATGTACATAGCCCCCTCCGGGAACTTCTCGCATCGGGTACATTTGATCTGTCTTCCCTGTTTCTTTCATCACATATTCAGAGGCTGTTCTACTGGATCGTGCCTCTTCCTTTTTCTTTGCCCATCAAACTCTCCATTTATCTAGGTCTCCCCATTTTTGCAAAACTGTCATTAACTCCTTTACTTGTAATTTTCTTCCAGAGGCATTCATATTTTCTAAGTCTTTGTCTGAAAAATCTGCTCTATAGGGTTTCTGCAACACCTTTGATCTCCCTATTTCAATTCCCATTTGCAGAGCCAAATCTGATAATTTTTCATGAAATATTTTTACATTTCTGGTGATACTTCTGCATATGAACAATAATTCTTCTTCATTGTAAGCATTTAGGCGATCTAGCCCCACATTTCCTGCTATTATTTCTTCTAATTCGACCTTTAATTTATAAATATCCACATTTTTTGGAGGTGTACACTGCTGATCTGATCCTTGTGCCCACCTTTCTAAGGGGCCGATTCCGACATCGGTCCGGAGCCGTAACCGACCGACCTGCTGTCGTCGGTTACGGCCCAGGCAGTACGATGCGACCGAACCCTGTTCGGTCGCACTCGTATCTCCCACAATGGGAGCATGCATTCCGGACGGAATGCATGCTGGCATTGGAGAAAGCAGGGGTGCAGTTCAACCCCTGCACCCTGTGGCCGGCACCCCAAGGTGCCTGCCACCGGGTGCAGGGTTCAACAGAGGGGCACCATAGGTGCCTCCAGGCCGCCATTCGGCGACCTTGCATCCATGGGGGTCCCACTGGGGGCCCCCAAAGACAGTGACCGACTGCCTTTTCGTGCCGGAAAGACCGGCACGAAAGGCAGTGGCAGACTGCCATCGTACTCCCTCGGTCGCAAAGAGGCAGCCGGGGGAGTACAGAGGGATTTCCGGATGGCTGACGGGCTCTCCGAACCCGTCGTGAGCCATCCGGAAATCGAGTCGGATTCTTTTCCGACCGAGCCCATCGGAATGTCTCGGTCGGAAAGGAATCCGAGCGGCACGTTCCGATTCGGTCGGAAGGGCTCCGACCATCGTTCGGTGCCCTTCCGGCCGAAATTGGAATCGGCCCCTAAGTCTTCTGGACTAACTACAGTGACACTTTTTGCTCCTGACGAAGTTATCAAATTTACCTCTTTTGAGCACCCAGGTGTAGTTCTTCTGGGAGTACTATTGACAGAATCCCGAATTGGTAAATCCATCAATGATATCGTAGATTCACAATCACTAAAATGATCCTCAACCATTACTGGTGCTTCAGGTTTAGGAATATTCACAGGAGTAGGCATAACTAATGGTGGTTGACAACTTCTCTGATTACCATATAATGGAACTACTGGACCAATTGTTACAGGTATTGCCAAAGAATCAGGATGTACTTTTATCTGTGTTATCTTATGTATTAATTCTGCTCTGGTCTTTTCTAGGGCTTCTTTCTCTTTATCGTGAAGGATCCTACTGGGGGTGAAATCATGCACTACCTGTGGTACTAATTGAGTTTTTAATACTGGGGCACTTAGGGTACATCCACTTGTCCCTTCCTGATAAGGTGGGGGATTCCTTAATATTTCTTCTATAAATTCATCTTCAGAATCTCCATTTCTCATTAAATGTTTTGTCTTGTCTGTGCATTTCTTCCCTAATATTTCTTCTTCCGTAAATATTGGATATAATCCTTCTGTAAGCATTGCTCTCCTCCACTGTTTCATCTGACCGTCCCTATTCTCATGTGGATATCTGGGAAAGAATCCTCGGTAACCCTTATTACTCCTGGATCGGTCACGTTCAAATGCCTCGGTTTCCCATTCCTCTAAGGCTTCGTATTGAGTTAATCTAGGTCTGGGTTATAGTCATTCATCCTCAATCTTAAATTTTGAAGAATTCTTCCATTGAAGGTACCATTCTCGGGAAATGCTAATATTCCATCATTTTTGGTATATTCTATCCAATTCTCCATCCATACACAAGTATGATAACCTCTCTCCATCATCATGTATGAAGCGGGCGTTTTAGCTGGTGGAATGATAATTCCTTCCCTAGTTTTGATTGGTTTATCCTTTTTAAAATAATTCTTTATCTTTTGCAGAAAGGACATTTTTCTCTTCTCTCCGTACATTCTACCTAATCTTCGGTGTACAAAATTATATTCTGCAAAACCTAGGAATCTCCTATCCGGACGAGTTCCTGTTAAAGTCGGATCGCGTTCTATCATGCAATCTCTATCCACTAAGATTTTAGCTTCTAGAATCTCAACCAATCAAATGTCTGTTAACTTTTAATTCTGAACCAATCCTAACGCGGCTTTTCAGTGACGTTTGTCTGTCAACCCCTCCTTTACAATCTGCGTTTCTCTGTCCCTCGCTGTATCAACCAATCCCAGCGCGGCACCTGTGACGTCAGTACTGCTCCTGACTACTGACCCCTCCTTTACAAGAGTCGTTCCACACCCGCTGTTTCAACCAATCCCAGCGCGGCGTTTGTGACGTCAGCTCCCTCTCCGGCAGCTGACCCTCCCTTTACAAAATCTTACGCAAACTTTTATTTTCTCTATAAATCTTAATTAAATTTTCAGTAACAACATAAAACATTCGCTATCGTGCCAGTTTCTCTAAAATAGAAAAGATAGTTTTCTCTCATACTTAGTAAAACCTTTCCGTTTTCTAAACATACACTACGAGTAAAAACCCTTCCGTTTACTCTTCACGCAAACTCCAGAAATACCTGTTACTTCTCCAATGTTACCCTTTCTAGGTGATATAACATCAAATTTTCACCAGCGTACTCTTTTGCTATTACTCATGCATAGATTCCCTAACCAGTACTGATAGTCCTGCTTAACTTTTCAGTACTATTTCTGCCTGACAGATAACCTCACTGCAGTATGGTTTCCACTTCCCAACCGCTATTCAATTTTCCCCGGGGATTCTGGACAACATAAAACAAACTTTGAATACACGGATGTTAGTTCATAAAAATAACATTCTCATTACCCAATTAACAAAGAGTAACCATCCTCTGATTACCAGAAAACTGATCCAGCGCGATATTAGCAAACAGCATTCATACACTAGATACTCACTTGGGCCCATACATTCATACTACGCTAATACTTATGCTGGGTTTTATTATTTGTTACTCTTTATCAAAATCCCTGCTACCAATTACCTTCCGATTGAAGAGTAATGACTTACCAATGAATCCTTTGCTAATTGGGAAGTTTAAAATGAGTGACATTCATTATAGTACATAATCCTGAAATAACCACTAAGTCAGGAAGTTTTAAAATGTTTATCTAAAGATTTAGCAGAGTAAATTACAGAAACACATGGTACTTAGTCGCATATCATAGGTGAAGTAGAGAACAATAATTATTGATTAATGACGGTCCCTCAGAAAGGAGAAGATAGAGACAGCAGCGCAACTAAAGGTTGCATTTATATTTACCTAAATGCGAGAACCCAACCCTTGGCCAAGGAGTTGGAAAGATTAGGACCCAGGAAGGATGAAGACCAAAGACCTCCTCCAGGATCAGGATGGGACCGGTGACCTCTCTACAACAACGTCTGCGTCGTTCCCCTTTCTGATACTCGACTTCTCCTCGATTCTCCCGTGCCTTTCTTCTAATGGACTCCGCCGCCCCCTCCTCAGGACCTCTTCTGGACAGGGATTCAGTCTGCAATCGATCAGCTTGGCGGTCTGGAGCTCTTCTGTGCGTTCTGAGAGTAAGCTCTAACTAATTAACTAATTCTATATCTATTATACCCTTCTACGCCCATGTACCTCCCCTTAATGTTGCTAAAATATGGGACCACTACTTCTGATTGGACAGGGACAGGAGGTGGATTCTCACACCATATGATTTTTAGTTCATTTTCTGTAGGCCATTGTCTTTAAACTACCGCCCATCCAATTTTATACATTTGCTTTATTTCCCACCCGTCTCACGACAAATGTTATATATTCTTCATATACAAAGTTTCAATTTTCAACAGGAAAGGCAAGAGCACATCAGCTTCGGCCACCAAGTCAAGGCCTTGGACGACGTCCAGGTTGACTTCATTCTTTGGCAGTCAAGGAGGACACATGCGCAGAATCATTGTCTCTCGAGTTTCAGATCACCAACCCCAGGCCCAAGTTTACGAACTAATAAAAGTCAAAGAAGAAAATATTAAAATCACAAATAATAGGTTTCACTGTATACCCACTCTTTCTACTCTATCCCCATTTACTTATAAATCTATCCCGCATTAGTAACGTTAAGAAAGCGACAAATTAATAATAACACAAGAGCAAGCTGAAGCATGTGAAAACATCAAGCAGCCATTTTAGAGCACACTGCGCAGAAGCAGAAATTTCCCACCAAGCAAAGAAAGACGTCACACCATGTGATATGGATGAGACATGCGCAGTAAGGTTCCCGCGCTTTAGCGGCCATTTTAGAATAAGACAAGCGTTACTTGTTAGTTAGAACACATAGGCAAACTTCCTTGCTACTCGTCTAATGTATGCAACGTTAGTATAAACAATACATAATTAATAAATTAATACTGTGAGGTGATTGCATTCAAGCAAGTCTCATTTTTGAGTCCTTGCTCCATCACTACTGCTCCCCTGTAAATCAAACAAAGTACAATTTCCATTGCATTTTCAAACTGTTCGACATTCAGTAACTTATTACTACAAAGTATTTTATGCTTACCTGTGCCAGGCTTGCTTGGTTCTAAAATAAACAACAGTATATTTTTTATACAAAAACAATTGGCCTAGAGTTCAGTTCTTGAGTGTGTGAATTCATTTGCTGACTGAGTGTGTACATCAAGTGCTTAACACTGTCCTCTGATACTGCCTTACTGCTCGACCAAGCTACCACTATTAGAGAGTAAGGTTCTATCTAACTTTAACCTCTGCCTACCTCTGGAGTCACCTGGACCCTATACACACTATACCTCATTTTGGTGTAGTATATATAGAGCCAGTTTCTTACATTTATTATGAGTACCGTTGGCAAGATTAAAAACAGGTTTAAATAGTGGTGTTGTTATGGTATATTATGACCCAAACATCATCGGTCGACATGTTTCAGCCCTACTCATTGCCCATCCCGGTTAATGGCCTTTCTTCAGGACCACTATTTTGTATAATCCCTTGTTCACAGTGGTAAATAAGCAAACTAAAATGCTGTATAGTGGAGCTAAATTATCGCACTTTAGAAACATGCATGTATGTACAAACCATAAATGGGAATTTCCCTATGTTTGTACTTACATTTCAAGGCTCCATAAGAATGCGGGAGGAGGACGGACCTTGTAGTCACACATCCTTCAAGAGTCCACGTCCTGTGAGATACCTATTGTGTATCCTCCGAGCCTCGCATGTTCGGGATTATAGAAAATAGTAGTCCTGAAGAAAGCCCAATGACCTTAACGGGCAATGAGTAGGGCTGAAACATGTCGACAAATGACTTTTGGGTCATACCATACCCTAACAATGCCACCTTTTAAACCTGGCTTTAATCTTGCCACGGGTACTCATAATAAAGAATACATTAGAGAAACCCTCAGGCAATTTTAACTATAGATCCCTTTTGATTAAGTGATCCGCTTACAAACTGTGTTGAGCCCACTCACATTAGGTGTACTAGGTGAGGATCCGATGATGAAGCATGCCTTGGGTGGTACCTGTGGGTGAGGATCCTTAAAAAGAATCCTAGGGTTTCTCATACAACCACCCATCAGGGGAGGTGCAAGGTAGGCTAGCCCTCTCATTTTGATAGGAACTATATACATTGGGAAGCCAAAGGCATCCTTAGTTATACTGCTTCTCTCTCTCCCTTAGTGAAAAATACTTTAACAATCAGTCATGGATCATTAGGGCAGCTCTAGAACACATTTTAAAGTGATTTCTGCTTCTATTTGCTTTTTTAAGTATGTACTGATAAGAGGAAAAACATACTGGCTTCAGGTGATTTTCCTACTTTTTGTACTGGCCGGGACACTAAATACTGGTCAATGCTGTAAAAAAACAGTAATCCTAGCCTCACTTCACTGCATGTACTACTGTTCTCTTAAGGCTTGGTACAGATCAGGCAAACCTGAGGGATTTTGCACCATCCCCAGAGTCACCCTCAGCTCTTGCCAGCCCTTGACACCAAGAATATCATGATTCTTGAGATGAATCATAAGTTATTTGTCCGTAGGTATTTTGATCTGCACTTACACTGTGTAAAACAAAACTGCAAATCCAAGAACACTGCATGCCTAAAATATAAATAACTCAAGGTGACTCACATAGCAGCAGCCCACTGTCCAGCTATAATGAGACATTTATGGAACTGGAAAAAGGGAAACTGCACATCCCAGAGTCCAACTTTCTAAAACCACACCTCATGCTGATTACCCTGGGCTTTTCTGTAACCCTCTGTGTCCACTCACTTGTTTTCAGGGTTCCTCCATTTATAGTTTCTGTGGACAATACTATTAAAAACAACTATGTGGACCGTGTCAGTTCCTTTGACGTACGTCTTTTTTCATGTAATTACGAAAAGCAGGATCAGGACTTACATACATACGGATGTACTTTTTTGTGTGTAGTTTTATATAGCGCAAACTCGACTCGAAGGTATTGAGCTCTTTACATGAGCACCAGTTACATTACACAAGGACACATTAATTTTTTGTAGGCATAGGAGATTTAGTGATTTGCTCATTATCATATGATGTTGAACCAACACCGAGACTCGAACCTGGTTCCCCAGTTCCAAAGTCAGCAAATCTGACCTGTCCCGTAGGAAGAAATATTATCAAGCTGGTGGCAAAATATTACAGCTGCAACAGGGCTTGCAGTGCATTAACACGCAACCGCTCCACTAAATTCCCTCAATCATTGTGCTGCTATTGCTTGTTTCGTACTGGTAGGCAGGCTCTCTTGACTCAGAGGGCTTATCTATGCTTCAAGTTCTTAAGTTGACCACAACAGAGGAGCCCTCTGGCAGAACTGAGTCTCTGCTAGAAAACATCACGCAAGGCGTCACCCGGATCCATGTGAGGGAAGAGTAGTGCTGTTTCGATTTGTTTATGTGGTTCAGCCCGGTGACCACACACTGAGGTAGACCACGTGGTCTGCTCATAGACTCAGAATCCGGGCTTTATTGAAACCCAGGCCTGTGCCTAGTTGTCAGTGTCAGTCTAAACAACACAGAGACACCAGCGCTTAATGTATTCTATTTATGTGAGGATGGAGGCAGGCTCTGGATTGCACTATCAGCAAGGGTGCCAAAGCAAGCCAATTTTAGAGCACTGACTGCATAATGCAGCCCTGTAGAGCAAGACTCAGGTGGTCCCAGGAGCGCTATCATCATACATGCCAACCCTCCTGATTCAGGCGGGAGACTACCGATTTCAAGGCTAGTCTCCTGCCTCCTGATTACTGCATTCAAAAACCTGATTCCTCAGCGGGCTTCTGCCGACCGGGACTGGTCTAGTGAGACTCATAGAATTCACTGGCAGTAACGTGCTCCTGCAGGCCAGTGCACAGCATTTTTGTCACCCGCTCTCTGTCTGCCATAGTGCTTTCTCCATGGTCCTGACAGGTAATGGAAAAAAAACCCTGTATCTGCATTTCTGATATCCAGTCCTGCAGCAGCACACTTTCTAGTCCCATACATGACAACAGACTCAATTCAGGCCACGATATAGTCTGTGGGAGAAATTCATTCGCCCGATTATTTTTCTAAAATCTCCCACTTTCCTCTTCTAAAATGTTGCCATGTATGTATAATTCATAACTAATACATTTCAGTGCAGTGATGTGGCACCAGCACTATAATGTGTTAGTCTAACCTCTGATGCGTGGCACTTCGCATGGTTGCATGATATACTGCTGTGGTGAATAAAGTGAAGAAAGAATTGCATTATTCTCGCCTCTGGTTCTGATGTTTAGAATCTGACTTTTATCAGTCTGTCTAGGAATCAGAGGATTTAATTAATGCTGGCTGGAGGCACCTTGATCATTTGCCAGGAAGTCGGTCAAATATTTATGTTTTTGAATAACTTAATGTAAACAAGTGTATTTACAAAATAGAATTGAGCATAGTTTTATTCATAAAGTCAGAATGCAAATATTTTTACAATAAAAATTTACAAACACTTGATAGGTGATCTTGGGCCAAGTTCGCACTATACAAAAACTTCGTAAAAAATGTATAGTAAAATGATATTATTTATAGATGTCTTGCTTGGCGGTTAATAGTGAGGTCTAAATAACACTGTTAACGTTTCCATAATTACGTTTTGGTTCCTTGAAAATACGTGTTTTTAACAGAAGGGTCCATATGCACGAACGAGATTTAAACGTACCAAAAAAGATACATTTTTATTTCCATTTCAAGATGGCTCCTAATGAGAGACACGTTGTTTCTAACTACATCAAATAAGTCCTTCTTTTATTACGTTTCAGCTCTTTTGTTTACAAAACTACACTTCCCAGCCTGCCGATAAGTTGAAACGCAAATGGAGTGGTGTCACCGGGCCTTCATTCAACAAAACAAGGGAAGCTTTATGTAAACACGTGCGGGCATTGACAACGTTCCTATGGCGGACACGGCGCAGGCCTCCTCGGCCCCGCGCGGCTTGCAGCCCCCGCCAGTGGGAGGTGCGGCCCTGGGGAGCGCGACCGCGAGCGCGGGGCCCGCGACGGCCTCCAGCACCAGCGACCCCGCCCGGCCTGGCTTAAGCCAGCAGCAGCGAGCCCAACAGAGGAAGGCGCAGGTGCGGGGCTTTCCCCGGGGCCGCAAGCTGGAAAAGCTGGGAGTCTTCAGTGCATGCAAGGTGAGGGGGCTGAGTGGAGATGGTAAGAGGTCGGAGAAGCAGGTGTCCCTGAAGAAGCTTTTGGGGCCCTAATGGGTCAGATGGCTTGTGACACCTGGTGGAGAATGAGTGTTACCCCCACACCATGTGGAAGGGGACAGGAGACCTAGTGGTGGATGAGAACAGGGCTAGTGGGTTAGAGGGCTAGTGAGGTGTTTTTGAAGCTTCTTCAGTTAGCTGCTCCTTCTACAACTGCGTTCATGCATCCTGGCAGACAGGTGGCTGTCTTGACAAGGCTGGTGGACTAAGAAGGCTTGGTCTGTGATAGGCGCAGACTAGAAATTTTATATTAGTCTACTAATGTTAACACAACTTGCGATCTTGCTATTGTGACAGTATTATAGCATTTGCACAGTACTTCACACCCATGATGGTGCACCAATTCCTGTTATTTCGGTGGGTGGTTTATTGCTGTGGACTGGTACAGACCTAGGTGATTGACATGACCCAGAGCAGATTTGTTTTATGGGAGTGTGAGTGTCCAGCAGTATAAGGAAATTATTATGCAACCTTTGTGGACTACAGTTGACTGCCCAACCGCCGAGTGTTATGGTATTAGTGTGTGCTATATATTTTATTGTAATTGCACTTAAATAGCACTTACTACTCCTGAAGAGGTATTGTAGTTCTTTACATGAGGCAGCACGCTGCTACGGACCCAGGTTTAGTATGGTTTTTTGTTTTTCTTTTTGGTTTATTGATAGTTATTGGATTAGTCTTGCACTTTTAAGGTACCCATGCATTTACTCCAGTCTCTATGTGCAAGATTAAATTAATAGAAGTTGGGTGTGATATTTAGTGGAAGAGGAGGATTTGTAATTCATGCATTGGTTGGCAGTATTAAGAGATGATCTACAGCAGATTAGGTATTAGGTTGCAGGGGTATGACTATTAAAGGAGAGGTTGCGAAAGAAAAAGGAGAGTCAACAATCCAAAGTTTTAAGTCAGTCAGTTTTCAGGCAGGGTTTTCTGAATATTGTGGAGGCTTCTTGAGATTGCATGGAAAACTGTAGAAAGAAGCAACATTATTTGCTTGTGTTATAATACCATTATAGGTCATGAGAACAACAGTGCGGGTACACACCACCATCACATCTGGGTAAATCGATTTCAAATAAATATGGTTTCATTTTCCCATAAATCAGATGGGAGCAAATGCAAAACAGTAATGCTGTACTTTAAATGTTTGTGATTGAGATGCTTTCCATCTGTCGATCAGGGTGGGATTAAGGATAACAAAGTCTGTTTTAGTGAATTTCTGTAACCTTATGCGTCACAGTGCAGGTAGCACTGGGGTGTCTCCAGTCTGAAGGACCCACAAGCACGATGGAGTGTGAAATCTTGCATCTGGCTGTCATTCAGCTGTCCTGTAGCAGTAATCAGACAAAACATAAGGAAAGACCCTGCCGAGAATCTTTCACATCTGAACAATAGAAACTGCAGCCCCCCACCCCCCCCCCCCACACACACACACACACACACACACACACACACACACCTCCCAGCTACCAACCAGCAGTACTCAGGAAAAACATGTAATCCGTAGCCCCTTCCAAACGAGGCCCTCATGGAATTTCTAAAGGGTAACAGTGTCCCCACTCTCTCACTTCACTGTGTGATCTCCACTCACAAGCCATAGGAATGCAAGCAATACACTTCCACGGTCTGGAAAGTTGATTGCATTTGTTTGTTGTAAGTTCAGAAGCAAAGCAGCCATGTTCACTATTCAGAGAAGATTTTATACCATGAAAAGGTAGAGGTGAAGGTTTCACACTAAGAGCTTAATCAACCATTCGCAATCAAGGTTGCTTGCTTGTCATCATCGAGAATGATGAGAAAGTCCACTCTATCTGCTAGAGTTGTTACTATGGCACACAACAATCTTTAGCCAGACTGGATATGATTTATTTTGAGGTTCTGTTACGTGTACTTTTAGAGTTGTCTGGCTATTGTATTTTGCAACACTAAAGGCTATGATTTCTTTTTGTAGCTCACATTCTGAATCTGTTGTAGTTACCTCACTTGTGTGAGAGCCCGGCCAGGATTATCTGAGTGCAGACCTCCTATCCACTGGGTTTGTCAGAGGTAGAAACCAGCCCAAAATCTTTTGCCTGCTATTGTAATCTCTGAGATCCCATGTAACAAAATACCTTACTACAGACTTTAACATACTGCAATAAAAATCCTCCTTTAAAGGCCTATTGGCTTTAACAGATGTCTTTTGCAATAAAAAAGTCAGGCTTTTTTTTGTAATTTTTCATACTAAACAGATCAGACCTATGATTTCTGACATAATATTTCACAATGAACCAGTCAGGTTTATTGCAAAATCATAAGCTTTCCCGCAAGACAAGCACTCTTTCACTGGAATTACACGCTGCCTGCCTAATGAAAAACATGTGAAGAGGAAAATGAATATGTGGGAGGAGCTTAAAGTCCTCAGTATGGTGTTTCTTCAAGCTCTTCTTTTTTTTCTGGTGCTTTCATACCAGGGCTCGAAAAATCCGCTCGCATATGCGAGCTAAATTTAACGAGGGCGAGCTGTTTTTAGGTCCTACTCGCCCTTTCTGGCGAGTAGGAAGACAGGCTAACTTTTGTCCTCTGACGCTGAAAACGGAGCAAATGTGACAAGATAACAAGATTTAAAGGCATTTTTATTGCTCACAAAGTTAATGAGCAATAAAGATGCCTTTAAATCTTGTCATCTTGTCACATTTGCTCCGCTTTCAGAGACGGAGGTCAAGTAGGTTGCAGTTAGGTCGAGGAGATTTTTCAAGGTACTAGACCTGCAGGACTATTACAATTTTTTGCATTTTTCGAGCCCTGCATACAGTCTGACAACTGTTGCACTTTTAAGTCAGACCTATAAATTAAGGTTATTATTCCCAAGGACTTCCTCTTTGCCCTCCATTTAAACCCCGAATGACAGTGCTTTGTTTTTAATTTTTGAGGAGAAAGATGAGGGTCCTGTGTTAAGATACCTGTGGTATCTTAAATCAATTGGACACGAAGTCTTTCTAGGAAAAAAAGTACAAAGTTAAGAGAAGGCAGGACATTATAGTTTTATTCAGCTTTCACAGTATTCCCAGAATTAATGAAGTGAATGACTTTAGAAGAGGCTCAACACTTCGGTTTAGGAATTTTCATGAATTAGCAAACAGTGGGGCTTGAGACATCCTGAGTTACAGATCTTCACTCAGGCAGAAGTGAAGTTCAGAGCTTGGCTGCAGCTAGACAAAGCTCAACAAAGAGCTCGTTTGGATGAGTTGGAGGTTGGTTAGTCAGTGAGTGGTTCAGTGTAGATGGGATACTTGTGAAGATGCTGTTCATTGCTATAAAAGTGCTCAGAGAGGGACACAACAGTATTTGAAAAATATCACTAGTTTTCCTTTCCAAGCACTTTCACACCAGCCCACTGGGTCTGTATAATCAGCTTGTCTGCAACTAAAACCTCTATCCTCTTCCACCACCTCCCAGGTGAGTATGCCAGGCAGACCCCACATTAAGTCTTGGCTCTTTTTCAGCTCAAGGCTACATAGTGATCTCGAACTCAGCTAAACTTTTAGCTTGAGCCTTCAGTGATTAGCCAACTTCTGCTCTGGCCTTCCCTTTACATTTCTGGTAAATAAAGCTTGCTGACCTCGTCACAAGGGAAGTGTGACACATATTACAGCAATTCTAAGAAGGGCCTTAGGTGCGAAGCTATGGAGGAGCATTCAACTTGCCAAACATATGGGTCCCAGCCTGATTGCTCTTTGCCGCTGTCATCATCTACCCAGCTTTCACATTGCCCTAGCACTATCTCTCAACCCCAATCACAAATCACACCACACCCACTTTCAAGGCCTTCAAATACCACCGACTTCTCAGAATGGCATCTGAAACATACACAAATAGCCTAAAATGATCACTTAATGACGTGTATCTTTCCACCAACCTATAGTTCTGTGAACCGCTGCATCATCTTCAGTAATATGCTGCTCATGAGGCAGGGCATAGTGCAGTTTACTTCTAGGATGGATAGAAGGTGGGACAAACTGCAGTGGGAAAGCAGGAAAGTCTGCAGTTTGAACAACAAATTGGCCAATTATTAAAGAGGTGACTTAAAAAAATGGTTTTACTGTAATTCATTTTGAAAATATTCAATAAACGGCAACCATTTGCTTTCATTGTTAATACAGCAAATTCAGGAGAGCACAGCTGTTTTTTGTTTGTTGGCCTGGTATCCAGGAGTCTGCTGTTGAGTGATCCTTTCTGAGTTATATGTTATGGTAAGTCCAATTGACTGGTTACTACAAAGTAAGAACACTCAAGAGCTACCTTCAAATCCTCTGTCACCATCATCTATTGTAGTGCCTGTCTCTCAAAAAGGCTAGCTGTACTACATGGTGTCTGTCCTCTTACACGTTCTCGTCTTAGATTTCAAGGTATTGTCGCCAGTGGGGTTAAGGCTAGAGTCCCTTGGTGTGGTTGGGGAGACAGCTGTCCAAGCAGAATATCCATCACTCCGGCTACCCTGTGTCCTGTTGCATTGTGGGGAAATGTTTCCCAGTGGGACATTTACAATGAGACGCCCTTGGGGTTGGTGAGTACTTCCCTGTTTGAATGCATCCTCTCCCTTCAGGTTCTTCCCAACATGTCTTTTATTTTTTATGTTTATGCTAATATTTAACCCTTAACTGCTGAGCTGACGCCCCCACCCAGCGCCAAGCCCTTTTTCGGCTATTTGGGGTAGCTGGCGCTTAGGGCTCCATAACTTTTTTTTCCCCACATAAGGTATCCACGCCAAATTTGTGTCCTTTTTCTCAAACATCATGGGGATTGTAAAGTTATCCAGAGTTTATGGATTCCTCTGGGATCGAGAAAATAAGCAAAACATAGCTACCTTTTGAGTTTTTGGGGAAACATAGGAAATAAAATGCTTTGGATATGTGTCTGTTTCCCCCCTACAAATGGCATCAATGAACGGTTTGCTGTGCTAAAGTCACCATCTTCCCAGCTTTCAGGAATATTGCAGTTTGTGGTGGAAACCAGTGTGAAGCCCATGGGTAATCCAGGAAAGCTATAGATTTCTGGAAAGTATCCACAATTCCAAATTCATCAAGGTCTCGTGTGTAGATCCCTCAAGGATATCCCAAAGAAACTAACTGTTGAAATAAAGAAAAATTGAAAATTAGCAGCACAAAAAAAGTCAATTTGTGACAACGTTTTCATCTGTAACTTTTTGTCCTAGTGGCAGATTTACAACAAGCATTTGCAATGCAATAGGTCTCGCATTTGCGAGAGTTTAAGCTATTGGCATTGTAAATGACAATGCCTTTTATTTATTTGTTTTGATAATTAACACATAAATAAAAGGCATTGTCATTTACAATGCCAATAGCTCAAACTCTTGCAAATGCAAGACCTATTTCATTTCAAAGAAGTGGCTGCCATTGTTCCTGGATGCTTGGAAAGTGAAAGCGTGCACGGCGCGCTGTATACTGCAGGAATGCATGCCGTGCTGCAGTAGGAGAAACTCATTAAAGAAAATAGTGCTTATAGACTAAATAACCGTAAAATATAATGGGGCAACTCAGTGTCCCTCAGAACCTGGGTACATATGATAATTACTACAATGTGTTCTGTCGGGTCAAACAATTGCTTAGTGCCAAGGAAAACTAATTGCGATTAATCATATAAAGTTCATAAATACCACGGACCAGTCGAGACACAGCAGACAAGGAAACACAGTTAATATGTTTTAGAATTTATATATCTATTAAATGTTTGCATGGAATATATGGCTGTTGTACACTGCAATCATAGGTCAAAAGTGAAAACCGAATAATACAACATATAATGTGGTGGTGTAACATATATATATATATATATATATATATATATATATATATATATATATATATATATATATATCAAGCTTGCGGAAACGCAGGCGAAACGCGTAATGCTGGGCACTTGCCACAATTATCTCTGATATCACCGAATAAAAGCACTTTTTTCTAAGGATTTGCCCCGTGTGGTCCGTACCTTCTGTGCTGCTGTGAAGTTGGCGCTTTAAAGACTTTTGGTTTTCCATATATATATATATGAGGCAGGGGATCCTGCCGAAACGCGTAGCAGCCTTTCTTATGTAATAAAACGATTGGAACCTTACCTTTGATTTGCTGTGTCGTCTTTCTGGTGGAACAGTGGCAACCGGAAGTGGTGAAGGATATATATATATATCTATCAAATAACTGGTAAACGAATCAGGACAACAACAGAAAGTTACTTGGCCTAGCCGTCCAATTGTTACATATATGGTTCAATCTACACCCTGTGTTATCCTTCACACTGATTGCAAGGGTGTAGTGACTCAGGACGTGATGTTATTAAGCGTCAATGTTTTGACCCAGGATGTATGTTAATGAAGAAACATCACAGGGGTCTTCTTCAGGACTATGATGTGTCCTATCAACAGCCTAAATGGGTCCAAGAGTGAATGCACTTAAGTATGGTGTGTCAGTTATTGGAGATATGGATATCACCAATTTAGGTATGCGAGGAATGCGTGACTGGTCACGTCGGGTTGCGTGACTCGGGAGGTTGCGGGTAAGGCATACCTGAGAATCGGAACACCGATCGAGGTGCTTGGGGAATTAATCGAGTCGATTTTGAAAGTTGTCTGAGGTGTATTCTGCTGCAAGAATTAAGGGGTGCTAACGTCACGGTTGTGTGCAGAAGGCATGTAATGAAGAACATGGATCAATTATCCATTGTGTACTCTGAGAATAAAACCAAGTGATTTCCCATTGTATCTAAAATAATATAATACATGGCTAACAAGCTGCTTATACACTGATTATATGTACAGAGAACTTGTAGTCGAAAAACGTACATAGTAGCAAAATCCCGTTTCATGATGGCATGTACAGAAATAAAATTATCATTAGATGTGTATGAAATTCAATAATGAAATAATGCCATCAGTACCACGTAGTTTTTTCAAAGTGACTTGTATGGCATCAATGGTATATTATATGTTGTATTATTCCGTTTTCACTTTTGTCCTATGATTACACTGTACAACAGCCATATATTCCATGCAAACATTTAATGGATATATAAATTCTAAAACATATTAACTGTTTCCTTGTCTGGTGTGTGGCTCGACTGGTCCGTGGTATTTATGATCTTTATATGATTAATCGTGATTAGTTTTCCTTGACACTAAGCAATTGTTTGACCAGACAGAACACATTGTAGTAATTATCTTACAAACTAAATAAGACATACCGTGTAACAACAGAAGTAAAAGGGCCAGTCCTCATGGGAGGTTACAAATGAAGACAAGGTGGTACTAAGGAGGGACTAATAAGCCTGTTAACGAATCAGAAGCCAGCATTTACGAAGGACAATGACACAAGCCAATGGAAAATATGGGCACAGAGTGGGCGGGGCTTCAGGTCTATACTCGAATACAGGATACAGCATGCCTCGCAGAGCAGCGCGCTGCTCAGATTCGACCTAAAAACTGTAATCGGCTCCCACCAGCTAGGGCTCCAGCAGAGGGGCTGAAGAGGAGCTACCCTCTTGAGAGGACAGTGTAGGGATACCAGTGGAGGATCTCCTGTCTCAGGGACTCACCAAAAGGGCAACACTGAGCACCAACATGCAGTTATGGGATCTCTCGGGATCAGGGGCCCCACAAACTGTTTCTAAAAGAAAATAATGAGGGGGAATTTCAGGGCCAAAGGAGAAAAAATGCCATTGATGGCACATCTGCAGAGTGCGTCAGTGACTTTCGTCCTTGGAGGCTGGTACAGTGTTTGACAAGGTGAGGAACAGATGCCACTTGCATGCGCCCCAGGCTACATTTCAAACAAGTCCAATTCATCCATTCTTGCAGTTAATCATATACAAATGTATGCACTCTCTCACCCATTCATCCATCCTAGCACCGATTGACTAATTCTCATATTCACCCATTCTCGCATCCACAGAACCACACACTCCTCAGTCAATAAAGCACTTTCACTTTTAGTAAAAAAGCAGACCTATTGAATTTTTGGTGAGTATCTTAAGCTTCTCTTTACTGTTGTGCACTTTTATCCCCTGAGTAATGTTTGCGCTGTAGACGCCTCGTTGTACTACTTATCCATATGGGCATTTTAATTCTCTTTGTTATTTCTGCATCATTAAAACTTGCTGCTTTCTTGGTGAATTTGATGCCTGAGGGTAATCGTGGTATACCTAGCATGACTCAGTTCTGTACACTATACAAGTGCTTTAATGCCACACATAGGGGTAGTGATCGCTATATAAATGTTGCATTACCATACAATACTTGACGCCTTAAAGCACTGTTTGTTGTATGTAGCCCGAAGAACTTGATTATACCGTACTTGTTGTACTCTTGAGGCCTCACTACAATGTGTGTACACGCAAAGCTGTACTGTTTGCACACCCAAAGCCCCCCATGTTACACTGAATTGTAAACATGCGCCCTAATAATTCCGTATATTATGAATTAAACATTTGTATCAAACATCATTTTGGAAAGTTGTGTATATAAAAATGAGAGGTTATTTCGGGGGTCTACTCTGATTATCTGTTTAACAGTTTCAACGAAATTGTTTTATTAAGTTCACACTTAAACAGTCTACATCCAAAATGAATCGCAAGTGCCCAAAAAAATAACACTGTGTCAAACTATACGATGTGCACAAACATTTCTGACCCCCCCCCCCCACAAACACACACACCCCGTAAAAGCAGCGTTGGCACCAATGCATCACGAGACACACATGCGATGTCAACGTATTAATTCTATTTCAAATGACAATTAAACAGCCGCCAGCCTGAAACCTGGTGAAGACACAGACAACAAGGATGAGCCCAGAAGACCTAGGTGAAGAGAACAGGCACTCGGCCTGCCACACAGCCCACCTACCTCACCGGAAGGCGCCTAAAGCGACAAAAAGGTCAACAAACATTTACAATGCAATAGGTCTCGCTATTGCAAGTTTTTAACCTATTGGCATTGTAAAAGTTTTAAAAAAGAGCGCGGTGTTCCTGAAGCAGACGCCGCGCTCAATCTTAAAGTAAAAAAATAAATAAAACCGAGCACAGTGTCCCTGAAGCGGGCGCCGCACTCAGCATGCAAATATAACAAGCAGCCGCCATTGTCCCCATTAGTATCAATAAACAAAATAGTGCTCACCCAGTAAATAAAGCAGACCGTGTAACGAGCCAAGTAAAAGGTCCAGTCCTTATGGGTGGTAACAAATGGCGACAAGGCAGTAACAAGGAGGGACTAACAATATAGAAATGTGAAGAAAATGTGGTTTTTTTTTTGGTCAAAGTTTGAGGTTTGCAGGGCATTGTGGGTTAGAAAATGGTGTGGTAATCGAGGCGAAGCATGCCACCCTGGACCCCCCCACCCTCCCTCCCCCTCCCCCCCTTCTCCCTGGTTGTCAGAACTGTCTGGGTCTGGTAGGTTGAATACCCTGTCCAACCCCCAGGAAGAGCAGAACATCTGTTGGGCCTGGGGTGGGATGGAGCACAGGCCTATGCCAAGGGAGGGGAAGTGGAAGGGGGCTGGGAGGACCTCCCCCTCCCAAAAAAAATATATATATTACTTGACTCCCGTCCCTAGTGTCTAGTGGACTTTCTGCCTTCCGGGGGCCAGATTAAGGGTAATCGCCCCCATCTGCCCCCAGGGTGGCAGAAAGGCTGCCTGCTTTGTTTTTGGGGTGGGGGCATGGCCATGCCCATTGTGGACAGCCCCACCACCTATATTTCTTTATTTTTTAAAAACAAATCACTGGTATCTAGTGGGCTTTCGGCCCCCCCACCTACTCCCCGAACCTCTAAACATGACATAAAATCAGCGATCAGTTACAATAAGAAGTCTGGTATCTGACCACTAACTGGAGAGGCTTCATGACCAAACTACCAAGCTAGAGGTCACATTGGTTTGTTGTGACAAACCAGCCCCAGCCAGTTTGTACCAAAAGCACAGAGAAGGGTTCTTCAGCCTGTCACTCCCTATCATTCCCAGACAGGGGCTGTGTTAGAGATAGAATAGCTTAACAGCTATTTGTTTTTTGTTTTTTTGTTAAGTTTTTTCACAGTACAGCAGAGAAATCACATATTTACAAAAAAACAAAGTTTAGCTTAATTCAGAATATACTTTACAATGCTGTTATCATAAATTCATATTGCAGCAACGTACATTACTTTGACTAATTAACAGACCCAGAATAAACCAGAGAGAGGGCACCTACAATGAAGCTTACTCTACTAAACGTTATCCTTCAGTCTATATATAGGGCCCCAGATACATCTACCACGTTGCCTACCCTTTTTCCCCTTTCTTTCATATATATTTTTTCCAAGTTAAAGGTAGATAGCAATTTGTTAAGCCACTGTTGAAACACAGGAGGATCTCTATCAAGCCAGGCTGTTGCTATACAAATTCTCAACACCGACATTGCAACAAACAAAAAGCTCACATTCGTATTGAGCCTATCCCCACTTATAACTCCCAGCAAAATCAACGATGGCGTCAGGGAGACATTGATACCCAAGTGGAAGCCCAAAAATTCTGAGATATCTTTCTTTAATTTTTGCAGCTGGGGACAAGTTGCAAACATATGTACAATCTCAGCTTCTAAACTATTACACCGTGGACATCTAATTCCTGATTGTCCCCCCACTGCGCAATCCTTGCCGGTGTGTGATACAAAGAGAATACAGTCTTGTAGTGCTGAGCTTGTAAGGCGGCTGAACATAGTAGTGTCTGACCCATTTCTAGAGAGTCCATTACCAAGGATTGCTCTATATCCAGCTTGACTGCCCATTTTCCACCATGTTTCTCAAGATCATCCGTTTTCAGGGAAGATAGCTCCGTATATAGCCTCCGTATAGTGCAATCTTCCCCTGCCCTAATGATATCAATTTTATTATCCTTAAATTCAGCACTCCCCCCTGTCTTACTACTAAAAAAGCTACGAATTTGGAGGTACTTAAAAAAATTGCTACGACCTATATCGTAGGCCTTCTGTAAATCGGTAAATTGAGCTATACCACTGGGTCCCATTAAATCCCCCAACCTCTGTATACCTGATCTTTCCCACTCTGCCATCGTTGAGTCTGCAAATATTTCCCCTGGTAGTGTCGGGTTTTTATATAATCTCGTGTAGGCATTCAAACGGCCCAGACCAATTTTTTACGAAATATGCCCCAAATTTTATATGCTGCTTGTAGTGTCTTGAAACGTGTTCTTTTGAAATAGTTTGGATCAGTAAATTTCACCAAACAGCTCTGAGCATTTTCTCCAATAAGATATGTATACAGATTCATTGAGCCGTCCCCAGGCCCTTCCGCTATACCCTCTCCTCCCAGTAATCCCCGCATGTGTTGAAAAGCAGTGGCCCAGTAATATAGTTTAAAATCCGGAATAGCCCAACCCCCTCGTTCCCTGGGTAGTGACATGAACCTTACTGCCCTTCTAGTTTTCCCGTGAGCCCAAATAAATTTATTCACTAAATTCTCTAATACACTAAACCACTTTTTCTCGACCTCTAGTGGGATACCCCTGAATAGATAAAGGATTTTTGGGAGAAAAACCATTTTTACAACATTACATCGCCCTACTAATGATAAATGGAGATTGTGTACCCTATCAAAGTCTTTCCTGGCTTTGTTGATTATTGGGGTCATATTTTTCTCCACTATGTGCCCCAGATCAGCTGTGATTTCTATCCCTAAATACACCGCAGAGTCAGTGACTCGAGTATCGACACAAACTGCCACCGTGTTCTTAACTATTTGGGTTTTTTGTTTGTTCAGAGCATAACCTGACACCCGACCGAAATTCTGCGCTTCTGTCTCCATTGCTCTTAAAGCCATAACCGGGTTTGGGGTGACTAACGCGATGTCGTCTGCATATGCTAAAGTTTTACATTCAAGTGCATGAAATCTCATAGGGGGAATGTACTAGTTTGCCTCCATCTTCCGGATAAGAGGATCAATATAGATTGCGAAGAGTAATGGGGAGCAAGGGCAACCCTGTCGGGTGCCACGCCTAATATCTAATAAGGCCGTATATCCTCCATTAATCTTCAATCGAGCTGATGGAGAATCATACATAACCTGTACCGCTCTTATAAACCCCTCCCCTAAACCATACCGTCTCATAGCGGCCCAGAGGTAGCCCCAGGAGACCCGATCAAAGGCCTTTTCTGCATCTATAAATAACACCGCCATGGGGTCTCCAGAGGCTGCCGCGGCATCGAAGAGCGTTATGACCTGACTGATATGTTGTATCGTCCCCCGCCCGGGAATAAAACCGTGTTGAGTCGGGCTAACCATTCTAGAAACTATCTTTCCTAACCTAGAAGCCAAAATTTTAGAGAAGATCTTTGCATCCCCATTCATCAGTGTGATGGGTCTATAAGACCCAGGCTGCCTAGGGGGTTTCCCCTTTTTAAGAAAGACCACAATGTCTGCCCCCGCCCAAGAGTTTGAGGCCCGGCCCCCGGTCTGTACTTGCTTAATCATCTCAATAAGTTGAGACCCTATGGCGTTATTAAAGACCTTATAAAATTCTAAGGGTATTTGATCAGGGCCAGCCGCTTTGCCCGAAGGAAGACCAAATAAAGCCTCAAAGATCTCCTCCGACGTAAATAGGGCATCTAATGCCTCTCTATCAATTACATCTAACGGATCTATGTTGATCTCATCTAGATAACTTTGAATGTCCAAGAGGTCCTTATCCTGATCTTCGTGGTAGAGTTTACTGTAGTAGCTCCTAAAAGCCTCCTGAATCCCCACTGCGTCATTAATCAGTTCCCCATTTCCATCTTCAATCTCTCTGATCTCTGCAGCGGCCTCCTTTTGCCTTATACGTATCGCCAAGGTGTGCCCTACCCTTTCACTGAATTCGTGACACTGCTCCCTTTTAACCAGAAAGGTCGTGGCCGCTTTGGCTGCCAATCGGTCCTGTGCTTCTGCTTTAGCGAGGGCCAGTCTAAGTAAGATACCGTCTAGGTCTACCCCTAAGGTAATTGCCTGGCAAAGCTCCTCCTCTACCTCTCTTACTTTATTACTTGTTATAGAATCTAGCAATCGATCTTGTTTCTGTCGATGCAGACTATAACTTAAAGTTTCCCCTCTTACTCCTGCCTTAAAGGTATCCCATACTATCCCCATACTAGCGGTACCTCTATTAATCTCCCAAAATTCAATCATCCAGTCTTTCATATATTTTATATATGTGTTGTCCTTCAAAAGCCCCCTCTCAAATGTCCAACATCTCACCGGCCTTCCCGACCCAGCCATATCTAATGTTAAAACTAAAGGGCTATGATCTGACATTACCCTGGGGAGTTTTTCTATCCTGCATCGAGAAACTAAAAGCTTAGAAGCAAGAAAGTAGTCCAACCTGACTACTAATTTATGTGGGGCTGAATAGAATGTGCTACCGGGATCATCCGGCTTCAAGGTATCCCAAATATCAACCAATGCATTATTGCGTACCAGGCTAGAGAGTGCTCTAAATACTTTTTTCTTCCGGCCCTGATACCTATCTCCTCCTTCATCCCACAATCCTCCCAAGCCGTTAATGTTAAAGTCCCCACACATGATAACCAAGGGAGACCAGGAGGCTAGCTCTGTATCCAGGAACTCAAAGATATCAGGGTCATCTTCCGCGGACCCGTATACCGAACATATAGTAAAAATCTCAGCCGGCATCCCACACTCTACTAATACCCATCTACCCCATTTATCCTCAAGTTTCCGTCTTACTGTTATATCCTTTCTTTTCGTCAGGATAGCCACCCCATGGGTTTTGGTCCCCTGCCTAGTGCAAGCCAAAAGATGAAAACCTAGTTGCTCCAGGAGCCTGCCTTTCATCCCCTCTGTGTGTTTCTTGCACACACAGAATGTCAAGCCGCATTGTTCGTAACATTAATGCGACTCGTTGTCTCTTACCAGGATCATTCAGTCCATTCACATTCATTGTAGCTATTCTCAACTCCATATATCCGGTTTGGGGATAAGACCTCTTACAGTACCCTCTCCAATCCTCTTGCCAACTCTTTCTCCCATTTTTGCAAATTCCATCCTCTTGTATCCATTACACTGTACCTTGTATCCACTAACCATTCTGCTGTGCTGTGTTAAACCCCCCCCACCCTGACTGTCCCTACCGCTCCCCCCCTGCCCAGACCCCAAGCCCACCCCCCACCCTTCTTGTTGGCAAATAGGTCACAATTGACCTATGTGTGGCAGCAGAGATCCGAAGAGGGCAGCGCGGCCGCCCCTTCCCTGCCTTTTCATATGTCATATAGCACATACTATTCATTTATCATAGTATTAATCCATATTTAGGCCATATCTGTAATTTAAAATGATCCTTACCTACCTATCAAATACTGCTCTAGAAAAACAACCAAATTACCCTTTCAAGAGTGATCAGGTCATGTATTAATATTAGAGCACCAATCAGTGTATATTAACCTAAACTGCCTTACATACCCCCCCACCGTTGGAACACCACCCAAGATTAGCACCCCCTTTGTGACATTATTAGGGAGTCCGTTTCAAATACTTGATAACAGCTCAAGAAGTGCCATCTGCTCCTTTCTTAGATAAAAGTTCAGCTAAATAGATTTGCGCTTTAATCTCAGAGAAAAACATGCGGACTTGGCCATTAGTGATAACCTTTAGGCGGGCTGGGTATAGCAGATAAGCCTCACTTTTTGCCTCCTGAAACGATCTTATCATTTGCCTAAGACGCCACCTCCGCTCAACAGTGGCGTGACAGAAATCGGGACGGGCGAAGAATGTATTCCCATCAAACGTGCGTTTGGCCTCTGGTTTCGCCTTATCCATAATAGCTTGCCTAAGGAGGTAGTTACCAATATATACAAGCATAGCCCTTGGGTACCCCCCCCCCCCCCCGAGTCCTCTGCCCCTCTTCTCTTTAGGGTCAGTGGGAACCGATGTGCTCGCTGAACCTCCACATCCCAATTCCACTCTGCAAGTTCCGGAAATGCCCCCTTCAAAAGAGCAACCACAAATGTTCTTGCATCCCTCCCTTCAACGTTTTCGACCAAGCCCAAAAGTCTGACATTATTTCTTCTCTGTCTATTTTCAAAGTCTTCAACCTTCCATAGCAGGTCCTCAGAGATCTTTTCTTGTGTGTTCTTGAAAGTCTGCCATTCATTGGCCTGATCCTCCAGCCTCCCAGTCCGATCCTCCACCTGAGTAACCCTGCTCTCTAGGCCTTCGTAGAGTTTATTTATTTTCCGGAGTGAGCCTTGCAATTTCTTTGTAGCCATTTGCACCCTGCGTGACTCTGATCTAACTTCTCCCTGCATTTGCTTCAATGTAGTATATATCAGTTCCATCGTAGGGGCTGACGTAGGGCTGGTGGCAGTAGCTGTAGCTGTAGTGATTGCCTTCAGACCGGTGTCCTCATTAAAGTTAGAGTTGGGTGTCATACCATCTTCAGGGTATAATTGGGAGGAGGCTGAATAATCCCAGGTGAGTCTGCGAGCTGCTGCTGCACCCTCGGGGGCCATTGGACTCCCTTTACCTTTAGATTTTGTTCTTAACCTGACTCTTGCCACTGCTGCCCTTGATGCCTTCTGCCCCGAGGAAGTTTCTCCCGAGTCTGTATAATCCGTAAGATTGTCTTCGCTTGTGTGGGGAATATCAGTCATCATTTAAAGAGAAAAAACACTCCATCTGGCGACCCGGTAGTCTTTTTCGCCTCTCCACCCCCCGTGTAACTAACTTGAGTTTGTTCATAGCCACTCAATTGGCCAATACATGAGCCAGAATCTATTATTTCACGATGAGGACTCGCAGCAGGCCCAACAGGCTCAAAAACGCGGGGAGAAGAGATAGATTTAATTATCATATTTGCTTCCTTACTACCGGTCTGTATCGTTACCTGTGGGATTTGCTGCACACCACTGTCGGGCACGATCGTGATCTCTTCGTTCGGCTTCTCACCCCTGCAGGCTGGCCCAGGGAATGCTTGCAGCGCTACCAGGTTCGCCGTCAGTGTGAGAGCAGCTGACGGCTCTGTCAGCGGCTCTGTCAATGCTTCCTCTGTTATTGCCGTAGCTGGTGCCTGACTTCCCTCCAGCAGCGCTGAGGTTTCTCCGGTAAGACTCGCGGCGTGTGTGAAGTGCTCTGCAAGTGTTGGTTGTCTGAGAGAGATACTGATCCGAACAGTGTTAGCGGGGCCGAGGTCACCGCTATTTCGCTGCGAGACATTGAACCCGGCGTCCACTTGCTTCTGCGGTGCACGCCGCTGCTGCTGGCCGATGCCACGTTCCGATGCGGTTCCCTGTAGTTTCAAAGGCTCCCTGGGGTTGTCTTTCGGATCCTTCTGACTTTTGGGATCCTTCTGTTTACAGGTCCGGGGGGCCATCCTGATCGCAAGCGCTACAATGTGGTGTTTGAGCGCTATGAACTGCTTGCCGTTTCCGATGCTTCTGCGATGTATGTATGATGATCGGGTGATGCTGACAGTGCTCCTGCACCTCTGTGTTTCCCCCCAACTCGGGGTGCGTGATGGATCTTGCTGTTCGCTTAAAACTTGCCAGTCTGCCAACAGTATGGTCAAATGTACCGGATATGTGCTAAATGATATGACCATCCGCATTATCTATTCATTTAGCTCTCCAGGGAAGGGGAGCTCGGGGCCGTAGCTGCCACTACAACCTCTCGGCGGCCATCTTTGCCTATTAACAGCTATTTGTTAGTGAGAAATGGTGTGCAATCCATCTCAAGAAACTCAATTAATAGGCTTGCTATTTTCTACTTCTGCTAAATTTTAGCATAGCGCTTAGAAGGATGTTAGTGTGCTAGTAACTTGCTAACCATATTACGAATTATCATATTGTTTTCACTGGCCACGTCACGTTTAATTTATTTTCTCATTCTGTGTGATTAATCTTCATTTTTTTATGCACTAGACGTGGGTACTAGAAATACATGTTTTAAAACTTTTTATCCTGTGTTTCTTAGGGCTATTTTGAGTGTTCTTGATTTAAGAAACCGGGTTTGGATTGTTACTGTGTCCCTGAACTTATCTAAAGAGACTAATCATGACCAGAAAACACCACCGCACAGTATGCTTGGTGGGTTTTGTGTGGGTCTCTGTCCAATTTGAGTTCTAATTCGTGTTGGTGCATTGTACTAAGTCCTTGCATTAGGGGTTTGAAAATATGACCCCTCTCCTTGAAGGACCCCTAGATCGTGACAGCCCAATATCCATTTTTTTGGTACAGCCTATAGTGGCAGCGCGCATGCGCTGCTCACTCTGCGAGGCATGCAGTAATGGAGTATGGAGTGGAAGCTCCACCCACTCCCGGCCCATCTTTTTCATTGGCTTGTGTCTTTGTCCTTTCTAAATGCTGCCTTCCGATTGGTTTGGAGGCTGTTAGTCCCTCCTTATGACGGCCATGTCGTCATTTGTATCCTTCCATGGCTACTGGCCCCTTTACTTCGAGTGTTGCATGGTATGTGTTATTTAGATTGTGAGCACTATTTTCTTCCCATGCTTTCCCGCCCCCCCCCACCAGCCCGCACTCCCGTTGTTCGTGCCTTCTCGCCCTCCTGCCCCCCGCCCGCACTCCTGTTTGCAATGCAATAGGTCTCGCGTAAATGCGATTCCTATTGCATTGCAAATGCTTGTTTTTGCGTTAGTCAACAACATATTGCGGTATCAAGAAAAGGACCTGGATTCGGGTTTTGCCTTATCCCCTGCGGCGTTTGGGAAATGTCATGGCGCTATACTGCAATAATGTGAGCGTGCTTGAGGGCGCTTCTGGAGAAGGCGCAGGTACGTGCACTGCCGAGCGGGCCGGTAGCCACCGCATCATGCTCTATGCGGGACGGCCCTTCAGTCGAGGTCTGAGATGATGGCAAATTTGCGTGGTCTTTCCTTTTCCAGGTTAAAGGAGATACTAGGTCAAGAAAACACATTCGGTAAGAGTAGGCGACAGGTGTTATATTATTCTACATTTAGATCCACTTCCATTTTTCAGGTAAAAAGTTATTTATCTGTGTGAGGTGAGGAGACGTATATGATGTGTGTTTATGCTAGGTAATATTTTTTTTTTAAAGTGAAGTACATTTCCTGAGCTAGAAAGGTGCTCCGAATCTAATATGTAAAAAGCGAACCACATTTATCTAATGGTGAAAGCCTTCGACCTTGAGCCTGAAACGTATGAGCTCACGTACCACTGTCTCTGTGATCATGTGTTTGCTTTAAGGTCTTTTTCATTACAAAGAATTTCAAGATTCTGTATCTAAAGCAGATGACCTCACTAGTAGCAAATGAGGTGCTCCATAAGGAAGTCACCTATTGGGTTAAATTTCTTCTATCCAATAGGATTGTTTTTTTTTTTTTCAAGGTCTGATATTTCTATATAAATTTAGCTCTTTCCCTTCTTTCTGTTGGTAGTAGAGGAATGATGGAACCCAAAAGAGCAACTAAGCAGAAACCGCAGGCATTTGGGGCGAATGGCTCCGAAAAAGAAGGTGACCAAGGCAGAAGTAAGTCTAGGAGGTCTTCATCAAGCAGAGCTCCACAGCCAAAGATTTGTGCAGTATTGGCATCCAGAGCTAAAGCTTTGGAGGCAGAAAGGGTAAAGAGGAAGGAGAAGCAAATGCATCATCACAGAAGATGTCATTCTTAGTTATCTAGATCCTCATCCCTCGATGAAGCTGGTCCATCCTCCATTGGGAAATATGCCATGAAGGAGGATTTGAAATGTCTGGAGGGACAATTTGGGTTTTCCTCCAGCTGAACTGATGAATCTTCCAAACTGTTTCCCCAGCAAGAGGCCATCTGGTCCTGCTCGTCTATTGTGTAAAAATAAACGCTCACTGATTTTAAGGCAGTAGAAGGATCAGAATCGCTTCTCCATCCTAAGATTCATGTAAAAATGTACCTGTTGGAGGAGGCAGACTCAGTTCTACCACATGCAGTGAAGGTGGATTCAATGTTGGGGATTTTATCAGGAAACTATTGGTGAATCTGAAAGATTGCACTCTTTCTGATGCAGTGGATAAAAAGACTGAGACATCTTTAAAGAAGGCCTATGCTGGCTAAAATGTGGATTTGAGGGCTAGGATCAGTGCAGCTTACACAGCCCAGTCACTGGTGAAAGACCTTGATATGTTCGCTGGAGCTATGCAAGAGTGAGAGGATTGTTCAGAGCTGCTGGCAAATTTAGAGCTACGGGATAGATGACTCTCCAATAAAGCCCGTGATGGTCTCAGAGCCTCACCCTTGGTAGCCAGAGGATCCATTCTGGCACGCTGTCAAATCTGGCTCAGAGATTGGAAAACTGAGTTCACAGAAAGCACCATTATTGAAGATTCCTTTCAAAGACCTAATGCTTTTGGAGATCAGGTGAATGTGGTGGAACTACAGATTTTAAAGACTAAAAACATGCCTTACCCTATAAGAGAAAGTTGTCAGCTCAGCTCAGATGTGGGAAGGAAGAGGTTTAGTGAAACTCTCCAAACTTCACGATCAGGCTCTAGCAAACTGCACATCTAGCAACAAATTTTAGTGTAAGCACTAAAGTGAAAACGGGGCTAATGGAAAGAAACCATAGCTCTTGTGCACCAAAATCCTAGACGTGTACTCGAGGAATCTTAAGGTGTCCTTATGTAATATAAACTGTTTAAAAATATGCAATTCAAAATAGTATCACAAGCAATAATTGCAGCAAGCATTTGCAATGCAATAGGTCTCGCATTTACGCAAGTTTGAGCTATTGGTATTGTAAATGACCATGCCTTTTATTTATGTTTTGGTTTTTAAAGCATAAATAAAAGGCATTGCCATTTACAATGCCAATAGCTTAAACTATCGTAAATGCAATACCTATTGCATTGCAAATGCTTGTTTTAAATTCTTCTAAACACCTCAACCATTCCAACGACCTATAAAAACTGTTTACTACACCCAAATGTATCCTAACCCTTCTCTCGACCCTTAAAACTGTAATAACCTTTTACTACCCCATACCCTTACCCATCCCTGAACCTTAATAACCCCTTACTATCCCATACCATCCCTGAACCCTGCAGTCCTGCCAAGTGTCTCATGTTAGAATAACACATTTCTGGTAATTTTCCAGCATTACCGTAATGTCTAAGATTGTCACACACAAGAACCATGTCCTGAAGTGCGATAAAGCTGTGTAGTTCCAGTTTCTCGCTTTCCTGGGACGGACGCATAAAAGCTGAGCTTGTTTTTTAATGGCCACAAGATGGCGCTAGTGTACAACGGGAGGTATAGGAATCTCAATATATTATGACTTGGAAATATCCTGCTATCACAGAAACTCATATGCAAGTCAAACTTCGATTTGAAGACCGAAACACAAATCCACACACCCGCCTAATCAATGCAAAAAAAAAAAGAAAAGCACCCCCTGCTCAAACCATAGTATCAAACAGATGTGGATGTCCAGCTGCAAAACAAAGCTTCTAAATACATGCCAAAAACAGGGTCAGTCTAAACTGCAGTAAAAGATGGGCCTAATTGGAGAACTGTTCAGGGAGAAGATCCCCGCTGGGGCCCCTCTCCCATCCTCGGGTCCCACGTGGCAGAGATCCTGGACAGACTATGTCAATTGATCATGATCTGATCATGCCATTAATTTGATTGGTTGCCAGCTAGGGATGCTCAGGCTGGCTAAGGCAGGGAATCTATTTTTGATTTATTGTTTCTCTGCCGCTCTGGCCGGCAACAGGTGTCTGAACTAGGCTGTGGGCTGTGCCATGCTACTACTAAGTGTGGGTGACATTATACTGTTCACGAGAAGGTGTCACTCGTAGTCGTTGAATGTCACTCTCAATTACACTGAAATTATGACAATGTCACTCATAATCAATCTGAAACCTTGGCAGCTATTAACCCGTTACTACCACTTACTATCCCCTACCCTTCTCCATCCCTCAACCTTAAAAATCCTTATAACCCCATACCCTTACCTGAACCTAAGAAAGACCATAGTACCCATTATAACCACTTCCCCGTATCCATTCCCAAACCCGTACAACCCCGGACCCATCCCTAAACCCTTAAAACACCTTACTTCCATTTAATTCCCTTATAAGCACATTTGTCTGTGTGATAGACTCCCATGTTTTAAAGTGCCAGAATATGGCATGCCTGGTGCTTCTTTACCTGCGTGGTAACTGCTGCGTTAGAAAAGCAAAGTATGGTACCCAAAATAAGCACTTGAGTTGAGCAGAAGGATACATCCAAACAACTAGTAGCATTAGGTGAAGGGTGAATACTCATTGAAGTGAGACTAGATGTGATTGAGAGAGTCTAAAGCCAATGGTTGTAAGAGTCTGGGGGAAGAAAACCAGTGATTGAAAGGTGCAAACCCTACTCTGAGTATTGTTAGCAGTAGGTCTGTTAGCTGAGTTGTCAAAACCCTGATCTAAAAATTAGTGTTGAGTTGTGAACTATTTTTGCTGATATTATATCCTTATTGTTGAGTTTGGGAAGGTTATTGCTTATATTAGTTCCTTGGTGCCAGAAGGACTTGGTGCTAATGCTGTTTTGTTATGACTACTGTGGAAACATGTCTTCCCTATTAATAAAGTTTGTTAAAAGATGTTTATCTTTTAACAGATGACAATGACATATATCTGAGGCAGAGCCTTTATGATTTGTGTAACCTTCTAGAAATGTCTGGCGCTTCAAGCCCGAGTAGTAGCTCTAATGTTGGAGTCTCTGAGCGGAATATATTCAAATCTGTGTTAACTTAATTTTTCTACCATGTCTCCTCCTAATAGATTGTCAATTATATTACTGAATTTTTTTATTTTTAATATTTTAAATTCTCATTGCCTATAAAACCTACTGCTTCCTTATAATTTTTGAAAGCTATTGGATTGTAAAACAAATGCACCATTTACCCACTTTTTCCCTACATTTTGTTGTGGAGTTAACCCATGCACTCCTTTATTACCCCCATCGTCTTCACCCCCACCATTCTATGGCAGTATCTCTGCTCGTCTAGCATGCTATCAAAGTATTGGAATATATTTGAGTGCAACCTCAGAACTCCCTGTATAACCTGTTGCTTGTAAAGTATTTGAAAATTGTCTCGTATAGTACACAGTTTTGGTATATTGTTTTCAGATATTTCTTGGGGAAACTCCCTGGTCACCCTTGCGAGAGATCGACCTCGCATTGTTAAATATTAGCTGGTTGGTTACATTATGACCACTTTAGAAAGTTAGCAATCATACCTCTGGTTAATAATGCTTTAGAACGACTCCTCATCGAAATAGAAAACTGGAAGCTTGATGATTACAACTTTTACTGCCTTTTGGTCCCTTGCCATAACCACCTTTCCAGCGCCAGTCTTGACGTGCAATTGGGTGCATCCTAAACCAATACATTTCTACTTGCTCCTTACTTGATTTATAGGCTTTTAGCCCTGGTATTCACATTTGATCCCACTAAACTGGAAGTCAGTTTTTCACCAACTGCTTTGCATGAAAACTGCATCCCTGGCTGCCTTTAAAAAGAACAAACTATGTGATGCTCATACATTGCCACTCTTCATGGGCACTCAGCCTCTTTTGATACTGTTGATCACTGTTGATCCTTCAACAGCGTTGTACTGAGCGTGATCAAATCCTCTTTGAATGGAACTGAAAATGGTAGTGCTGGCTTCACACCTATCCAAGTTAATCTCCTTGACCTGTAGAATTTATGAAGGATTTGTACATTTGTCCCTCTGCTTCATTCCCAACGTTTCACCCAAAGGTCTTACCGCCTTGCGTTGTCAGCTATGTGAAGGAGATGAATTGATTACTCCAGATCCAGGGCTTGAAAGATGTTAAAATAGTAGCTGTCAGACTGTCTTTCTAGTAGCTGATTTCTGCAACCGATAGTGACTCTACAACTCTAGATCTTGGTGCATAAAATAGTGAACAATTAAAAGGTAGGCATACATTTTGTAACTGTTGATAAACGGGTTTGTATCAAACTCATACAATTTACAGCGTGCTGGTGAGCACCATCCTCTGTGACCAATTCATCCCTAATGACAAAATCCCACCATTCTGAGCCATAGTCAGCGGCTTCGGTTGGCTGCCTTAATCTTTTTTTAACTAAAGCAAGAGCTTTAGGAGAAAAGGTCATGTTGAAGATCAGGACAAAGACTTGGTCAGGAAAGGTAGAGTAGAGTCAGAGCAAGGCAGAAAATAGCATTTTAAATATAGCATTCACAAAGTATTGAATTTTCAATAAAATGCATTTTGTCTCCTAGTTCCTTTCAAGCAGTCAACGGTCTCTGTAATAACTCACTACACTGCCCACACATTGTAAAAATTTACATATAAGCTGAGTCACTAAAAGTCTATTTGCGCTCCCTGTGTAATTCCCCATCCCGCACAAGATTCTGCTTGCGTGCCAGCTCTCTCCTTGGAAACAGATGCCAGTTTGTTCCTACACAACTCCCCCAACTTTGCACAGTCCCCCAGATCAAATACTGAAAATGTGTCCAGAGTTTTGAGAATCCGCGATCTTAATACCTTGAAACTATTTAATAACAATGTTACTCCAGCACTGGGACTGTATTAGCCTAATTTTAGGTCAACTCCTTTGGCTCCAGAATCCAAAAGAAATATGTTTCATCGACAAGACCCCTTACACGGAGCACTTTAGGAACAGAGTTCTTTTCCAAATTAAACACCTTGCCCTACTATGACCATTACTTTGTGAAAATTATAAATCAGTGAAATTTGGACTCTAAGCATTATACTTTTTTAATAGTCATTTTGTTTTTCATCTCTGCACCAAGGCCAATGAATCCTGCAAATGTAATGGCTGGAAGAACCCGAACCCGCAGACGGCTCCACGGATGGATCTACAGCAGCCTGCAACCAGCCTCAGCGAACCCTGTCGCAGCTGTGGTCACGCACTTGGTAAGCATACTGTGACTTTTTCTTCCCATTCTGATGAAGGTCTGGAGTGAATCATAATAAAAATATTTTCTACAAGATAAAACCTATAGTAGTGCAGAGGTCGACATCTAGTAAACATGCAAGTTTTAGATTCTTTTAATTGGTATCCACTTTTTCTCACTAGCTGACCATGTTTCCCATCTGGAGAATGTCTCTGAAGATGAGATCAACCGGTTATTGGGAATGGTTGTCGATGTTGAGAACCTCTTTATGTCGGTCCACAAGGAGGAAGACACTGACACCAAACAGGTGTACTTCTATCTGTTCAAGGTGAGCCTTCACACAGCAGAGAACGGAGGATTTGTGCATTATTTGCACTAAATGTTTTCTCACAGCGAACTTTACAAATGTATGCATCCATTTGGTCATCTGGCATGCCCTTAGCATTTGTCCAGCAGATTTTCCCATTACTGTGACATTGGCACCCTTTCTTAATGAGTACTCTTTTTACGCTAATCCAAGCTATCCTTTTCCCACTTGTTCTTGTGTACGGTTATTAGAGATGAGAGAAATATATAGTTCAATTGTAGTTTGTGTTGGTAATGTGAGAATAAAATGGCTTTGATCATGCTAAACGTTGTTGTAGTCGGTTTTCTGTATGCAAGAGTTTGCTTTGTTTCATTGGCCTGAGTTTTTGGTTGTCCTTAGACTCTTGTATGCAGATTGTTTTCTAGACAGTATTGTTAATGACACAAATCACTAGGATTCAATGATGTATGAGTGAGGGTTTGGTGTGTTTTATGCTGTCTTTATTCTGAATGTTTGAAAGATATATTACATATTACTCTGGTGCAGGGGAAGTCTGTCAAGTTTGCTGCACTTTGCCAACTCTATTGTATGGTGCCATGTAGTGAGCATGGGGTTGTCATTGCGTCTAGCAAGTGTGCAGCCCAAAACAGGTTAATTAGTAGTGTAGTGTGAAAGGTGTTACGCAGCTTTTGGTTGTAGGATGGTAGCCGATTATGGTATCTGTAGTCAAATAGAAACAAAAGGAGCATATTGCAAGATGATGAGTATTCCATAATGAAGAATATAGAGTTGTTTAGTTTGGTGTTTTATTTTGCTTCACAGAGGCTCACAAGAGATGAATCCACAACGTTTGAGGTGCATTGTTGTGTGCTGAAAATGTACAGAGAACGATGGGCAAAAGTATTAGAGAAAAGCTCAGATTTGAGGCGTTTGTGACACAACTGATGAGAACTGATTTTAGACATGTGCATAAGCCTCGAGGACTGCTTTTGTTCCTGTGAGTGACCAAAAAGAGGACTGAAAACCCTTAAATATTTTGAGTGCAGGGCCATGGCTGGGGCACTATGCATGAACTCTGTTTGAAAATATTTTTGGTCTTGTTTTTAGAGTTTCATATGCACCACGACTTGATGCGATTGCTCAATTTAAGTCGCAAGAGTAGTTGCATTTTTAAAACTTATTTATTTGTATTTCTCAGGTTACATTGCAGAGACCCAACAGCACTAAAGTTACTTCCTTGCATTCAATAAATCTTGACTTGATTGTAACTTTGCCGATTTTAACTTTTCAGTCAGTCACCAAAAATTTGCAAAGTATATGGATAATTGGATGGCAGATTTTAGTGTAGATAACTTGTTGAAGTGGGTCCTGTTTAGCAGATTTGGAATGATGAAGCCAAGCCTCCATTTTGTTGGATATGTTCTTGCATGCAGAACTTGTAGACCAGAACAAAGTCATGATCTGACCACTGGTCTGCGCAAAGACATCTGTGCCCTGTTGGAGTGGTGATGGAACAACAAATTTGAGAACACTGCCCGAACAGTGTTGCATTTGTCTAATGCTCTTATAGATGCCATAAAGAATATTGATTCACCAACTCAGTTTAGGTCACTTTCAACATTATATTGAGTTCAAACAGATATCTGTTACAACTTGTACAGTATCGCTACGCAATTGTTTATTTCAAGGAGTGCTCTACTTGGAATAATATTTCCGATGCTCTTCTTAACACCTCTTCTCCCACCCCATAATCTTCATTTTTTCCTGTTTCGCCTGCATTATAGGTCACTCAAATGATGCAACTTTTTAAATTTAGTTTTATTTATTTACAGCTGTTACGGAAGTGCATACTGCAGATGAGCAGTCCAGTGGTCGAGGGGTCTCTTGGCTGTCCTCCATTCGAAAAACCCAACATAGAACAGGTAACAAGGAAGAATTGGGCACTCTTCTTGGTCTTCCATCTTTAAAACATTTCATTTTTATGTTTAGTGTTTTTTTCTAATTTGTTAGACTTCTCTGCATGTATGATATTTCATTTGGCTCACACGTTGTGTAAATGCCATCTCTCATAAGTGGTGTATTCTTATCTTAGTGTTAATAGTGTTAAGTTCACCAACCCTACATAAGAAGACTGTTCATTTTTAAGTAAAATTGATGAGGTGTTGCATTGCATGCATTTGCCATTTTCTGCACCTAATACCTAGCCGTAGCTTATTAATCTAAGGGATTTCTTATGTGTCTTCACCGCAAATACATTTTTTGCACTTTAGAGACCTATACTATACATAACTATTATTATTTGATCTCTAAAGCGCATGCCCTCCGAAAGGCTTGTTGGTGCTAAATACAGAGTAACCTAGCACCCAGTTAAAAAGCCTAGAAAAATCATAATTGACAAAATAACGTTTTCAAGGTCTTTATAAAATCCATAGTTAAGTTTTCTTAAATTCACTGCACGTTTTTGGGACTATTAGTTGAAATAATCTGCCTCCTGCCCTAACAATCTTGATGCATGGAACACACAGCAGAAAGCATTCTCTGAAAGCTTATAGTGCCTTGAGGTATATGGTTGCAGAAGAAACAACAGATCTTACTTTTCTTATCCCTAGAAAATTCAGTGGGTTATAAAAAAATGCTCTACGACCAATGTAGTTCTTTGCCGTTTTATTCCAAAACATGGTCCTGTTTCCAGAGTTTTTAGGCAATCCGGATGGTGAAGTTCAGTGCATGCTGAAAGTTAGTTAACTTTATAGTCACTTGTACATAACACACTGTCTCACCACTGAGGTATGATTGTTCTCAGGGAGAATTGTCACTCATGGAAAGAACACATTCCCTCACCACTGAGGTATGATTGTTTTTAGGGTGAAATGGAAGACTCTTCTAAAGCAGGTGCAACACGGGGAAGCAGGTACTGACCACAGCATTTACCTGCATTTTAAGTAATGCCTCATGGTTGACCTGGCCATGGTTGATGTAGACTCTAGTGTGATCCTCCTGAATCTGCACATACAGTGCACGTACAGTGGATCAGTTTTTTTCCTGAGAGCAAGTGCCATTGTAATGTTTCCATATTGATATCGGCCATAAAACCTTACCTTTGGAGTAGTGGGGGCCCTAAATTATATGCTTTTGTTGTCTCCTATGTTTACACTTCTCCATCTATTGGCAGACATTCTCGGTTTTGTCACACAAGTGTGTTGAGACTCCAATCGGATTAGTCGAAGGCTAGGTCATGGTTGCCTTGATGGGCAGATCAATTAATAAAGTTATGATCCGGGGGGGTTAGTAGTAATGACCAATTGTCTGACCTTGGTCACTAAAGGAAAACGAGGTTATGTCAAATGTAGAAACTGAATTTCTCTCTTGACTTACCCTGACCTATAATTATCCAGATCAAACACAAATAGTGCTACAGTATGCCAAGAGATCATAGACCCCTGTTAAATATGTACCGGTTTTCAAGCAGTTTGTGAAGGGGTATAGCTAAGAAAATATTGAGACATTCTCTTTGGTATGCATCATAATTTCCATTATTGTGTTATCAATTTTGGTTTCAGAAAAGTTTAGCTCATAGAGAAGCATGCTTTGCACAAAATGCATTGGGCGTTTGCCTAGAGAATGATTTTATATGCCAAAGAAATGCTCTGGACTTTAATGGAATTAATATGTAAACGTTTTTCAAAGTAAAACAAAAATAGCATTGGGATTTAATTTGATTTTAATCAAAGCCTTTGCAAGGTGGACTGATTAGAGTTCTCTGATTGGCTTCTTTGCTTAGAAAATATTGGCCATTGTACTATCAATGAAGATGCCCATCGTATTATCACAGAACATGGCCGGCTCATTTTACTATGACATATGCAAATTGTACAGATTAAATGTCTTATTATTGCAACCCAATATATGGGCTTCATATTATGTCTGGGGCAATTTATATAAAGTACATTGTACAAAGAATAATGTAGATATTCACATATTTACAGTGTAGGCTCCACTGCCTTTCCACTAGGTTTGTGCTATATAAATACCACATACATGCTTACATATTGTGAGAGCTCGTACATACAAGTTTACCAAAGAGCATGTTAACTTTCCTTGCCTATGTTTCTCTTCTCTTCTCTATCTCTCTCTCGATCTCTCTCGATCTCTCTCTCTCTCTCTCGATCTCTCTCTCTCTCTCTCTCGATCTCTCGATCTCTCTCTCGATCTCTCTCGATCTCTCTCGATCTCTCTCTCGATCTCTCGATCTCTCTCGATCTCTCTCTCGATCTCTCGATCTCTCTCTCTCGATCTCGATCTCTCTCGATCTCTCTCTCTCTCGATCTCTCTCTCTCTCTCTCTCGATCTCTCTCTCTCTCGATCTAGCTGATGTGATTTTTGGAACAGCTGTGGTTAAGTACTCTGAGGTTTTTGGAGACAAGGAGTCTGTGGGCAAGTTTCATGCCATTGGACCCCAACAGGCTCAAATCCTGGTTAAAGTGAAATGCATACAATGCTTTGATGCCAGCCTTGTCTGTTACTTAATTCTGTATCGTCCTCATCTGTTCCCAAATGGTGGCATGTATGCACACCCCACTGTGTTTTTAAAAGTTCCAAAATAATGTGACTCACCAAGGCATCTGTCTAATTACAATGGGTTGCATGCAAAGTACAGATAAGATAGCCTCCAAATGTACCTTTCCCTCTTAGAAAAATAAGCAATCATTTCAGATTTCTGACTGGTTGATGCATGCTGCATTGTGCTGACCTGGCTTTGCATTGCTGGAGGAGGACCAGAGGGTCATTAGTCAGAGCCTGGGTGGTAAAAGACTCTCTGTAAGGTTAGTAAGCCTTCACTCGATGCCGTTCCCATTTAGAAGTGCTAGACGGATTCTATCAGGCTGCCCTCCAAACCCTCTCTTTCCCCGCCAGGCTGCTCCACTCTCTTCTTCTGTAAGGGCCAGTGTTTCCCATCATACTGCCCTCCAGACCCTGCCTGCCTTCTCCCACCATGCCGCTCTGCTCTTCTATTCCAAGAGGGCCTGGCGGGTCCCATCATGCTACTGTCCAGGCCCTGTTGCTCTTACCCCGCTGGGCTGCTCGTTTCTCCTTCTCTGGGAGGGCCTAACGGTTCCTCATCATGCTGCCCTTAAAGGCAAGGACTGGCCTACCTTGGGTTGTGCTCCGGTCTAGTATGATAGTCTGCACTCCCTGGAAAGGCAGGTGTGTTGTCTGGTTGGGGCTGATTTTGAAAAGGTCTGGTTGGGGCTGATTTTGAAAAGGTTGTGCTCCTTGCAAGGCCAGGGTTTGGCAATGGTTGCGTCCCTTGCAGGAGTAACTCTGGCAGGGGTTGCACTCCCCACAGAGCAACACTGGTGCTGGGCTCCCAGTCTTCTTACCCAAAGGACTTTTTAGGTCTCGCCTAGGCAGCGCGCATGCGCTGCTCTAGGAGGACCTTTAGCCATCGGTCTTCACTTTTCAAGCACTGCACTCGTGCTTGTGGCGGCATCCACCTTGCGGGAGCGAGCAGCGGCGCGCCACAAGCACGAGTGCAGTGCTTCAAAAGTGAAGACTGCTCTCCCAAGCGCGCGCGCACGCGCGCTCACCACTCGCGGGCTCACCTCCTGCTCCCCCGACGCTGCAGCGGCTTGGAGCTGCCTTCCGCCCGGACTTGGCATGTTGACACCTCCTCTCCCATGGTACGCTTTTATTTTAATTAATTTCTGTGCACTCGCTGCTCTTTCTGCCCATGCTGCAACATGACAGTATCGTTGCCGGCATAGCTGACGCCAGCTTTCTCTGCCCGCGCTGCAGTGCTATACAAATGCAACCACCATAGCTGCACTCCCCTCGAAATACTGGGAACAACTTGCTCTCTCCGGCACTGTTGAACAGTCAGTGATATCTCCCTGGATTACTGTGTGCCTTGGCTGTAGTGCCCCATGACCTCACTCTGAGGGCTGCTCCCAAACAGCTGCACCTACTTGGTTGAAAACGTGCTCCCCCTTCCCCACTGCTGTCGTAACTCCTGCTTGGGCTGGCCGTCCCCCTGAGCGCTCTGATCTCTGAGCGATATTTCATCTTGAGGAGCCCTTGGGACGACATATTATGACGTTTGGTAACCACTTGTGCTGAAGTAGATTGATAGTTCTCATTACCTGGCCTACCTTTGCACATACCCCCCACCCCTCCATCTTGGCCCGGTTCTCACCCACGTTAACCCTTTCCTCCCATAAAATGGATGACATCTTCACTAGGCTTTCATTTTGGGTGCCTGACGGCAAAAAGTGAAAAAGGATTCTGACTTACTCGTCTGCTCGCATTGGAAAAAAGCCCACCTTCCCCTCAACAATGATGATGGTCAGAAACTAGAAAGCAACATTGGAGCCCATCCTTCCCAAAGCCAGAAACTGAAAGCGGACTCTCCTCAGCCTGAAAGCCACAAAGGAGACAGCCATCTTGAAGTGAGCCCTGGCTTCCCATCTCTACCCGCATTTCGACCCAGCGCGTTATTCACCTCCCCACTAACCCTTTCCCTCCCACAGGCAATGCTTCCTTATCGATGTCTTACTTAGGACATCACCCCTTTGCTGGGCTCTTACTGCAGTGGCTGCACCCTCTACGTATAATCCACCAGTCTCTTTATTCCTATAAGGAAGGGCTAGATGACAAAGGGCCCATAAATTGCAGCTGCTTACAGGGTGCATTAGTGATAATATTGGTACCCCTCTGATCGTAAATATTAATATCTACCTGTTTAGGATCAATGTCTCTTTGAATGAGAGCCTTTCTATGCTGCATGGAGCCCTCTCACCTCACTCTACTCCCCTCCCTAATGGCACCCTTCCTGAAAAGCACCTTTAACTACACTAATTTACTCGACCCTAAGTCAAGTCACATCCTTGGCTTTGTCAAGGGGTCACCACATTAAAATGCCATGTCATAATCACATACCAAGATTCACCATTGAAACCAATGGATTCAGTAATCACATTTAAATATATTCCCTATCAATAAGTATTACATTGTTCATCCACACAGTTGTCAATGAAGCATTTGTATTCAAAAACGCATTATACATATGTTAGCCTTTCTTTGACACTTCAGGCCACATAATACATGTATAGGACCAACCGCCTGGGATCCTTGTACTCCCAAGTTCAACAATATCAAGTTCAAGCTCCAGGAATGCTTGAAAATAGCTAAACAGTCTCACCAGGTCTTGTATCCTATCATGCAATCTATGACCGAAGAGATATAGGTTTAATTTCCTAAATCAGTCCTGGGGTGCTGCTGCACATCCTGAATCCCCCGCAACACTTAAACAAGCATTGGCATAGCCAATAGGTCTCACCTTTGGGACCTGAAAAGTATTTAATTATGCAGCACAATATCCTTGGTGCAACATCAACTGTTGCATAGCTAAACACTTATAAGGTCCCAAAGGCGAGACCTATTGGCTATGCCAATGCTTGTTCTGGAAGATGGTGTATGCTGGCTACAGAGAGGTTATCTGTGGTTCAGGGCTCTTTGTTGCTCCCCTGCTTCTTCTATACCAGATCTTCCCTTCTGCCCTATCTCCCATTCTTCGTGACCTCTACCTGCCTCTGCTCCGAGCATTGCTGAGCCTCTGTTCTGTGATCACTCTTTCCTGCAACCACCCCAGAGAGCACAGCACCCCCAGATTCGAGAGCCAGGCTGTGGACTCCTCACACTCAAACATGTCGAAGGAGTGTCTCCAGGTGCTTGGTCACCTGCTCTTGCACTCCCTCCTTCGCACTGTCAAGTCAGCCAATCAGGAACTATAGGGTGTGAGAGGGCTGATCCCGGGGCAGCTACCTTACCTGAGCATGTTTCTTGAGGGCCTTATGACACGAGCATCGTAACAAACTGCTGTATTCATACCCACTTCTGCTTTATGCATGCCTGTGCAAGATCCTGAACCCCAATATCCCGTCTCCTTTCCCTGACATTGGGCATTTCAGACAGATGGACAAAAAATACTGCAGGCAGTACAGAATGCCGCGGCTCGCCTTATTATTGGTACTCCCAGACAAGAAACCATTGTCTATCATCTGCGAGATTTGCACTGGCTCCCCTATTAAATAAAAGATTCTTTTCAAGGTGCTCATCTTTTTACACAGGCATTTTTATAAGTGGGCCTGAAGTTCTTGATTAACATTATTGGCACTACCACCCTCGCACACTTCATTCTGCAGCTGCCCGTCTGGTCATGGTGCAGAGATTCCGTAGGTTGAGTTGTGATGGCTGCTCGGTCACGGTCTTTGCGAGTAGGGAGTGGAATCATTGTCCCCTTTCTTCTCAGGCTATAATGCAAGAATCATTGTTTAGGAAGGCACTAAAAACCCATCTCTGCATTAGTTTAGGGCGATGTGTCATTGATGCACCTTTGCTGTGCCTGCGCTGAGACACACTTTGCAGTAGCCTTACGCTTTATAAACTTGTCATTCATTCTGTGTTTGTTGTCTCAATTCACCGTTCATGCAAGCCCTGCTTGCCCTTTAGATACAAGGATATCCCTGCCGCATACTCAACCCTTCACCTAGACACCCTTGTATTATGTATGTCCATTCTGCCTTCGAGTGCTATTCATGCCCTCTGCATGCTGCCTACCCGTTGAATGCTGTCCTCTGCATACACTTGGTCCTGTGCATGCTCACTTTCTCCCTTAGATAGTCCTGCTGTATATTGGCCTGTTGTATTCGACCGGGCTTACAGTGTGCATACTCATTTTGCCTTTTGTACCCTAGTGAGCCTAGCTTTGTGCATGGTCTGCACACGTTCTTCCATGCTCGCACTCCCCTTTGCATGTGCCCCCTCCCCCGCCACCACCAATGGTAATGCATTCTGGGACTCTCCTGTGTCACCTTGATGCGCTTCCCCTGTCCTGTGCATGATGGTCTCACTTTGAACTGCCGATACATACCCCTGAAAAGCGCAGAAGTCCTGCTGAGAAGTGTCTGTACTTTCTAATTAAAATGGAAGCAGCTCTGTCAAAGTCCACTTACCATAATGCTAAAAGTAGTGTATCCCTCGGGGAAGTGTCATGGGATGGTGTCTTGTTAACAGCACAGAAGCAAGTCTCAGGGTAAGTTCTGTCACTGGCACTTAAATTGTAATGTTCCTTTAAGAAGTGACTGCTGCTCTTTCTCTCATTAATAGTATTGCAGTCCTGTTTAGGCAGGTGTCCCATGAAAATGTTAGTCCTTCTGAGAGAGTACAATTAATTAATTGTATTTCATAATACTGTAGAATACTGTCATTGTTATGTTGTCGAAGCTGACTGTCTCAGTTTCAGAAGCATCCGAATTTTGCCCCGCAGTGTTGTCCTCCCCTAATGGACAGCTCTGCTTTCCCAGAATACTTCCGCCCTTCTCTCCCCGACTCCAGTCCCCCAATCCTCCCACCACCAATCTCTGTAATGCCCCACTGGGCTGCACGGCACTCCTGTTATGGGAGGACCCAGCCTCTCCAAGGGAATGTCTGTGTGTGGTGTAAGAGTGTGTGAATGAGTGCAGGGTGAGCGGTTGGCCTGTGTGAGTGGCAAACTGCATGAGTGTGTGGTAAGCTGCAGAGCTGCGTGAGGTTACCAGCGTGCCTACCGGAGAGCAGGGTGGGCTGGTGTGAGAGCTATGCCTGAATAAGTGCATGTTGATAGGTGTGCCTTTGTGAGTGTGAGTGTGGGTGAGAGGTGTGCATCTCAGAGCAACGTGAGCGGTGTGCCTGAGATTGTGGGGGATTAGGTTTGACGTTATGCCTTGTGTGGATGGTGAGTTTAGCGATGTGCCTGTGTGTGTATACATTGCACGCTGTGACTTTTTGATGGGTGAGCGCTGCTCCTGTGAGGGTGGAGGGAGCAGTTTGCATATGTAAGGATACAGTGAGTACAGTGCCTGAATAAGCGCTGTGTGAGCATAGGCTCATCATTGTCTGCTGTGTGTGTGTGTTGGGTAAGCATTGTGCCTTTTGAGGGTGAGGTGTGCTGTGCTGGTATGAGAATAGGGTGATCGCTGTATATGTTGGGTTAGCACTGCGAGTGTAGGGTGAGCTCTGTCTGGAGTGTATGAGTATAAAATGAGCACTGTCTGTGCTCTGTGTGAGTGTAGGGCAAACTATTAGTCTGCTCTGCGTAAGTGTAGGCCGTGCCTGTGTGAGCGTCATGATGAGCGGTGTGCATTTTGCAAGTTAAGGGCTGTGAATAACTTTAATGTGCTAACACGTGAAACACAGGCAAAAATGCAGCGTTGTGCATGTCTTTGTTTGCATGTCTTGGCACATTAAAGCCAGGTCTGTTCGCATCGCCAATGCATGTTGAAGTATATAATTTTTTATTGCCTACACTCGACTTCTAAAATTGTTGGCTCTCTACGTCCCTCTTTTGTTTTCTGGTTTCATCCTGCATCTCCAAATAAGTGAATATTCTCACTGCTCTCAGACTCCAGTGGAGATCAACTGTGCAACCCATTAATGAATAGCGTGAGTGGGTGAAGCTAATCCTTGTGTTTTTTTGTACCCACAAGAAATAGCAAGTCTAGTATACAGGTGCCCAGAGCGTATTTGATTGGTTCCGAACACTTCTGCGGTAGTATTAAAACCTCCCCCTTAAAAGAACCATGTAGGAACCTTTTGAATACAGTAGAGTTCCTAATTAGGATGTTGAGCAACTGCCTGTCCCATAGCCTAATGTTTCTGAAATTGACCACTTGGCTCATCTTTGGGGAGGCTGACGATTCTACCACAAAGAAGCGGGTGGTTATGTAAACACAAGAAGAAAGAGCATTATTTTATCTTCTACATGAGGTAAAATTATTATTTACATTTGGCTGGTCTGTTTCCACCCCCCCCCCCCCTACATTCTTGGTGATCAACGTTGGGAGAAAAACATTGTCCTGACCAAACTAATGACCTCTAAACCCATTTAAATCCACTCATAAGTTGTATCTGCAACATTTGCCCTTAACAAGGCTTTTCTAGTAGTTATACCTTAAACAAGTAGAACAAGGTTTTTTCCAGATATAGATGTCAAGGGTCATCTGGCTCTAAAATTAAAGCCATTTGCTGACTCCTGAGCTGCATATGTAGAAGCATTTTCCAGTATTTTCTCTTTTAGAAGGCCTTCAGGGAAAACAGGGAGTGGCTTGCAAACTTTGTTGCGTCAATAAAAAGTACTTCTAGATCTGCTGCTTGGTCTACACTTCCTCAGCAACTGATTGGTAAAGTATTTCTTTTGTATTCGGTGGCTTTTGTCTTCTAATGCTGCTCCTGAGCCATCTTATCTGCAACCTAGCAAGTATCCGACAGCCCATTCCTCTAGAAGAAATGATTCACTGCTCCCCTTATGACAGATCCTTATCACTGAAATTTGTGTGGCCACAGACATCTTAGTGAGTTGGTCTTCAGTGCAAAACTTGCTTGATTAGAGCCTCACCTCTCTCTCCTTATTCTCCTCTGGAATACAGGAATGAACTTTTTTCTGTTCTAGTGTCTATGAATATCGAAGAAGATAACCTGGTAGAGAAGTAAAAGTTGCTTGAAATCCTAGTTCTCCATCAAGGGTATTACTTTCCATTTTATGAAAAACCTACCATTATCGCAGGGGAAATGTTGGAAATTGGTTGAATAGATCATTATTGTAATCTTTCAGTCAAAATGATCGGCAACAGCAACACTGTTGTGAATTCTGGTACCGTGGAATTCTTGAGCTGTTTAACAGGATTGTGTTAAAACATTTCGTGGAAAAGGGAGAATAATGCCTACATGCGTTATTGCTGCTCTTTACTGAGTGTGGGGAGAATTACGATTACATATACATTTTTGAAAAGAGTTTGTCATTGGACTTATTGACACATTTCGAAAATTCAGAAGTACCATTGCCAACAATATATATTTTTTCAATTTTTTTTTTAGGGTGTTCTTAATTTTGTCCAGTACAAGTTCAGTCACCTACAACCCAAGGAACGTCAGACCATGTGCGAACTCTCAAAGATGTTCTTGCTTTGCTTGAACTACTGGAAGTTGGAAACACCATCCCAGTTCCGGCAGCGATCTCAAAATGAGGATGTGGCAACCTACAAAGTTAATTACACTAGGTAACACCAGGAATATAATCTTGATAAAAATATTCAGGGAACTAGTTCTCTCTGTGATTTTGCTCGTAATGGTTCAGCCAACCAGTGTAGTGATAGTCACTCCTGTTTCCTGTCCGCATTCTGAGGTCACCTAAAATGTGAAGCAAACTGAAACAGTGTTAGCCTCTATGAGAGAGGAAGACTTTGGGGTGAAGAAGGGGAGTTGATGCTATAAGCATTATTGTACACATGTTAACGAATTAACCATGTTTAATTACTCTTTTACCTGATTATTAGCTATTTATGCTGTTTAGCAGAGTGCAAAAAATCCTTCTTTTTTTGTGGAATTGGCAAATTACTCTTTCTATATGTATTTGCTGAGAAAGTGTTCTACGTTGAAAATTGATTTCAATTTATGGAATATAGTCTTCATATATGATGAAATGTCTTCTGGTTTAAGCAGTAAAGGAAGATATTATAATTATGTTAAAAAGAAGCGCCTGTGGGAGAAAAGGTCATTAAGAATAAACTATTCTTCATGCAAATTGTTTTTATTACTTTGTTTTTCAGGTGGCTTTGCTACTGTCACGTTCCACAGAGCTGTGATAGTCTTCCTCGCTATGAAACCACACAGGTGTTCGGTCGAAGTCTCCTTAAGTCCATCTTCACAGTTACACGCCGACAGCTTCTGGAAAAGTTTCGGGTGGAGAAAGATAAGCTTGGCCCTGAGAAACGGACACTCATCCTCACCCATTTTCCTAAGTAAACAGCTTTAGCCCACATTCTCCTGCACTTTTTGTATGCTTTCACTTCTCTTTGCACACTTCCTTTGGTGGATCGCTGGCTGTCACTCTTGTTTGCACCCTTGCCTAAGTAAATGACTGTGTACTTCAATTTGTGCTCTTGTGTGTTCTCGATTTTGGCATTAATGGGAGTTGAGGTACTATGATTAGTTTTCAAAGGAATGCTCAGTTTGAGTGGGGAATCTGGGATTACGGTTCTGGTCTCCTATTTCCACATTTTAGCTGCAAAGCCACATCTCTGTCATTTGGCTAAGAGATGCCATCCATGGTAAACTTAAGTACCCCATTGGAATTATCCTCTTGTCCTGGCTTCTGTGTGTTCATAGTTTTTAACAGGGTATCCTTATTCCACTCCAAAGGAGCAGGAGGGCACTCTTTCAATGAAATTTACCATTTCTAGTTCTTTTCACTAATGATGCTCTTTACTTGTGTCTGTGAGGGTTCTTGTTCCTCACACTGTCACATTTTTCACTTTAAATTATTTAAGACCTTTCAGAGTGGCACTATACTTAGTAATTGAGAGCACCCACAAAGCCAAATTGTTCTGTATTCTTTAATAAGTAGACCTACTATCTGAAAACCGCCTAAAATATATATGCAGAGGTTCAAGTAAGAGCCAGACTACTCCCACTGCTAGTTAACTATTGATCAGGGGTGTGATGTACAATAAGCAACTCTTTGGTATTAATTAGTGTCATCTGCCTAATTTTCCTTGGTTACAACTTAAGGCTCAGGCTGAAAGTTCTTCTATACTCCTGATGTTTCGATCTTGAGACTTAATTAACTACCCTTCGTTTTTTAACTATACCTCTAAGGCCCCTCTATGCCATACAAGGCACGGTCTCTTCACACCTTCAAGTTTATGCTTTCAGACCGCAGGCTGAGCAGTTAGAAATTTGAAAATGGACAACAGAGCTACTCAAAGAGACCACGAGTTTTCCTTTAAACACTAAAAGTAGTGAAGAAAGGTAGAGTTGGAGACAACTCAAGCCCATGTACAGTTATTAAACCATACCCACAGTACCTGACCGTGTTCTGTGTACTGCAGAACCAGTTCCGATTCACTCTTCGAAACCCCATCTTGCGCTCCTCCTCACTGCTGGCAATTATGATCACTATCCTTTAGTTTCAAATTTACAAGTTATTTCTCAATTTACTGTACTGACCTTTGCGATCCTTTTGCATGATGCCTCATCTGAACCATTGTCCTCTTCAGTGCATTTGGTGAGATAGCAGCAGTCCGATGTAAGAGTATGGAGAATTTTTTTCACTAATAGTAGTCTTGCTTCAGTGACTCCCTTGATGGATGTGCATTCACCTTTCTGGCTGTAGTATGGCAATAGTAGTATATACAGATGTAGTCCTGTATTCTGGACTAGTTAAACCTGCAGGGTATGCAAAGTGTTAGTGCTTTGAATGTACAGGTAGGCATACTATATGTACGTACCGTGAACTCACAATTACTTAAATGTTAAGGCAGTTTATTGGCGCTCCGGGCGGACCTCAGTACTTGGCAATCTAATGTAGACAAGAGCAAAAGAGTGACTTTACTTTTTCTTTGGTTACTTGTTTACTATTGTCCAATTTAGTGCCCTGTATTTTCCAGGTTCCTTTCCATGTTGGAGGAGGAGATCTATGGTGAAAACTCTCCCATCTGGGAGTCTGATTTTACATTGCCAGCCACAGAAGCAACACCTGTTGTGTCACGTCCCGGTATGGTAATTCATTCTTGTAAAATGGAAAATAATACACCATGTATTGTCCTTGTATCTCAGTTTTATTGAAATGTGTGCTCTAGATACAAAACCTTATTGTTCATTTAGCCAAAAATCTGTGTTCGAGGCATATGAGCTGCAGATTGTACACTGTGCCTAGATCGCCATCTGGTGTTGGGCTCGGATGCTTGCACTTTGTTGTTGTCTTGGAAGAGTCTTTTGTAGTCACGAGATAGGTGACTCCTCCTTTGGACGATAGTGCGCATGGGCATCGACTCCATCCTCAGACTATTTTTTTCCGTCATCGGGTTCGGATGTAATTTGCTGCGCTCCGGGTCGACATCGATCGGTTCCCCTTCGACGCGCAAAAAACTCCCACCGTTTGACGGTATTGTTTCGATCGCGATCCCCTCTCATCGCGTATCTACTCTCCAAGACCTTTTCGAGTCCGGTCGTCGACGTGGGCCGTTGGGCCGATCGGCGCCATCAACCAGCATATGGAAAGAACTCCATTTAAAAAATGCAAGTGTGGGGCTAAATTCCCACACACAGATCTCCACGAGGTCTGTAACCTTTGTCTCTCGCCAGACCACGAGAGTCGACACTGCCGGGCCTGTGAATCCTTCAGGTCGAAAAAGACTATACGTGATCGCCGGGCCCGACGACACGAAATGTCCAGATCAACCGTTCCCGCACCGGACAACATCTTCGACACAGGCTCTGACAACCCAGACACCGGAGATCAACAACCCGACACCTCCGGAGCCGAAGACTCTGGGTCGGACGACCACACCATCACGCCAGGTCAACGTACTGTAAGTACTGACGTCGACGCCCCTGCCCCGAAAAAACAAAAGGCTACGGTCACACCTTCAGGTCTAGGTCGGCACCAAGACAAGACTTCAGAAGCCCCGCCTTCCAGCTCGGCTCCGAAGCATCCAAAGCCTTCTGGCAGCTCGGGATCGAGCCAGCCACATCCCGGTGCCGAAAAACACTCGTCGGCACCCAAGCCCAAAACTAAGGTCCCGTCAACATCAGAATCTTCGGCACCGAAAACCAAGGTCTACGACACTTCGACACTGAAGCCTACCAAACCTTCGGAGCCGACAAAACAAGCTAAACCGTCGGGGTCGAAAACTCCACCACCCCGAAAGGAGACCAAGCAACCTCGTAAACATAAGGAGCACCACTCTGAACCGAAATCTTCGGTGCCGAAAAAAGACACTAGCTCTAAAGAACTTTCTATTCCGATGGATCCAAAGCAGAAAACTCTGCATATTGACCCCATTACTGGACAGGTCCAATCCATATGGCCTGACAAGAGGAAGTTGGATGCACCAACCACACCTGAGCCACCTCCCAAAAAGAAAGACTCTTCTACATCACCCATAAGGCCTTTCTCTCCACCTCCACAACCTTCCAGCCCTATACAGTCTCCACCTCACTCTCCTGTGCCTTTCTTTTCACCACAAGGGGATACAGGGGATGATGATAATGATGATGACATACAGTCACCTCATAACACAGATACTGATGACGACCTTCACAGTATCCCACCTCAGGACCACTGGGACAATTATGATCTCACAGATATACCCGTCCCTGAGCCATACCCATCCAAACCATCCCCCCCAGATGACGCTATAGGGTTTGCACAGGTTATAAACAGAGCAGCACAATTCCATGGAGTCAAATTACACTCAGACCCCCTGGAGGAGGACTTTTTATTAGAGACTTTTGCTCAACCTCAAAAAACTACACACACTCTCCCTATGCTTAAAGGGATTATTAAACATGCCCCTGAGGTCTTCAAAGACCCAGTTAGAGCTAGGGTTATTAATCCAAGAATTGAAAAGAAATATAAGCCTGCCCCTACTGACCCAGCTTATATTAAAGGTCAGCTCCCTCTTGATTCATTAGTAGTAGCTAATGCACGTAAACGAGCAAACTCACAAACTACTGGTGAGGCACCACCACCAGACAAAGAGTCTAAATTGCTCGACGCATCAGGCAAGAGGGTTGCGTCTCAAGCAGCAAACATGTGGCGCATCGCCAATTCACAAGTCTTACTAGCAAGGTATGACAGGGCTCATTACGATGAGCTAGAAAAGCTCATTCAGTACCTTCCAGATCAGCATAAGACCAAAGCAAATGATCTAATACAAGAGGGCAAGTTAATTACAAACACCTCAATAAAATGCGCCCTTGATGCAGCAGATACAGCATCACGCACAATAAATTCAAGCGTTTTGCTACGCAGACACGCGTGGTTACGCATTTCTGGTTTTAAGCAGGAGGTGCAGTCTACCATCCTCAATCAACCCTTAGACCAGGAACACTTGTTTGGGCCCACTGTGGACACTTCTCTAGAGAGGATGAAAAAAGACACAGACACAGCCAAATCTATGGGGGCTCTACAAGCAACAACTAGTAGAGGTTCCTTTCGTCGCTCCTGCTATAGAGGCGGCTCCAAGACCATTGCGACAGACACTACCTCTGCCACTTATAAAATTCCCACCCAAACCTCCTCTAATAGAGGTTACTCAAGAGGTAATTACAGAGGTAACAACAACAGGGGTAGAGGACGTGTGTTTAACACACGCAGCTCCCCTTCCACAAAACAGTGACTTCCCTCCGCTTCCCCCCGATCATTCCACTCCAGTCGGGGGAAGACTATCACAGTTCCTACCTGCATGGAATTCCATCACCACGGACAGGTGGGTAATACAAATTATCCAGTATGGTTACTGCCTGGAACTCACTTCTACTCCCCCCCAACATACCACCCAGACAGCGTCCCATGCCCACACAACATCTGACGCTCCTCAAACCAGAGGTTCTCTCCATGCTCCAAAAGCAAGCAATAGAAACAGTCCCTCTAGAACATCAGGGCACAGGGGTTTACTCACACTATTTTCTAATCCCCAAAAAGGACGGTTCCCTCAGACCAATATTGGACCTCAGACCCCTCAACTATTACATTCACTCAGATCATTTTCACATGATCACTCTTCAGCAAATACTTCCACTCCTCCAACAAGGAGACTTCCTTGCCACATTAGATCTCAAGGATGCCTACTTCCATATTCCTATACACCCTGCGCACAGGAAATACCTAAGGTTCACAGTGGACGGACAACATTATCAGTTCAAAGTCCTGCCATTTGGATTAGCAACAGCACCAAGGGTTTTCACAAAGTGCCTAGCAGTAGTAGCTGCACACTTACAAAGGCAACACATTCATGTGTTTCCGTATCTAGACGACTGGCTAATAAAGGCCAAGTCATACAAGCAGTGTGTACAGCACACCTTCCAAACAATTCAGCTACTAGACAATTTGGGGTTCACAATAAACCACACCAAATCTCATCTCCATCCCTCCTACATACATCAGTATCTAGGGGCCACAATAGACCCCTCCAGAGCCCTAGCATACCCCAACCCTTCCAGGATAACCAGTATGCAAGCCCTCATCAAAAAATTCCTGCCTCAACACTCCCTTCCAGCTCGGGTGTTTATGCAGCTAGTAGGAATGATGGCCTCGTGCATCTTCATTGTCCCTCACGCACGACTTCAAATGCGTCCCTTGCAGGAATGCTTAGCACGTCAGTGGAACTAAGCTCAAGGCCAGCTTACAGATCTGGTGTTGATGGACAGCCGCACACATCGCTCTCTGCAGTGGTGGAATACACAAAACCTTTCCAAAGGGCGGCCGTTCCTAGAGCCAATTCCACAGATAGTACTAACAGACGCATCTCTCACTGGGTGGGTAGCTCACCTCCTCAGCCATACAATGCAGGGCAAGTGGACCACTCCACAAAAACTGCTCCACATCAACCACCTAGAATTACTAGCAATATTTCTAGCGCTAAAGTCATTCCAACCGCATCTCATTCACAAGACTGTCCTAGTCCAAACAGACAACATGACAGCAATGTATTATATACAAAAACAGGGGGGGACACACTCTCTGCAGCTATCTCAACTAGCGCAAGACATATGGAGATGGGCCATTCCTCCTTGCAGAACATCTTCCAGGTGTTCACAATCAAATTGCGGATCTGTTGAGTCGACAGACACAACAGATTCACGAATGGGAACTGCATCCGCAAGTTCTTCAACCCTTTTTCCAAATGTGGGGTCATCCAGAGATAGACCTGTTCGCCACACAAGAAAACACAAAATGCCCAACCTTCGCCGCCAGGTTTCCACACCCGTCGTCTAAGGGCAATGCAATATGGATGAATTGGTCAGGCAGATTTGCGTACGCTTTTCCGCCTCTCCCACTCATTCCCCTAGTAGTACGCAAACTCAGGCAGCAGTCTCTAACAATGATCCTAGTTGCTCCCACATGGGCAAGACAACCATGGTTCACAACACTTCTCGAACTCTCAGTGGTTCCCCACCACAAACTGGGCCTCTCTCCAACCCTCTTAACCCAGAACCATGGAGAGATCAGACACCCCGATCCAGGTCAACTAAATCTGGCGATATGGCTCCTGAAGTCCTAGAGTTCGGTTACCTTAACCTTCCACCAGACTGTATGCATATTATTAAAGAAGCCAGACGTCCTACTACCAGGGCTTGTTATGCAGCAAAATGGAAGAGGTTTGTTATTTACTGTAATAACAACAATATCAACCCACTAGATGCTTCAATACAAAACATCATCTGTTACTTGCTGCATTTACAAAGATGTAACCTAGTATACTCATCCATAAGATTACATCTTGCTGCTCTAGCCGCATACTTACAAAACAGACAACACTTGTCACTGTTTAGAGTACCTGCAATCAAAGACTTTATGGAAGGCCTTAAAAGAATCATTCCCCCTAGATTGCCACCCTCTCCAGTATGGAATCTAAATATTGTCCTCACCAGGCTCATGGGTCCCCCATTTGAACCTCTACACAAATGTGAGTTACAACTTCTTACATGGAAAGTAGCCTTCCTGATTGCAATCACCTCTCTCAGGAGAGTCAGTGAGATTCAGGCTTTAACCATACAAGAACCATTTTTACAAATGCATCGTAACAAGGTGGTTCTCAGACCAAACCCCAAATTCCTACCCAAAGTAGTCTCTGCTTTTCATCTCAACCAATCAATCGAGTTACCTGTCTTTTTCCAAGACCCAGACTCTGTAGCAGAGAGAGCTCTACACACACTAGATGTCAGAAGAGCTCTACTTTATTACATTGACAGGACCAAACCTTTCAGAAAGACAAAACAATTGTTTGTAGCTTTCTCCCCACCACATAAAGGTAACCACATCTCAAAAGCTGGGATTGCTAGATGGATAGTCAAATGCATTCAAATATGCTACCAAAAGGCTAAACACACATTAATAATTCCCCCTAGAGCACATTCCACACGTAAGCTAGGGGCTTCTATGGCATTTTTAGGGAACATTCCCTTAAATGACATATGTAAGGCAGCAACATGGTCTACACCACATACCTTTACCAAACACTATTGTGTTGACGTGCAGGCAAAGCAACAAGCTGCTGTGGGCCAAGCTGTTCTTAAGACACTTTTTCAAACTACTGCAACCGATACGGGTGACCACAGCTAAGGGAGACACTGCTATACAGTCTATGCACAGTGTACAATCTGCAGCTCATATGCCTCGAACGGAAAATGCTACTTACCAGTATGCATCTGTTCTTGGCATGTAGAGCTGCAGAGTTGTACACGGCCACCCGCCTCCCCGGACCTGTATCTGTTCCAGTATTATCTTAATTAGATACATTCACATGGACATCTCTTTCTTCTTACTGACTCCATCTTGTCCCATCATGGCGAAAAAAAATCTGAGGATGGAGTCGATGCCCATGCGCACTATCGTCCAAAGGAGGAGTCACCTATCTCGTGACTACAAAAGACTCTTCCAAGACAACAACAAAGTGCAAGCATCCGAGCCCAACACCAGATGGCGATCTATGCACAGTGTACAACTCTGCAGCTCTACATGCCAAGAACAGATGCATACTGGTAAGTAGCATTTTCCTTTTGACTGGTCACATTAAAAGAGTTCGATTACATGTACAAAGGGTCTGTGGTCACAATTGCCTTAAGTTGTGGTCCTTGATGGATACTGCTCCTGCATCTTTATCTATGTTCTTAAAATCTGCCTGTCTTCATAGTGGAACAAATGGAAGGTTCCTATTCTAAAGTCACAAAAAAAGATTTCTTTTAGTCTTGGATATTCTTTTGGCGTTTTAGCTTTTAGCCTAATTCAAGGCTAAGAGTTTGTTAAAACTGTGGTTTTGGACTCTAGTGGCTTTTGTAGAATGCTGTTAGTGAATTAAGGTGGAGATGAATCAATCAAATATAGGATTTAATACAATTGTAATTTTGAATTGATGTAATATATTTACTAACAAATTAGAAATTTATTGTGGGTTGGTAATTTTTTTTTAAATTGTCTTCCCTTGTCTGTATTTGCAGCAAAGTGTTTAGAGCCCTTAAAGTAGCTCCTATTACATTTTCCTGATCATCTGCAACTTTCTTGCTAATTTCACCTTCCTCCCTGCTAGTTCCATGTTTTCCAGCAGAAAAATCGCACTTTTACATTACTCCTGCTGAACCACAGCTCTGGTAGTTTCACACCTGGAATTAGTTATTGTGGGGTTTTGTTATTTCACGATACAGGATTGCAGACTTGATACAAGCTTTCCCTGAAGTATAAGAAATAACAGCGAGAATTGGTGTTCGCTCTCCTGTATCAGCAGGTTTTTCTCCACACAAAGAAACCCCATGCACCCCTGCAATTTTGCCATTTTCTTCTAACCGATGTGTGCTTGGGGAGGAGATTGCATAATGCGGTATTCTCATGTCACGTGTAATTCCAAAACTCCTGCATCTGCCCAAAAGTTGATTTTGAATAAGGGCCACAGTATTTCAGAGATGGGGCAGCAGGATCACAAACCTCTTACTTAGATTGCTAAAAAAAAATAAAAAATAGGTTGTTACAATTTTTTATAGACTCTGACCTACTTGGCATAACAACGGATTGAATTGGTTCAAGCCCATTACCAGCATTAAACATCTTCCATTTGTTTTTCTAACGTGAAATCTATGTCTTCTTTTCAACAGTTGTTAGCCCTGCTGCAGCCCCAAGTGCTCACTTGTTCAGCAAAAACCTCAACACCACTTCACCCATGGCCTCCATGGAAACTGCTCCCTCTGAGCCAGTGCCAGGTAAGATTTCTCCTCCGAGAAATATTCCTTGCTTTATAGACCGAGGATAGCGTTTCGTGTTTATTTGTTTCTATGAGAAATGTTGTGCATGGTATCAAGACAACACATAGGTCACTGTTGCAAAGTGACTCCTTTGTGGTTGGTTACCCCCAGTTTTTCTTTGTTTGGGACTCAACCTGCTTGTAATCTTGAATTCTAACACTGGGGCATTGCTATCCAATGCCCAGTGTATGTCCCCTGATCCCTAAAGAATGTTGATATTGGCTTAAAACCTGATTGGCACATTTAACGTTACTATAATGCCTTAGTGTAAGGTGCATAAGTACACCTATGGCACCAAAAGTTAAATGCATCTTGTGGACTGCAGCACCTACTTCTTCAGGCCTACCCTGTGCAGCCTGAATGCAGCAGCTTGAACCATGCCGCACAGACCTGTCAAAATCACCGTTTTGACAGGTAGGGAAGCCTTAGTTTAAATATGAAATGTGTCACTCCCACGCACACGTTACTGCTCACAAAGGAGGGTGCATAATATTTAAGAGTGGAACATGTGTGACATTAGAAATGGCATTTAGCCCCCAGTGACCAGGCCCACAAAGACGTTGTCACTGGTCAGGCTGTAAATGGTACATAAGTAAATTCAAAGTATAGATTATACATTTGACATGTACCAGCTGTAGACACTATTAAAATACCTATTTTTATATTTAAGAAAAATCCAATCTAATTGTAAAGTCAGAATTTTGCTAATTATTTGGGAAATTTAACTTTTAGCAAGTTGTCATTATCTTACCTAAAACTGCTATAGGATAATTTGCATTAGTTCTACAGCAACTTGCCAGCTGTTACTTGATCTGAATTAGGTATCAAAGATGTTGAGCAGAGACCACGGCCTGTAAGTGAGGAGATGAGTTCTTTCCCTGGCAGGAAGACCAGTTGGGGTCTATCCAGTGACATAATTTACCTTTTAGAGGCCTTCCCTGTCACATGTGCATGTTAGTTGACCCCTGGAAAGGCCCCAGCTTTTGTCCCTCTAGTCAGGCTGGCACCAAACCCAGTGGGAGGAAAGCTACACCCTGAACCAGTTTTGAGTGACCACATAGGAGGGGGGATTGCACATTACCCTACCCACACCTCTGGGTGGGCACACAGATTCTACACAAGGGAAAAACCGCTTCGCCAGCTTGAATTGTGAGAGTGAGGGGCACTGGGACTGTTTGCAGTGATGGGCACTGGGGTTGTTTGCAGCACGGCAAACAGGACCTACTGAAAACGAGGGTAGGGCTGCTTCCACAAACTTGTTCTCCTTGGTTAGGATTTGCCCAGGAGCCTCCCCCATCCACTAGCTGGTGCCAGGCATTAATGTGGCATCCTCAGGAACTCGCCTCAGAATACTTTCTGAACCCATGGAATATAAGAAGAGCACTGGACCTGTTATCTGAGAAGAGCCCGGAAGACCTGTTCACTCTTGTACCCAGGACAAAGAAGTGAACTACAATGGCCAGTTGGCTGCCGACCTGTGTGGCTACAGGTACACAGCAAGCTGCAAGACTCCTTTTCTTGGAAGTACCCAGCTAACCAGTGGCAGCTGGACCTGGTCTGGAGTTTCCAGTTGGCCTCTGCCTGACAACGCAAGAGTTTTTAGATGTCCTCGTATGAGGTAGTGGGGGGGCTTTAGAATTGTACTTCTATGGTTCTTTAAGGTCCAGAGGTAAGTTTGTAAACTTTGAAAACCTTTTCCTTCAGAGCCTTAGGAAGACCTGTGGGAAAGACTATCCGACTGCAATTCCAAGGCATCATATTGAATTTCAGCTTTGTCCTGGTCAAGGCTCACAGCACCACCAAAAAACCGACTGAGTCCCAATCAGCATAGGTACTTGGAAATATTTCAGCATTAAGTCTCCTAAGCCCCAGGGGGACTAACCTGCTTAAAGTATCCAAACTTTAGTTCCACAGCAGCAGCTATAGTTTCAACTTTGACCTGCTCAGAGAGTATTTTACTTCTCAAAAAGTGGCAAAGTCTCGTTCTGCATTGGGACTTTCACAGGGTCCAATCCTCTTGGTGTATCCGACCAGTGTTCCATTGTAGTCAGCCTTAAATCTTGTGTAGGTCCTGATCTACCGCTACCACAGACTATTGTTTGCACTTGTCACTTTTTGGTGCTGTTTTCACTTAAATCTCTAAAAAATCGTATCGCCAGTTCCTCTTATTAAATTTGTCATTTTGGTCTTATTGTACTCATAATATTTCTCCCTTTACCTTACAATTGGTTGTGGAATTTTATTATGCTTTGTGTGGCTTTTTATACTATGTATGCACTTCTTAAATACTTTACACTTAGCCTTTAATTTAAGCCTGACTGCTTTGTGTCATGTTACCAGGGATTGAACACAGGTTTATTTAATTTAATTTGTGTAATACGCATCAGGTGGTGGCCTTATCCTTTGAGGTGGTCACAAGTCCAGTCCAAATACTAATCCACTTTCCTGTAGTCACGCCTGGCGGAATGGTCACTTAAATACATGGTAGTGAGCGATGGGGGAGGGACAGTATAGTTACAATACAGTCCCTGTAATATTACAAATTCAGTATATACAAGTTAATATGCAGTAGGCTAACGTTGGGGACCAAGAGCGGAATGACAGAAGAGGACTGAATACCGTCAGGGGGAGTTGCGCATCTTCTCAAAGCTGGAAAGACGACCCTGGAGGAAAATCTTGAATGAAAGAAGGGAAGGTTCTGGCCAAAGTTTGCTGAGGATGCCTTTCAGTGCGAGATGCTCATAATTAAATATACCCATACTTAAATGGGGTACAGGGTAGCATGGAGTTGAGTTGTGCTTGAGATTTAATGGGTACTGTTTTAATTGGGGCAATGTGGGAGAGATTCTAGAGACATCGGTAAGTGAGTTGTCAAATACTAGCTGAAGATGTGGTTGAGAAGTTCATGATTGCAAATGGATAGCTAGCTGACTTGGTGGATGGGTATAAGGATCTGTGTATGTATGTGTGTGCACGCAGGGGGCAGTGTTAAGGACTGTCAAAGTGGAGATGTGCTGCAGGAGAGTAATGGCAAGGGGCATTGGCAGGATTTACAATTTTACCGCACAAAACTGTTGTAAATTCATGTGCTGTGCATTGTCCCACGATCTACCAGCTGGACTTTGAGTGGTATCTTGTTTACTCACAGTTGAATATTTGGACATTGATTATAGGCAGGATGGTAAGCTCTTAAAGGGGCACCCATGAGCTTGAAATGAGTCTGAAAAGAAAAGGACAATGTGGCAGGACATTGTACATTTAGTGAGTATCCTCAAATGCTAATTTGGCACTTGATCGAGTAATCGAGAAAGTATCTTGTCATGGCTGTCTGATTGGCAGGAAGGGAGGGAGTAAGGAGTGAAAGAGGCCACAGATGATGAAACGTGCTACTTACACTGAGGCTGGTACTAGTGACATAACCTACACCTGAGAAAGCAGTACTTTTTTTATTTTTTTTATTTCTCTTTATTAAGATTTGTTAGAATAACAGGGTTTGCACCACCATAAGTAATATGTATATAAAAGTAATGCAGGTGTCTTTCCCAATACGGGTTGGTATAGTGATAGTTGCATCTAGTAGTTGTAGTATTCTTCGATTACTTAATGGAGGAGTCAGAAAATAACGCAAAGGCATTTGTTCAACAGTAGAAAATAAACCGCAAAGTTATAAGCTGTGATGGCTTAGACACTACCATGGTCCCATGTAGCCAAGGTGGGGACAAACCAGTGTGATTTGTAGGTAAACATTAGCATTGTAATGGGGTAAACGTAGTATTTATGTGCTGTGGGATGAAGGGGTGGTGAGTAGATTCTTTGCTGAGAAAGCAGTACTCGCACTTGGTGCTAGCCAAGTCCCTTGAGGGAATCTGGTCTTACATACCTCTCCAGAAAATGTCATCTCTGTTCTGGTGACCAAATCGGCAAATTCTCAAACCCAGCTCTTGTCATCTACTCACATGCCATCAGGTAGGCTTACAAGTCCTGGTAAAATACACCTCGACAGACTGCAGACAATCAGTATTGTGTGTCTATAGGCAGATGCTTCTTAGTCTGTAACAACCCTTAGTCTGTTGTGGTGATGGCAGCTTCCCTAAAAGGCAAAGAGTTGTCATCTCACTTGAAAAAGAGGCTAAATATTTGGTTCTCCAAGACCAAAAGATATAGGTCACTAGTGGTTGGAGTTGGTCTCTCAAATGCTATCATGGTGAGGTATGAGCTAAAGTGTGCTATAGGTTTGACTGCCACATTCTACAGCTCCCCTGCCAGCCTCCACTTAGGATGTCTTGGCGTTTATCTGCATTGTTCGAAATTTTCCAATTCAGGAGACCAGACACTCCCCCTTTTGGAAGCATTAGATCCGGCCTGTCCTTCTGAAAGGAGATTCAGGATATTACTCATTAGTTCATTGTAAGGTAGAAAGGCAACTAATTCTGTCCCTTCCAGGATCTTTACACTCTACCATTTTTTTCCTGTAGAAGTTCAGAATGGTGACTTTGATACCAGTATTTGCAACTGTAAGGGTTGATGGCTGTCTCTAATTGGTGCACCTGCAGGATGCTCTCTTCCATGTACATAACCTGCGGTAAGATAGGAAGGCCCTCTGCTTCCTGGTGGAAAACATTTATACTGAAACAGGTCATTGTCCTTCAACCTTAGGCCCCCAATTCTTCACCAAGATCATGGTGGCTGTCTTTCTTAGGTTGCAGATGTCACAACGTCTCCTATCAAAACGATTATCCTCAGTGCTTTATCTATGGGTTTAGTTTTAAGTGTGGCCCTGAACACTATCCTTGGGACTCTGTCCCCAAAGAGATTATTGGCGGTTATCCAGACCATGGACCACTTCTTAGAAAACGTTGGTTTGAGGCTTCCTACAGCACAGGAATCTTTCATCAGGGAGTGCAGCCCATGCCAAGCTCATACTTTATTGCTTTCATTAGTGCCTGGCAGAGCACTGCCATAATATTCTGACCTTCCAATCCAAGCCTGTTCCGGTCCTCTCATTCCTAGTGTCCATGTTCCTACTCTTTTAGTTGGCTGATTCTTTCCCCTACTGCAAACAGCTCATTGGAGTTTGAGTGAGTGGTCACTGCAGGGAACTCTCAATCTGTGCTTTGTGGCAATGATCACATCTATCCCTCCACTTTAAAATGCTGAAGCTGAAAGTGTCTTTTTTGTTCTAGTTCTGTAGCTTTCCTACCGTGGGTTGAAACAGCCATATCCTCTTCTACGTTGCAGGAGGGCTCGACATCCAGGGAGCGGGTAGGCTGAGCTTCCCCATGACTCCAACTACCATCTAAGAGGCCTGGGATCAGCAAAACATTGATGCCTCTGCTGCCCACTATCGCAAAGTGGGTTGCACCCACTTAATCCCCCTGGATTTTTCATTGTTGACTATATTGTTTTTGTCCTTTTACTGTGATTGAGCCTCACTACCCGAGTCTCATTCATAGTCCAATTTCGGTGAATTTACTGAGTGCTAACCTTTAGTGGCCTCCTTTTAAGTTTAGGCAGATGCTGTGCAGTTAGGATAAGAGGCTCTGGGCTGGTTACACGGGAGCACAGACGTGATGGCTGCATGTGTGAGACTCCTGTCTTTCACAGCCTGGTATCTGCCACAGATAACCGGTCGCTGAAAGGACCAGTTGGGGATTCTCACTGACTTGAGTTGGGCTTTATATTGTGAGTTGGCATTCATATTGTCGGTCTGTAGTGCTTAATGAAGGTCCGTAATGCCTAAACTGCATTGCACGTTTTGAGGAAAATATGCACAAAAAAATCAGTTTAGCCCCACTTAGGCCTGCAGGGGCCAGCGAGGTATCAATCTAGGGGTACATACGTCCCGAAAGCAGATAGATTTACACTACCTGACTCAGCTCAGAATCCGACGCCAGGCCTTTGTCGTATCTACTGGGCCAAGTTAATTACTCCGCTCTCCATTAGGAGCCACACTTTAGAGCCATTAACAGTGCTTGACCAAGTTCTACCTTTTCTCCTATATGGAAGCATTGCTGCGTAAAGACGCATTGAAGTGAACTATTTACTTACCTGTAAAAATTCATATCTAAAAAAGTACTTACTTGATAACAAAGTTCTTGGTATCAAAATGTATGTAAAAATTCAAGTTATTTTTCGAAATTGGTCTCGGATTTATTCTCGAGTGTGTGCCTCATTTTATTGCCTCTGTGTGTACAACAAATGCTTAGCACTACCCTCTGATAAGCCTAACTGCTCGCCCACAAAAGAGAGCATTTGGGCTATCATTTGTGCTTCTGTAAACCAATTGGGGTTTGCCTGGACTCTCTACACAGTGTACCTCGTTTTTAGCCACTGTATAAAGAGGCAGCTTCCTTCAAAAGGCATTAGGCCTTACTTAATTATTGTGAAAAGAATATTTGAAAGTCATTATGCATTTATGGGTGTATTGTTAATACTCTGTATTAAAGCCTGCAGAGATATTTTGTTACATAGAATCTCATTGATTACTGTAGTTGGTAAGGTTTTTTATCTTGGTTATCCCCTCTGACAAACCGTGTGGATAAAAGACTTGCATCCTTTTAACAAGGCCTGTGTATTTTGCTTTGCCAACTGTAATTTTGCATATAACTGTAAGCTTTACTGTAAGGTTACTTTGTGAGAAAGCTTATGCTCAATGCAAAAGGCCTGAGTTGGTTATGTTGACGTGCAAAAGATGAAGTGTATGGCCCTAATTTGCTCACTAGTAAAAGTTATGTCCAGTGTCTAGGTTTGATCTGTTTTATTGTCAAAAAAACATAACAGAGGCTGTAGCCTGGCTTATTGATTGTGAAAGGCATTTGTTAAAGCCAGTGGGTCTTTAACGGAGGACTTTTATCACACTGGTTTGCAGACTGTATACAGGTATTTTCTTACATGAAGTCTCCCAGGTGTTCAATAGCATTGCAATTCGGCCACCCTCAGCTATGTTAAGTGTTGTTACTGCAGACATATACCCGTCTTGTTTACTCGGCAGAATATTTTCCTTTCGCTAATTTTTGTCTTTTATTTTATCGTTCATATGTTGAGTGTTTGTGTTTTATTGTGGTTCTCTAAGTGCATGAATGAATCAGTGGGTGGATGAAGGGATCCTTGAGTGTAAGAATGAGTGACAGTGCGTGTATGATGACTTGCGGGCCTAACCCATTAATGACTAAAGATGTACTTTCATTTATAAGCCCACACTTTGGCAATGCCAATGCTTGCTTTATTCCTTTAATTGCTATTGCTGAGCTTCTTTCATAGAAAGCTGATGCAATGTTAAAATTAGTAATTCCCTCTTAGTAAGTTAAGCAAGTGTTTTGAGTTGTTTAGGCCTGCGTAAAAATGTAGATGGGTGTCTCTCAAAGGTGACACTTGCTAACAAGCCTTTCTCTTTTACAAACAGGTGAAAAAAGAAAGCTCAATGAGAGTCTGACACTTGAGGATGCCAAGAGAATCCGTGTTATGGGCGATATTCCAATGGAGCTCGTCAATGAAGTTATGTTGACCATCACAGACCCAGCCGCCATGCTGGGGCCAGAGGTAAACAGTAGGCAGCAATATAGACATTCCAGTATTAAGGACCCATTCCTTCAAGTTAGTCTGTGTGAGCCTTCTTCCACCGTGCAGCTTCTTCCTCCACATTCTAAAAGCTACAAAGATGAGACACAGCACTCACGTATACTTTCACAGCTTGCAATTTAGTTCATCTGAAAAGAAACTGGAGGCTTCTAACTGCAGATTCCTCACTTAGATAATTACCCCAGGTACCAGATTGGATCCTGAAACTCTTGCAATAGCTCCTGCACGTCAGTAGGGAGCTCCATATGCCTCCATCACAATTCTGTCCCATCTCCGGACATGGCATCACACCTTTTGTCTGTTCTCTTGATACTTGATGTGTGCGCCTACAAAATCACGGAGCTGGCCATGTAGGCCTTTTTTCCTGTTCATTAGCCATGCTGCTCACTATCCAGGGCCAAGGATGCTGTGCAGCATGGTTAAAATCATAGGCCAATAGGTCCCAGTGCGAGACCTGTTGGGTTTGCCAATGCTTATTAGGTTAAAGCCTGCCGGACAGCTCAGCTGTCTTGTTGTGAAAGACTTATTGATTTTTTGTTTTGTCACTTTTTTTTCTTGCTTTCTCTTCAATGCTTTTATTTATTTATGTATTGTTATCCTGTCCATCTAGTCTTTGTTCCTCCTGTGGAACATAGCCTGTTTACCATCTCTGAAAGACTCTTTTTATTTTTCCACAAGTGTCTGCTTTTGGAAGCTTTTTTCCTCCATGCATTTCCACCATTCTGTGTTTCCCACTTCTTCCAGCACATTTTGTTTCATAATATTATGAGTTCTACTTTAAGCACCTTTTTTCCATAAAGCCGCTGTCAGTGCCTATACAGTGTTTTACAGATTTGCCCTTTCATTTGCTCTCTCGTGCACTATCAGTTTTATGCCATTTCATGTAGGGCCCCTCCTATACTACTATGCGCTCATTTTTTTTCTTACAGTTAACACTAAAACTTAAACACCATGCTTTTCTTAAGCATTCCATGAGAGTGCATGCGATTTTACCATTCAGTGTTTTTACTCGCTTCTCTCAGTACGATTCTTTTCATAACATTATAAAAATGTCATTTTCAACAACTTTGTCTTTTGAGCTGCTCTTCTGTAAGCTTTCCCTTTTATACAGCTACACCCTTCGAGTCGCTCTCCTATGCGCCTAAACTGCACGTTGTTCTCTCTTGTTTTCTCTTGTTCCTTTGCTTCCATCCATCCCCCATGTTGCTCTGTCTCAGTGTTGCTTCCCCTCACCTGTGCCTTAGTGTTGCTTCCCCAAACTTCTGTGTTGCTTCCCTCACCCACATTCTTTCCCTCACTTGTAATTTTTTGTATTTATTCATACAAATTTGGAAACAAAATAATTTTGTATGTGCTCACATGCTTGGTCCGTGCACTTACAAAATGTTGCATCTAGCCGCGTAGACTTTTTTTTTCCTGTTTATTAGCAGTGCTGCACAAAATCAAGGATGCTGTCCAGCATGGCTAAAACCATTTGTAAAGCCAATAGGTCCCAAACATGAAACCTTTTGGCATTGCCAACGCTTGTTATTGTCATGAATTCTCACTCGGTCTTTGTAAAATTCTGGGACAGATCGACGTAAGAGGATGGACTTCAATGTCTGCCCACTATTGCATCATGCAATATCGCCTCTCTTGCTAAACTGTATTTTTTTTTCTCACCCAATGTTTCTGAAGATTGGTTGTTTTTTTAGTGTCCATTTATGTGGACAAGAAAAAGAAACCTTAAGCCATATTTTATGCATCTGCCCCCAACTGCTGCAGCAAAGGAGAACTTTTCTCTTTGTCGATTTTTTTATGGCTAGGAGTGCACACTTGCTGACAGGCAGTCATCGCCAGCCTGAATCCATCTAATCCACTACTAAACGCCAAAACTGTTAAGTTTCTCCGGATGGCTGCGACTAAACTGGACTTTGTCAACCCCACCAGTACTGTGGAAACACGCTCTTAGATGCTGTAATTCTTGTTCCTTTGAGTCTCCCATTACTGTATGCATAACATGGGTGCTGGCAGAACCCACCACAATAACGTTATGTCCTTCACGCTTAGCTTAAGATTAATCATACAGCGGCTAGCATATCCTTGTCCACATTTGCTGGGTTCAGCCAAGTCATTAGTTTTTTTTACACACTGCACTTTAGCAGTCACACTGCTATTCACAACAGTTTTAAAATGATTAAATCTGCTGCTCTACTTTCTCAGCTCAGGCATCGCCCCGCGTTTTTAGAATATTTTATCACTACTCCCTGCACTGGTCTGCTCTAAAATTTACTGTTTGGACTGCATGAGGCCAGCCTTAGCAAGACAAGTATGTGACCTGTTTTTCGTTTGGCATCGATTGTCGATCTACAATAGGCCTGAGTTTTGCGTAATTTGCACATTGTTTGTAAATCTTTGCGTAAAAGCTGGATTCGTTTTATGCACTGACTGTTGTTTTAACCACTTTTTAAATGTGGTTCAGTGGAACATTCTCAGCATGCTTTCTGCAGACCTGTCCTGCAACGGGTCCGTGTTCTGCGTATCTTGTACATTGCTCTAACCCTATGCGCAAAGTTTTTTTTGCCACGTGCTCTGTTTCTCCTATTCAGTTTTCTAAATAAGACTCCGCTGAATCTTCTCTGCTGGTATTTAGCGATGCCTTGACTATATGGTTTTATCTAGAAAGTTATATATCTTTATGCTTTTTACTGTTTTAAGCAGTCTGCACCAAAGTCGCATGCTGAGCGTGCATACTGAACATTGTTTTCCCCCAAGTTGGGTACAAATCAGTCCTGGAGGTGAAAAGATATTAAAGATGTAAAAGCATGATTTTCTATGAAGTGAGGTGTCACTCATAACTACAAAGGTGTGATAGCCAGAGGGGCGGCCTATTGGCATCACCTCTGGACATTCCATGATTGTCTATGGGCATCCTTATTGATGTATGTGGTGCAAGGGTCTTATACATTTTGTTTTTCTTTTTTTAGCCTAGAGAGCTTAATTAATTAATTAATTAATTGGGTCTCTTGGCCAGAATCTCACAATGTTGAGCCGAGTCTGGAATTCAAAATAGGCTCCCCAAGTTACTCCAGTATTGGAGCTTTCATAGATTCCCATGCTTGGAATCATTCCCCGTCGTTGAGATGGGAGCCTCAGTAAATATATAAACAGTAGTAAATAACCATTACAAAAGAGAAACGGGCCTAGGCCTAATCCCATTTTGTAGTCAGACCATGTCTTTTTGTAAAAGAGACCAAAAAAGAACCATAAGCCAATCAGAGCAGCCTCACCCTCTAGAACCTTGGTGAAAGAACCTCAGCTCCTCAGATTTTCTACCGCACGTTGTGCAGAAGGGAGTCTCCTTGAGCTTTGCTCTATTTCAACTATTTCTAATATTTTTCAGCCGTTTACTTCAGTTTTTTCTTGGTGAGATGTCTGAAAAGGAAAAGAAGGCGTTGTTTAAGTCTTGTGCCACTTGTGGCAAAAAGAGGCTTTATGTGGAGGATAGGCATAAAGACTGCATATATTGCCTATACCCGGACCACAAGGCTGCGGAGTGCAAGATTTGCCGCACCTTCTCGACTAAGACTCTCCGGGATCGTGAGGGTCGTTTACTTACCTGGCTTCACAAGTTAAAGTCGAGGAAAGAGACAGTGTCCAGTGACAGTGAGGAGTCGTCTTCTGCCGTCTCATCCAGAAGCTCAGTCAAGAGGGGTAGGGGTTCCCCTTCATCATCTCTGGGTCACCCCTCTAAGGCCTCAAAAAAGACCCCGAAGGAGTCTGAGGACCAGAGTTCTATCAAATCTCCTCACTGCGGTGTAAAGGAGAGGGAAGGACTGTTATCTTCATCTGCGACTGTCCCAGGCAAAGAGAAATCATTGAAAAAGCCCTCTTCGCAATCTTCTGACAAAAGTTGTCATTCGTCGTCAATGCACAAGCCCTCGTCGACGAAAGCGTCAAAATCGCAGGCTAAGGGTGCTCCTGTGTCGACTTCGTCTCTTTTTCCAGTGTCGACGGGCTCGTCGATGAGCACTTCTACAGCAACGTTGACGATTGTGTCGACGAAGATTTCGGCTACGGTTCCGTCGACCACTGTGGCGTCGACGACGAGAGTGTCGACGATGACGGCCACGACAGTAACGACGACGTCAGCAGGGGTGCTACTTATCTCGTCGACGACAGGTTCGACGACGCCCATCGTTTCGTCGACGATCAGCTCGTCGTCGATGCTTCCGTCGCTGGTTCCAACTACATTCTCGTCGACGGTGCTTCTGTCGACGATGCCGTCGACGACGGTTTTTACCTCCACGTCGACGAGACCGTCGTCGACGGGGAAACTTTCAATTTCCATTAAGAGGAAAGAGATTGCGCCGGAGAGGCTGTCACCCAGGACGGTGGATCCCTTACCACCTGCATTATTGTTGGAGGAGGAAGAGGACTCGGATGGTAATGACAGCCAATTTGGCGATGCTAACAGCCCCTCTCAACTTCTGGTCAAATGTCAGGACACTGATTCTGAGGGTGATTACTATCATGAACGGACTAACCAACCACAATTTCCAGACCAGGAGAACGTTCAGCAACAGATGGTATCTGTCCCCACCTCTCTTTTAACTGACTTGCAGGGGATGCTTCTAGACTATCGTCGGAGGTTTTCTTCACATCCTCCACAACCTATTCTCTTACCACAGCCTGTGCATACTCCTCAAGCCATGGTGATGGTTTCACCACCTCCATCTGCTCAGCCACTTACACAAATTCCAACGGAGGCAGTTCCTCAACTCCAGGATGTTTCCTCTGAGGAGGAAGAAGGTGAACTTGTGCAGCCGGATCATGGAGAAGAGTGGGATGATTATGTGATCCCTGATCCCGCTTCTCCAGCTCCTGCCCCGGTGGATTCCCCTCCTGCTGACATTGGGGGTTTTCACAAGTTAATGGAGAGGGCTTCGCTACGTTTCGAACTTCCTATGCCCTCAGTTCAGATGGAGTGCTTTCTCTATGATTTTAAGGAGCCGAGTAAGAGGATGGTACGCTCCATTCCCATAGTATCTCATGTGTGGGAAGAAAAGGGGTAAGGACCATGAAAAATCCAGCTACGGTGGTCCCAGTCTTACCACGGCTAGACAAAAAGTATAAAGCCTCAGACGACAGCCCAGCTTCTTTGACTGGTCAACCAAAACCTGATTCAGTCATTTCCCAGGCAGCTTAGAGGAAATCGAAGAATCCTTCAGCACCTCTGACCACACCACCGGACAAGGAAGGCAGGCGCCTAGACAATGCAGGGAAACGATTTTCCTCTATGGCAAGTCTGGTGATTAGGGCGGCGAACGCACTAGCGATACTTGGACGATACGACCGCCAAATGTGGTGCGACCTTTCGCCTTATCTTGACCAGTTGCCTGATACTGCCAAGTCTGAAGCAAAGAAAATCCTACTTGAAGGGGAATTGACATCAGCGGAGATCATCGACTGTGCGATGGACATCGCTACGACAGCTTTCTGCTCCCTGGCAGGAGCGGCTGTGCTTCGTCGACAGGGTTGGCTAAAGGCAACATGGTTCCGGCCAGAGGTTCAGAATAGGATCCTGGACCTCCCCTTTGATGGTGAAGCGTTGTTCGGCAAGCACATAGATGATGCCCTCCAGGACATTAAAAAAGACACTGAGACGGCTAGGTCATTGGGGACCCTTCAATACCGGAAAGTCCCTTTTCGTGGAGCTAGAGGCAGGGGTGCTCCTTCATACAGAGGATCCTACCAACAACAGCGATATTCCTCTTTTGCTCCCGCATCCCAATCTTACCGGCCTTCTTACAACCAGAAACAAGGCCAGACATCGTCTTTCTCCAGATCAAACTTTAGGGGAAAACAGAATCGTCAGGGACGGGACGCCTCTAAGAGGCAATAGCGGCGACCTGGCTCTTTGCGCTGTTCCCTCCTCCTCCTCCTCCAAGACATCTGTAGGAGGCAGGGTGTCTCGTTACCTACGCAACTGGCAACGGATTACAACAGACCGTTGGGTCCTAAACATAATTCAGAGTGGCCACACCCTGGAGTTCATACATCTACCACCATCCAGAGCCCCTACCGCCACCCCCATGAAACATCTACGTCTCCTTCGGCTCGAAGTTCATCAACTGCTGATCAAGGGGGCAGTAGAGCCAGTCCCTTTATCCCAGAGGGACAAGGGTTTCTATTCCAGGTTTTTCCTGGTAAAAAGACGTTGGACAAATGGCGTCCTATTCTCGACCTCAGGGAGCTCAACACTTATCTCACAAAACAATCCTTTCGGATGGTGTCTCTCCAGGACATTCTGCGTCTTCTCAACACTGGGGATTTTATGGCCACTCTCGATCTCGAGGATGCATATTTCCACATACCCATCCATCCGGCCCACAGGAGGTTTCTTCGGTTTACAGTCGCCAAGAGCCATTTCCAGTTCAAGGTGCTTCCGTTTGGCCTTCGCTCGGCTCCGAGAGTCTTCTCCAAGGTGCTAGCACCAGTAGCAGCTTTTCTCAGGAAGCATCATTTCCAAGTCTTTCCCTACCTGGACGACTGGTTACTAAAGGCCCCGTCCAGGGAGGCAGCAGCGGAGGCGGTCGCCTCTTGCACCTGCCTCTTCTCCAATCTGGGCTTGACTCTCAACAGCACCAAGTCTTCTCTTCGCCCTTCCAGAAAGGTTCAGTTTCTTGGAGCGATTTTAAACACATCTCTCAGCAAGGTTTTCCCCTCTCTAGAGCGACAAAGAAATCTAATCTCAATGGCCCATCTGGTGCGAAAAAAAAAGTATCTTTCTGTTCGCCTCTACAAATCCCTGCTGGGGATGATGTCCTCCTGCATTCCCTTGATACCTCACTGCAGATTGCGAATGCGCCCCTGCAGGAGCTCCTGGACTTGCAGTGGAAACAGGTGAGCGGATCCTTCAACGACAAGCTTCTGATCACTCAGGACATGCGCCAGGCCATTCTATGGTGGACAAAAGAAAAGCATTTGTCCCGAGGTCTATCCTTCGTAAGCACTCCAACACCTCAAGTGGTAACTACGGATGCGTCACTAGAGGGCTGGGGCGCAGTATTGCAGGATCTGCAGGTCAGTGGTCACTGGCTTCCAGAACATCGCCTCCTTCACATCAATTTCTTAGAGTTAACAGCGATTAGTCTAGCTCTTCAAGCTTTCCTTCCAAGGTTGCAAGGTTTGTCGGTACTTGTCCGGACGGACAACACCACAGCCATGCACTACATCAACAAGGAGGGCAGCACCAGGTCCCTACCCTTGTCACAAGAAGCCCAAATGATCTGGGAGTGGGCTATCCTTCATGGAATTTCTCTGAAAGCAGAACATTTGCCAGGAGTGCTCAACGACAAAGCTGACAGGCTCAGCAGGCTGAAGTCGGTCACCCACGAGTGGGAACTGGATCAGACAACGCTGGAAGGGGTTTTTCGCCGGTGGGGCAGACCTTCCATAGACCTGTTTGCCACACCAGAGAACAGGAAATGCCAGTTTTACGCCAGCAAGCTACACCATCGAGGGTCTCTGGGGAATGCGCTTTCGATAGCCTGGTCAGGCGCATTTGTCTACGCCTTTCCCCCCATTCCGCTAATTCCCAAGTTACTCAAGAAAATGAAAACGGAGCGGTGCAAGATGATCCTGATAGCTCCTGCCTGGCCGAGACAGTTTTGGTTCACCGAACTCCACCTTCTCTCCTTGGACCATCCTCTTCCACTGCAACCAATTCCACACCTCCTCACAATGTCTCAGGGCCAGATACTGCACCCAGATCCTCGCTCGTTACAGCTCTCAGCATGGCTCCTGAGCAGCGGGAATTTCTTCACTTAAATCTTCCAGAAGAGATTAAGGATGTTCTTTCGCAGGCGAGAGCTCCTTCCACGAACAGGACCTACCGCTTAAAATGGAAGCGTTTCAGCATATGGTGTCTAAGCAACAGTTTGGATCCTTTCTTATCGCATCCACACCAGGTCCTTCCTTATTTCCTGTCCTTGGCTAAGGCAGGTTTGGCTCATTCCTCCATTAAGGTACACTTAGCAGCAGTTTCTCGTTTTCGACGTACGTCCTCTGGGCCTTCTCTTTGGTCAAGCAGAATTGTCAAACAGTTTCTTAAGGGCCTCTTCACGGTGTTTCCGCCAGTGAAGCCTCCACCGCCTACGTGGCAATTAAATTTAGTTCTTTCTCAACTTATGAGACATCCATTCGAACCGATTCATCGAACAGATCTCAAGTTCCTCCTGGAAGGTGGCTCTGTTGCTGGCCCTCACTTCAGCCAGGAGAATAGGAGTATTACAGGCTCTTACAATTCAGGAACCCTTCCTTCAGTTCAAGAGAAATACCGTCATCATGAGAACTAATCCTAAGTTTATTCCTAAAGTACCTTCTTCTTTTCATCTCAACGAACCAGTGATCCTTAAAGCTTTTTTTCCTCAGCCTACTTCGCCGGCTGAGAGAGCTCTTCACTCTCTGGATCTGCAAAGATGTTTGAATTTCTACCTGGACCGAACAAAGTCCTTCCGCAAGTCTTCACAACTTTTTGTATCATACAGCGCTCCCCGCAAGGGGTTTCCCATTTTCAAACAGGGGATATCTCGGTGGGTTGTGAGCGCTATTCGATATTGTCACACAGCAGCGGGCAAACCCCTGGAGGGTAATGTCCGGGCAAATTCGACAAGATCTATGGCAGCTTCAGCCGCCTTGTTTGCTGGTGTCCAGATCAAGGACATTTGTAGGGCTGCTACTTAGAGCAGCACTCACACCTTTACAAAGCACTACTGCCTGGATGCATCACTCCAAGACGACGTGGCGGTGGGACAGGCAGTCCAGAGGAACCTCTTCCAATAAGTGGTGAGCTTTCCCTTGCTACCCTCCTTCCTTCTTTTCTGTGCTTTATACACATTTTCTCTTGTTTATAGATGCACTAACTTATCTCTGCCTTTGGCTGTTTTAAAAATGTATTTAAACAATGTTTCTCAGACAAGTAATGTCTTATGGAAAATGTGTATGCTTACTGCTAGCTACTCTGATTCCAATAATGGGAATCTATGAAAGCTCCAATACTGGAGTAAGAAAACAAGTTACTTACCTGTAACTTTGGTTCTCCAGTATTGGAAGCTTTCATAGTTTCCCATGCGACCCACCCTCCTCCCCTGGGAAAGCTCAGCTTCTCTCTGTGTTAATTTTTTTTTCACAACGTATACGAAAATCTGAGGAGCTGAGGTTCTTTCACCAAGGTTCTAGAGGGTGAGGCTGCTCTTATTGGCTTATGGTTCTTTTTTGGTCTCTTTTACAAAAAGACATGGTCTGACTACAAAATGGGATTAGGCCTGTTTCTCTTTTGTAATGGTTATTTACTACTGTTTATATATTTACCGAGGCTCCCATCTCGACGACGGGGAATGATTCCAAGCATGGGAATCTATGAAAGCTTCCAATACTGGAGAACCAAAGTTACAGGTAAGTAACTTGTTTTCTTCGGTGGCCATGAGGTCACATCTCATCCCTTGTTTGCAAATTGATTTTACCATAATTTTCTGACACAGGATTATGATTAGGGCCACTGCAAATATGAGGCCACTGCTTTTTCAGCATATTCAGTATAGCTCAAAGGGGTAGAAAATTACTAAAATCTCTGCAACGCATGCTGCTGCACAGTGGAATGCTTTTCACAAAGGTTGGCTGGTCACTCTTCTGTCGCTTATTGTTATGTTTGTGTGTTAAACTGGTACTAACAAGATGAAAATCTTTGCCCAGAATTGTAAAAATGCCAAAATAAATTAATACTATCACAAAATGTGCTGCGTTATGCAGCATAATGGGCCTTTTTTTGCCAAATAATTTAGTCAACCCTGCTGTATAATTTGGCCCTCCCCTACCACATAATTTCAGTGGTCCTGATTATGATCACCTGCCAAATAAATCATGTCCCTATCCATGACTTGGGCTAATTCCTCAGTACCGTAGAAGTCCCACCCCACACAAATGTTAGTGCCTAGCTAGTGCTTTAAAAACTCTTTTAGAAGATAGTGATTTATTTAAATACCAGATTAGATTTTTTTGTCTCAATTCTACTAACACCCCCATTCTCATCTTCAGACCAGTTTGCTGTCGGCCAATGCTGCCAGAGACGAGACTGCCCGACTTGAAGAGCGTAGGGGCATTATTGAATTCCACGTCATTGGAAACTCCCTATCTCAGAAATCCAACAAGAAGATCCTCATGTGGCTGGTGGGACTGCAGAACGTGTTCTCCCATCAGCTGCCACGAATGCCAAAGGAGTACATCACCCGGCTGGTCTTCGATCCGTACGTGTTCATTGGATTGTTCTTAAATGATTGATAATACTTTCTTTACATGGCACTTTCAGGCTCTTATTTAACAGATTGGATTACCGTGTTTGGATTGTCCAATTATTTCCTTCCTTTATTCATTATTCCTGATGTGTTGTAATTGAGGGATAGTAGAGCCTTTCCCATGTCCCACGAGCTGTCATTTTCCCTCACCTGCCCTAAAGTTGCATGACTTTCTCATTCCTCTCGGTAAAGCAGTACTGCCTGCATATCGGAAATTGAAGCTCCTAATGTGTTTTTTTTCTCCCCCAAGCATTACAAGGTTTCTCTGTCTTCTCTCTCTTAAGTAAACACAAAACGCTTGCTCTAATCAAGGACGGACGTGTAATAGGCGGGATCTGCTTCCGGATGTTCCCATCACAAGGATTTACGGAGATTGTGTTTTGCGCTGTGACATCAAATGAACAAGTTAAGGTAAAAGTTGCTTTCATGGCATTCTGTCATTAATTTAGTTATGCAGGTTTTCTCCTATGTGCAGCATCATATGGATGCAGTGCATGGAAAATGATATGAGAAGAGAGATACAAATCAATAATACAGCCATCTTCTGAAATGCCAAGCACAGTCCTACACTGTCTAAACTATTTCAGTGAAAGAAAATAATTGTAAAGCCTGTTTGGATCTTCTGCTGTATATGCATTATGCTCTTACTACTGTCCTCTGTGGTTTGTCTTTCAGGGATATGGCACGCATCTCATGAACCACCTCAAGGAGTACCACATCAAGCACAACATACTCTACTTCCTGACCTATGCAGACGAATATGCTATTGGCTACTTTAAGAAACAAGTAATTTTGTTTTAAATTCTCTCTGTCCATCAAGTGATGATTAAAAATCTTTGAGAGATGTTTTAACTTTGTGTGATTTGAGAGCAGTCCATTCAGACCTTATTCTGACTTGAGTCATTGAAAATTTTAGTCTCCGCTCGTTTTGGAAAACTTGCTAAACAGCAGCTTTTTGGGTAAAATCATCCAAAGAGTGACTATGTGAGGAGTGTGTGGTGTTCGTATAATCTTGGCAATATAGATTTTCTTCTGTTTGTATGTTTGGGCCCTGTTGAATTATTTGAGTGCAAACTGATGTATTCCCAGTGGGTCTCGTACAAGTGAACCTATTGAGAAAACTGGTAAGGTTGCAGCGGTATAAATTTTTTTTTTCTTCCTTTCTCTCTTGATCTTCGCCACCCTGTGTCCTTTTCATTTTCAGTAGCGCTATTCTTCGCAGTAGTCTTGTTGCATAAAGGGACACGCGACCCATTTGTTATACTAATGTGGGATGACAGTCTACCTCACAGTTGGTGAGCTTCTGCATGATATTACTGCTTTTGTGAATGTAATGATTCAATGTTCTCATTTTCAGGGATTTTCTAAAGATATCAAAGTTCCAAAGGTTCGGTACTTGGGATACATTAAAGACTACGAAGGGGCCACCTTAATGGAATGTGAGCTGAACCCACGGATTCCCTACACTGAGCTTTCTCACATCATCAAAAAGCAGAAAGAGGTACGAGTCTTTGGGGGGTCGTCTACAAGATGTTGAAAAACACTTAACTTTGTATCAAGACAGGATGATATCTAGTAATCAAGAAGTCAATGATGCCTCTTGCTATGAGATTGAACTCCTGGCTGACCCAGTGGCTTAGGGTTCACCAAGTCAGTGGGCACGGCATCGTTTAGTGAATGGGAAGGCGTGGATGCACTAATCAGGGAAGTGCGAGAACACAAGTGTTTTAGATTTCCTGTTGACCTTGTTATTTGAAAGGAAAAGGGGGGGGTTTGCAACCTTCATCTTTGTAAACTTTTATGACTTCTCTCTTCATCTCTGTTGCCAAACTACAGTAAGTTTTTAATGGTGCATTCCTTTGACTTGCTGGGCTACCATGCTGGATGGTTGAAGGCGCAAGCCCCACTTCCCTGAGCTTGTGGGCGCATGTTGCACAGCGCTGTAGGTAGTGCTCACTACCCACCTTCATCCAGCCAAGATGATATTTATATTCTAATGCAGTTAGTGCGAGGTTGAAGGAGTAGCTCACCTCAAATAGTATTTTTGTTGTTTTGATTTCATAAGGGAGGGCTTTTTTTGTCTTTATGCAGATTATAAAGAAATTGATTGAACGAAAACAGGCTCAGATCCGAAAGGTATTCCCTGGACTGACATGTTTTAAGGAGGGTGTCCGACAGATTCCAGTTGAGAGTATTCCTGGAATACGTAAGTATGACATTTTTTGTGTGACTGTTCAAAGCATCTTTGATTCAGAGCATTGACTACCAACGTGATCTGGTTACTAGCAGACCTATAACAGGCTGGCAGAAGCTAAATATCTAGAGTGCATCTCATTGTGAACATATCATTTTCCTTCAGGGGTTTTGTAATTGTGTGGAGTAACGTTCTTGATGGGAGAACAACATTTTCTGACTCCTTTGGTCTATTTAAGCAGTCTGCATGTGAGGGTTTCTCTGCAGCAGGTGGTGGTTCTGCTGAAGGCTGTGCTGTGAAGGCCTGTTGGGAGCACATCAATCGATTACTTTGATGGGTATCACAAATAGTGTTTTAAACGGAGGGAGCTGGGGGCTAAACTCAGTTTATCTTACTAAAGGAAAATGGTGACACTTTGATAAAACTTTTAAAAACAGTGTTGCATGGAACAATATAGAGCAATTTGGAAAATTGAAGTTCTATTTGTAGCTCTTTTACAGTAGTTGTCCAAGACATCTGGACTTGTGTGAGGAGACTCCGTTAATTTTCTTTTTTCTCAATTGACAGGTGAAACGGGCTGGAAACCTTTGGGAAAAGAGAAAGTGTAAGTGTTGATGATCGCCTATCTTTAGTGTTTGTTCTGGATTCTGCCTCAGAAAGATTGTTCACTGCATGTACAAAATTTGAGCACTCCAAACAATTGTGGTGACAAAAGAATTAAATGACAGGTCTGGGGTTGCAAGGGTTAGGGAGGTGTTCAGCTGTGCTGCAGTTTGCTGCGGAGGGGAGGAGTGAAAGTTGTAATTATGCATTTTAACAAGAGGCTGGAAGTCACCAAGCATTGAGCAAGTCAAATGTGTGATTTGCCTAGGTAACCAGTATTGTAGCACACAAAAGTCTCTCTCCTCTGGTGTCACTAATTGATGGAGAGTGCACTTCTTCCCACATGATTGTCACGCATTGGATGAAAATCACGGTTCAGGGAAGTCTCAATAGCATCTTTCTTCACACAGGGAGAACAATAGAAGACTGATTTGGTTGGGTTTTCAAATTCATATCAATACGCAAAAGGTGAACGAAGAGAAAGATCGAAACTCCTTGGAGGTCCTACAGGGAAAGATTTTGGAGTAGATGCCTCACCCACTAGATAGTGGCATGCTTCATAATTGGCACCTGTCCACCCCCCTGGTAGGATAGTACCACCAGGACAGACTCAACCAATAATGGGAGTTATTATATAAGGTAAAAAGCAGGGATCCAGTTGAAAAGAGAATCTTAAAAATGCCTTGCGGTATACCCAAAAAGAACTACTATTTATTAGCAGTGTACCATGGGCAGATTTAAAAACAAAGACCGGTTTCTAATTGGGCGTTATTTTCTCAATCACCCACGGTTTATACCAGGGTGTCAATAGGTGCCGACGATGAAGCATGCCCCTATAAAATCTTTGGATTTCCCATTAGGACCTCCAAGCGGTTTCTGTCTTTCTCTTCGTTCACCTGGTTGCCCTTATGTTTATTGAAGTCTCAATAGCATTCAGGAGAGCCCGAGCTGCTCTCACCTGGTGATTGTCAGCCACTATTCTGTGCCTTTCTTTGAGATAAGGATCTCCTCTATGTCCCCTCAAGACCTGACCAAAGGTTATTAATGAGTGTGCAAATTAGGGGAGATTTAGCCAAGATGATATTTATATTCTAATACAGCAAGTGCGAGGTTGAAGGGAGTAACTCCGCTCAAATGGTATTTTTGTTGTTTTGATTTCATAAGAGGTTGGATTTTGTGGACGCTCCTGATTAATTCTTCATTGGGAAGGTGAAGGATAGTGTGTGCTATTGGTTTCACTAATATCCAATCAACACTAATGAGCTGGTTTTGTGGGATTGCTACTGGTGACTGTGGTGAGGTAGCCCCAGTGTTTGGATGGGTAGAGAAAGCTCCAATTTGTCATCACCTGGTTCAGGAGTTGAGATTTCAGAGGTAGCAATTTGGTCTCAAGGATGGAAACTTTAATAAAGAGGCTTCATGGAACTATTTATCTATTGCTGTTCTTCTGCAATGCACAATTATCAACTTAATAAATTATTACCAGCTGTTTTATTTGTTTTATAGGAAGGAATTCAAGGATCCAGACCAGCTGTACCTCACCTTGAAAACTTTGCTAACGCACATCAAGGTAGTTGTGACACCAACATTTTTTCCTTATTCTATAATTCCCCGTGATGCTGCATTCTCATTGAGGGTTATAATACAGGCCTATTTCCTGACTGAGAAGACCATAATTGTCCGAGCATGCATTTAGCAACTGTTATAGTGGCCACATACACTGTTTGGCAAAGGAATATTTCTTCCTCCTCCGATCATTTCAATTCAGAAATGTTACAATATCTCCTCCTGTCCGTGGAATCGTTGAACATTTTATTTAATAAAAAGTGCTGCTTTCTAAAGTTTTTTTTTTTTTTTTTTATTATTTTTTTATTTTTTTTAAGTTCCTTGTTAATTTTTTGTTTTTATACAGATTAGAATTAGCATTAAAAAGGCATGGCGTTCCTTTAGAACAGTGTTTCTTAATCTGTTGTCAGGGGCCCTTGGGGTGGGGGGTGCATGGGGGGGGGTTCATGACACCTACTTGGGGTCTGCCCCTCCTTCGAAAATTAAATAATATTAACAGAATAGCTAAGTATGTATGATTAAAGAAGCAAAATATAAAACTGAAATTTTTCAAACGTTCTGTAAAGAAGGAATTTGAAAATGGAGGCATATAGTAATAATGGGTGGCTTCAATTAAATTTAGAAAAGCTCCAACCATCCCACTAAAATGAAAATTCTTTTTTTCTTTTTGTATATTAAATATTTCATTATTTGTGTATTTGTTTGATAAATGCTTGTTTCCATACTTTTGTATATTGTTTTACAGTTTTAATATTTGAAATTGCTTAGGCTGGGGTCCCAAGATTCCAATAATTCATTGAGGTTTCAGATTCCAATATTGATTCAGTGGGGGTCTCCGCATTCCAGTAATGATTAAGTGGTGGTCCACAGAAGTCAGAAGGTTAAGATCCACTGCTTTAGAACACATTTAACTTTAAAAAAAAAAAAAAAAAGTCGGACCAGATGGGTACAAGCCACACAGAATATACCTCAGTCACTTTAAGGCAGACCGACTTCTCCAGATCCCTAGAATGCTTTGCAGTCCAGTTAAGTTCTTAGCTAATTTCCCTTCCCAGCTCCCCTTAGTATGGAGTTTTTAAGACTCGCCTTTGCTCTTTCAACTTTTTTCCTTAAGAAAATGATTTTTAACATGTTGCTTCATTTAACACATTTCAATGTTTTATTTTTATAACCTATAAAAACTGTTGTGGCAAAGGTTATATGTTTCTTGACTCTTTCATCCTTGCTACTTTCTCAACCAGTCTGCCAGCTGCTTTTGTGTCTCTCCTGCAGTGGAACATTAATACACATTCATATTGGTCTTCCTGACAATCACACCATTGCTCAGTGTCTTTATAGAAGGAAATTCCATGTAGGATGTTGATTATGCTTCCAGTCAAGATTGGCCTGTGCAGCCACTGCAGAGTATGATTGTGTTATAGTAAGCTCAGCAAAAGAGGTTTGCTTTAGAGACAACTGTAGGTTGACAAATGATACCGTAGGCTAACGTAAAACACTAATTACATTCAAAAGTCCAAGAAAGCTTAGCTGACTAGAAACAATATGTAGCATGTGCAAGACATGGAGAAATGCCAATATCTGATATCCTGTTCCTAGTCCAATCTGACACTTTCTTTGCTAAATGTGGGAGAAGTACATCTCCGCAATTTGTCTTTGTCATCAATGACCTGTCCAGCCAGAAACTAAATTCATGATGGACATAAACATGCACACCAGAAGGGAGAAAGCAGCAATACAGAAACAATACAATTCTTGGAAAAAATGCATATTGATTGAGCCGATAACAAGAAAATATAAATAAATAGACGGTGAAATAAAAGTGAGCTACAATAAGAAAGCATATCCCACAAGGAATTGCTCCCTTTAGCACACAAAGTTTGTGAATTGTTTGAAATAAATCGAAATGGTCACAGTGTAAAAGCTGCAGTTACCATTGAGAATTGCTAAACTCAGTAGATTCAGGACTCCAGCCTAAAAATGGCCAGCATGGGAGAGGAAGGTTTATGCACTGCTTTGGATGATGCGGTGTCCACCTTCGATACCGAAATGCGTCACTTGGTGAAGTGGCGCTTTGGCCGTAGCTGATTCTAGACTTGACATTGAGGGGCTCACCAGCAATATGCTCTTCGTCTAGCCATCTTTTATCCTCTTGAGTCAAGGTGAATGTCTTGAGGAGCCATAGTGGACATCAAATGTTTCACAGTCTGTAAAAGAAGCCAGTGACTCCAGCAAACGTGCATCATATTAATGCGCATTTCTGACATTCCCCTCCTTTTTCCCTTCGTTCTCTTCACTGGGAAGGACCACAGGTACCATCTGAGCCTATGTGCTATCTAGAAGACTGACTCAATTTAGAAGCAGGAGCTGAAGATCAGATGGGACTTGTAACCGAAATCCCCAAAAGGCTTTTTAAGGCCTCCTAAACTTTGTAGGGATCCGATGCCTCAAATAAGCCTCTATTTTTCCAGTTACCAATTTCATGGTAACTGTGAGAAGTTGGCCTGGCATATGCTGTCCACTAGTTATAGTGGGCACCTTGCACTAGTCCAAACGACCCTTATTGATGATAGGTTTAAAGACAACCTTTATTGAAAGCTATCCTAGTGGTAGCTATGGAGAGCAGGCTAAGTCTTGAAGGAGTGTAAAGCAGCTTGGTTTACCAGATTATAACCTCTTGAATAACTAAATGAAAGGAGAACCACACAAGATATATAAAATATATGTATTTATTTCTAAACACTAACTACCAATCCTTTATGAGATTAGAGTTCAAGATACACAGTATCACAGTATTAAAACGACAGTAAATGGCACAATACACAGTGGGCTCCAGGGGAGACCAAACCATATACTAAGAAAGTGGTATAAGAACCACGACTTGACTAGACACAGTGCCTAGAGCATGTAGAATCGCTGAGACCCCAAGGAACCACCCAAGGTAGTGACACAGGAGACCCATGGGGGGACGTGTGCAGTGTGAGAACACAGCTGCGAGCGCTGTAGGATTCAATGCGGAAAGTCGCAGTTGGAATTTTAAAGTTAAAGGACACTTAGGAGAGGACTTTGAGCAAACCCCTTTAGACTTAAGGGGTTCTAGGGCCAACACCCACGTGAGCACCGGAGTACTAGAGTTACCTCACCCAGGGAAGCCGGGTGCATAGTTGTCAAAAGGTGCCGGGAATCGTCGTCGTTTTCAATGGCGATCTGCTGCAAAGTGCTGCTGCTGTGAAGGAGAAAAGTGTCCGGTGTGATCCAAGCCTGGATCGAAGATGTGAAGAACCTGAAAGCAGAGGGGACAGAGTCTGGGTCACTAGCCAGTGACCAGGAGCGGAGCAATCGAATGCCCACCGATGTCGGGTGCTTCAGGTGCGAAGAGGTGGCTTGACTCTGCAGCCACGGGGTCCTGGAGACGTCGACGACGACCAGGAGCCGGATTCGAGCTGTCCCACGAAGGATGTCGAGTGCTGGGGTGTCGGTGATCGGATTGACCACAACAAGCCTTGGCAACAGCAACCCACGCAGGAAGAGAAAAGATGCTTCTGTGCGGACCAGCAAGGTCCTGGGGACTCCCCAAGTGATGGAGAGTCAGGGCACGTCTGGAGCAACCAGGGAACCCCAATAAAAGTTAGTTGCCTTCTTGGGGATCCACAGGTCAACGGACCAGGGATCGCGAAGGGCCCTCGAGAGGAATCACAAAATGGCGGCCCACGGAACACTCGTTGAGTGTAGGTCGACAATCTTCGGTGCAATTACTGCTCGGGGTCAGGGCTACAAGTAACCCAAAGCTCAGCCTCGGGGGGTCGCCGGAAAGCTGATGCTTCTGCAAATGGTCGCGGTGTCCAGGGGTTCGGGTTGCAAGGTCTTCCACGAGGGATACGGGCCTCAGACTTGCTGTGGGCACAGATCGACCTCAGAGACCTAGGAAAACCCACCTCCTGTGTGGCAATATTCTTCGGAGTCCGTCAGAGATGCCAACCGGTCAGTTGCGTTAAAGGTGCCTGCCTTGCAGGGGAGTAACTCCTTTACTCCAAGGGAGATTCTTCAGTCGTCCAGCGTCGTGCAGATCGTCGAAGTACTTGGTTTCTGGTATCAGAGTTTTTAGTCCAGGTGTAATCTAAAGTCCTGTAGTCGGGGTTTCCTACTTTATACCCAAGGAAGGGGTGGGACAAACTCTGGGGACCCACCTATGGGAGGGTCAGGAAAGAGGGGTGGCTACACCCATTTCCTTTGTCCAGTTTCGCACCAGAGCAGGGGCTGTGTGCCCCTGCAACCGGTTTGAGCTGGACTATGCACAGGGACACCAAATGTGCCCCCAGTGCAGACTTCAAAGCACTCTGAGAGTGCACCCACCCAGCCCCAATACACTAAAGCCTGTCTGGGAGGTGGTCACACCTCCCTGTGACAGGAAACCTATTGTCCAGGCCTCCCCTGCCGGAGTTTCGTCCAGCAGCAGGAGGGCAGACTCGTGTCTGAGGCTGCAGCATCCATTTTGTGATGCCAGGGCTCTGTTAGCTGGTACCGGGTATACTGGTGCTGTCATGTCTCTCCCTCTAGAAGGGTGGGATCATACTCCCACACCAGTTACTGGTGTGGGGGTATGATTCCAAGGTGTTTGACACCAAACACGACAGTTTTCCATGCAGCCACTCCAAAGTTAGCATTTACCGTTTGGTTATAATGCACTTAAGAGTATATGGTCTGGCTGCATCACAATCAACCCCGGAATGAAGATTCCGAAAGCTGCAGAGGGGCTCGGCTCATGCATGGGCACCCTCTCACATGAAACCCAGCACCCTGCCTTCAGGATTGTTAAGGCCTGCCATAGGGGTGACTGATAGGTTTACATGTGCAGTGATATGGAGAGATATAGGGAACCTATATCTCAGTAAGGGGTGGATACACCACCTTACACAGGCTGCTGTAGCAGACCTGTTGTGTCATTTTAAAAGGCTTCCCAGGGGTGGCACAATACATGCTGCAGCCCCTGGTAGGCCTCTGGGGTACCTATGCCCTGGGTACATAGTATACCATATACCAGGGACTCACAAGGGTACCCCAGAATCCAATCTGGAGTGTACCTAAAGTACATACAGTCAATTTAGAGTAGAAAGCAGATCGACTGGGGTCCTGATTAGCAGAGCCTCAGTCTGGCTAAGTCGAAAAACAGTGAAACATCAGCAAAAAGTGGGGGTAACTATAAGAAGCAGATCCTACTCTCCTACAGTAACCTACATCTTGACTGGCATTCTCATTATTCAAATCTGTCATGCATTAAAATTCAAAAGCCTTCTTCCATGCATTTCATCCACAAAACTAGTAAAAATCTCTGCAGGTTCAAGACGATTGGGTATTGTGGTAGGGTGCTCAGGTCACTGAAGGGCAAAGGCCTCCCTTTACTTTCTAGTAAAAACACAGTTCTAAAGGAAGATTTCTGTACTTTCTAGAACTGAAGATGCTAATCTGATAGATAATGCAATATGTAGATTGCCTGCCCTCTGCTGGATCTGTATACATTTAAATCATGGGAGCTAATTGTGCTCAATAACTCACTTGGAAGGTATATTCGAACATCCCTTTTGAATCAAAGTAAACGTGTGGTTTTTGCTAATGCACGGTAGCAGCTCATCTAGAGAAAGATGCAGATCTTTGTTTACTTGGTCAAATGATTATTTAAGGCAACCTCCAAAGCATTCCAGGGGCTCGAGACAAACCTTAAAAATAGACACTTCACACAGTGCAGAGAAGTTCCACAATTGAAAGCATGTCATTCGAAGGAATGTCTGTTCAAATGTCCGTTCAGTTCTGGAATTACAGTTCCACCCATTTCACAAAAATCACAAATGTACTCCTGTTTGAAGTACATGTGTGTCTTTTATATATTTCAAAGTATTCCAGGCAAACTGTGTCTGTCATAGTTCCCCAGGAGTTGTTCTGGAATTCTTTTGTGACTTCCCAATTGGGCAAATGATTAACCATTTTAGCATTCTTCAGTGAATACCCAGTTGCATCTGCTGACTTAAAGAAAAGTAACATTTTGTAAAATAGGAAATATTCCTACCCCCGTCAGTTTTGAGGGTGTTCTTTCACATTTCCACGTTGGATAAAAGTATAATCTTGCCTGTGACAATCATATCTAGAGCAGTAATGTGCGTTTCAAGGGTTTCTGAATGTAAATGTTTACCATCTTTCAAAAGCATCTTTAAAGGCCTACCCATATTTGCTTACATGTAAAAGTTAAGTGTTTGTGAATCACATAAGTGCAAATTCACATTTTTGTAACTACAAAATGTGAATTCATTCTTGTAACACAAGCCATCTGTACACTAAAGTGTAATGTAGGTGTGGAAATGGCTTTATGAATCAGACCATGGGGCATTATAATGCACACAGTAGAGGAATTCAGAAATATCAGCTAGGTCGAATTAGCTTACTAAATATCTTTTAGATAAGTGGTTTAAAGACTTTTGGAAAAAAAGATTCTTTTTTAGAAAGTGTTCCAGGATTCTGGTCCTGGGTAGAGATGTTTTGGTGTTTATGAATTTAATGTGAGTGCCCATGGTGGAGAACTAGGATTGTTAGTACTTTGCAGTTCCATTGTCCCAAAGTGGAAAAAAGCCTTGGTCTCTGTAAATGGCATTGTGTTTGTTTGTTTTTTGTACTCTTGCAAGTTCATCCATTACAATGTGCAGCATGCCATGTACCAGCCTTTTATGGTGGCGACCTTGATAATTTTTTGTGGATACTTTCAGTCCCACCTTCTCCCATGTCTATTCTCCATTTCTTCTTATGCTTTGAGGGATTTTTTTGCACTTTACATTCACACACCCACCTTGCACCAGTGCATTTCAACTGCCCTTGTAAAAGTTGAATCTAGACCTCTGCGCTTATTTGTTAGTGGCTATTACTAGACAACGTGATGTTAAAAGTTTTAATAATTTAGCATGGTCTTGTAAAAGAAAGGATGAGGCGGCCACTGTAGTGCAAAAAAAAGATCAAATGTAGTCTAGTAGCTAAATAGTCTACTCCCCCTATTGCGAAGTTCTTTTTCTGCCAAAATTGGGAGTGCTTAGAAACTGGCTAATTCTTGGTATAGTTGCTTAGAGTTTGGTGGATATGGGACTAACTGTAAAGCAGCAGATTTACCGTCCGCTCTGTTTGAACTCTACAGAGGCGCAATGCGCTCTAAACCAGATGGTCGGGAAATTTGCTATACTAAATTAGGCCCCAAATTGGATGTTTACGGGAATTTCCCCCTAAAAGTGTTGTTGATTAGAATTCATAATTTCATCTGGTGTAAAGCAATAACTTGTAGGCCAATCTGTATATATTCCATCTGAACAACTTTATTTTTTTTTTGCAGGCACATCCAAGTTCATGGCCTTTCATGGAGCCAGTGAAGAAGTCTGAGGCACCAGATTACTATGAAGTCATCCGCTTTCCTATTGGTAGGGTGATTGCTCTTCTGTGCTTATTTTCAAAAGATTATACCATAACAAAAGAGATTGCTGTGGCTTTCTCTCTGGATGTATAAACCTTCATGTCTTGTTGTAATAGAATTCATTAATGAGTGTTTGATAAACATACCCTATTTGAAGCCACCACATGCACTGGTTCACCTGTTTGGATCATCATGCACACAATTTGAAGTGCCATTGTTTCTCGTAAAAAGCCTGCATCATAAGTAACAGTCTGTTTGTGACATGTGTAGCTGTAGATGCACATGCTGTGCAAAATTTCGCTACCTAGTGTTGGACTTGGACGTGTACAACTTGTTTTTCTTCAAAAGAAGTCTTTTTGAGTCACTGGACTAAGTGAAATCACCTATTAGTGGTTCTGGGCATTGGCTCCATTGTTAGTTTGTTTTTCTTCGCCGTCGGGTTCAGACGTGTAAATGTGAGCTCCGGTTTGACGCAGCGTGGTGTTCTAGCTGGGCCCTTGGATCAGTTTCCTCGTCCGTTGTACCAAACAATTCTGCATTCTCATAAGTCTACATCGTTGCGCACCTTTTCAACTCTGTGTCCGTCATCAACCTCTTGACCCACTGTCTGGGTCGAGAATGTCCGCATGATAAAAAGGACTCCATTCCGTTACTGTCCTACTTGCCACACCAAGTACCTGAGATCAGACCTCCACAAAGTGTGCAATCTTTGCTGTCCTTCGAACACCGTGAAGACGGTTGTTCGGCATACCTTGCGTTCTGTAACAAAAAGGCTCTTCGGAACAGACGTGCTAGTCGTCTCTGCAGCCATGGCGCATAGATGAGAGGAGGAAGAGACCTGGGACATCTTCAGTGAGTGAGAGGGGTTGGATATCAAAAAGGTGGATGCTCCAGGCATCAAAATAGAGGCGACCGGAAAGCATTGACTTTGAGACGGATGTCAAGTCAGAAGAGCCTCCATCGGGACGGCGTCCAAAGAAAACTACAGTGAGTACTTCTACTCCCAGTGCTCACAATATAGAGGCTCCAACCTCAAGCCCTTGTGCCGCCTACGAGGCCTCTGGCGATCCACTGCCTTCTGGCCATGGTCAGCACCGACAGACCAAGTTGGACGCAATGCCTGTTTCACACTCTATGACAAAGTCCTCCTCAAAGTCTCAACCGCCGCTTCGGTGCCGGAACCTCAGCCACCAGTGGACTAGAAATGTGCAGAGCAGAAGAGTTTGGAGCTGAGACAACCTACAAGGAAGTATTTATAGCCAAGGTCAAGTTCATCGCTGAGACCCTCGGAGCAGAAGCATTTGGAGCGCAGATCGAGCTCATCGTCTTCTGGACAGCGACCCTCTTATGTTCCATCATGGTCCTCCTCTGCCGCTTCGGACGACTACTGACCGTTAATCCATGAGCAGCTGCTGGAACACCTTGATGCTCTGCAGCAACGCATCCATATTGAACCAGGCACTGGCGGGATTCTGGCTCAACCTCCACAGGTGCTGAAGGACTCTGTTCCTCATGAGAGGAAATTGACTTTTGAGTAGGCCATCACATAAAACACTCTGATGCCCTCATGAACCGCGAGTCCTGGCCACTCTGCACCCGATGCCTCTGGCCTGTGTCCAGGTGGCCCACCGATCCAGAACAGGTTCCTCAGCGAACCTGAGTTCAAGTCCAGCGCTGGCTGACCCCTCCTGGACTCCACGACGACGCCTGCAGTGTGAGTCCGAAGGCTCCCCCCCACCCGGCTCTGGTAAGAATAATCCAATGTCGAAGGACACCCTTGCACCCGAAGCCCTTGGGCCTTGTGGAGCTCGACCGACTGTGTCCCTATGACCCTCAACATCTCAACTTACCTCTGCTGTCGCTGGTTTCCTTCGTGCAGCCCCTGGTTCGATGTCTGCAGCCTGTTTGTCCAACCGAGTTTCTCCATTGAAAAGCATTGGGCGCCCAACGCTGAATTTGCACCCTGTGCCGCTGGTGGTTTATGTTTGGTGGTGCCTTGTGGCCCACCCTGTGCTTGCTCTAACCCCCGAAGCTTGGCACCTGCAACCGATCTACTTACCTGCAAGCTGCGTGCCTTCAAGCACCCCCAGTCTCCATTAAAACGCATTGGGTCTTCGAATTTGACCTTTTCCCGGCCGCCCTTGTGCCGCTGGTGGTGCAGACTTTGTGCTTACCTTAAACCTTGCCCTCTGCTGATCTAACACCCTGGAGACTGGAACTGTAAGTTGAATACTTACCTGTGAAACCGCATTGTTGTCTTCCTCCATATGGTAACATTGAACTGTTTGAAAATTGCAATGTCTGCTTTTAAAAGACTAAAGTATTTTTCCTGAAAAACATACTTACCTTTTTATGAAGATCTTGATCTTAAAATAATACTCAAACAAAGCTTATTTTTATAAAATTGGTGTGGATCTCCTTTTTGAGTTGTATCAGTTATTGGTCAATGTGTGTGCAATAAATGTCTTACACTCCTCTTTGTTAGGCCGAAGCCTGCTCGCCCACACTTCCACTAATGGAGCACTTTGGGTTTACATTGAGCCCTGTACACTTCTGGGGGAATCTTTGGACTTTGTGCACGGTATAACCACCTAGTGGCATACCCTATACAAAGCCAGCTTCCTATAGCTTGCTGAACCCTTTCCTCAGACAATGTTACTTCATACCATGAGTTTATACATAAGGCTGCCACTTTCCACAACGTAGAGCTCCATGTACAACAAGAGGAGGATGATTTCCTTGTGGAAACCCTTTCCTCTACCCAACGCTCCCTACAGTACCTTCCCATGCTTAAGGGAGGTTTTCAAACATGCCTCGGAGATGTTCAAGGAACCAATTAAGGAAAGGGTTATCACACCTAGAACAGAGAAAGCTTAGGACCTCCCCCAGCGCCCCTCTATTCATTCGTGGGCAGCTACCCCCTGACTCTGGTGGTTTATTTAGGCAGGAAACACACAAGGCAGTGGAGATGTGCCCCCTCCTGACTGGGAAAGCAAGAAGATAGATGCTGAAGGCAAGAGTGACGGCGCAGTCGGCGACACACTGGTGAATAGCCAAGTCCATTGGCTTAATCTCCTGATATGATCGTGCCCGCTGGTATCCAATGGCGAACTTGGTAGAACATCTTCCAGTACTGTAAGATGGGGCAGCAGTTGGTAGCAGAAGGAAAGGTTATTTCCAGTACTAATATCCGCTGTGCTCTGGATGCCACGGATACAGCCTCTTGCGGCATTTACACTAGTATCCTCTTGCGCCGCCATGCATGACTGCACGTTTCAGGGGTTAAGCCTGAGGTACAGCAACACCTCCTGAATGTACCATTTGATGGTCAGCATCACTTTGGCCCTCCAGTCGATGAGATGCTTGAAAAAATAAGGGAGAGTAATACACCCAAAGGCATGGACACACTACAAACACCGCCTCCCCGAGGTTCCTTTTCGGCGCACACAATTTTGTGGTGCACCCAAGACCCCTGCTTCTGAAACCTATACCACCTTCACTAGGCCAACACAACAATCCCCCTCGTGAGGTTACTATAGGGGTGGATCTTCTTGTGTTTGCTTTGTTCGCCCTAAGTTGGCAGGGTATGCCCAGACGTGGGTCCCTTGCTCACTTTGCCACTGGATTCAAGCTAGCCTGGCTGATGAGGGGTGTTACCCAGAAACCGGTCCCAGGATGCTTGTTTCCGGTTTAGGGAAGACCTGGCTTGGCAGTTCGGGCTGGACTGTTCCCATGAGGCACAGGGTCAAGACTGATTTGCATATAGCTGGGTCTGAACTGAGGTGGCGAAGTGAGCTAAAGAATGTTGATGGATTCAACCCAGATCTGTGACTGGGGGTGAGTGTCTGAAAAGTTTCAGCGCTCCGTCCATCATCTCCTTGTGTTTGCGTGGATAAGGCGGGAACAATGGCAAGGGTGCAGCCCCAAAAGTGACTACACCCCTAAAACAGTGACGCTCTTCGATTCTCACTTCACCCTATCACACAACACCTGTCAGGGGAAGATAACAGGGATTTCTAGCTCGCTGGTTGGATATTACCTCAGACCGTTGGGTTCTAGATATCGTTCAACAGGGGTATTGTCTGGAACTCACACGAACACCACCAAATATCCCCCCTCGACAAGACAAACTATCCAAAGAACATTTGCAACTTCTTCATGAGGAGGTACAGGCCCTCCTAGACAAAGGGGGCCCCAGAGCCTGTTCTGCCTAAATACCACAGAAAGGGGGTATATTCCCTGTACTTCTCCCCAAAAACGGTGGCTCTCTCAGGCCCATCCTCGATCTCAGGCCTCTCAGCAAACACATTGTTGGAGCACTTTCCCATGGTGACTGTACGGGACTTCATACCATTACTGCAGAAAGGTGACTTAATGACTTCCCTAGATCTGAAGGACGCCTATTTCCACATACCCATCCACCCAGCACATCAGAGATACCTAAGGTTTGTGGTAAGTGGACATCATTATCAATTCAAAGTTTTACCCTTCAGGGTTACCACAGCTCCAAGGGTCTTACCAAATTTCTAGCCGTGGTGGCAGCTCATCTCGGGAGGAGCGGCATTCACGTGTTCCCCTTCCTAGATGACTGGCAGATCAAGAGCGCCATGCAGCAACTCTGCTTAGCGCACACCCAGACCTCAGTACACACCTTGCACAGTCTGGGCTTCACCATCAATCTAGCCAAATCCCATCAAGTACAGCCCTTTCTTGCGGCCTTTCTTGATGCATGAGTGAGAAAAGCCTATCCCAGTCCAGTACAAGCCTTCCAAAACCTGCTACCTCTTTTTTCAGCCAGATCGTCAGGTGATAGTCAGAACTGTGATGCTTTTATTAGGTATGATGGCCTCGTGCATAGCTATAGCCCCTCATGACAGACTCCACATGCGCCCATTACAGGAGTGCCTAGCGGCACAGTGGTCTGAAGTGGAGGGTCACCTAGAGGACCTAGTGTTGATTTGGAACCGCACACATCGCTCTCTGCAGTGGTGGAATGCAAACAATCTGTTGCGGGCGGTCCTTCCTGGACCCAGTTCTGCAAATGACCATAGCCACGGACGCCTCACTCACAGGTTGGGGAGCACATCTCAATCCTCCCTCTGTTCACGGTCAGTGGACCTCTGCCCACCAAAATTTTCACATCAATCTCCTGGAGCTGCTGGCCATCCAGCTTGCCAGTGTAGCACAGAGCATCTAGCGCTGGGTGATAAATCACAGAGTAAGTCTGCTTATGCAACACATTTCCAGGGGTGGACAATGATCTGGCGAACTTGCTCAGCAGGTTGCACCAACAAGTCCACAAATGGCAACTCCACTCTCAGGCACTACTCCCGTACTTTCAGCAGCGGGGGTTTCCACAGATAGAACTGTTTGCCACTACCGGCAAATGCAAAATGCCCAGACTTCGGGGCCAGACTACCACACCCCATGTGCAATGCACTATGATTGAGTTGGTCAGGGATATTTGCTCAAGGTTTTCCGCCTCTCCCACTTCTACTATTTGTGGTCAGGAGGCTGAGCCAGACATCCTTCACGCTCATCTTAGAGGTGCCAACGTGGGCACGTCAGTCAAGGTACTCCATGCTGCTACAACGAGATGCTCCCCAACAGGCCGGATGTCTCAAGCCAAACTACTTCAATCTCAGACACCCCAACCCTCAGCAACTCAACCTTGCAATATTGCTTACAGTTTGGTTACCTTAAACTACCAGAAGAATGTATGTCTATTCTCAAAGAGGCACGCAGGCCTACTACTAGGACCTGTTACACAGCCAAGTAGAAACTTTGTGTGCATTATTGTCTTCCTAAAAACTATTTATCTTCTCACAGCGTCTGTACAGGGCATTGTCTGTTACCTCCTTCACTTACAAAAGTCAGGCCATGCCTACGCTTCTATTCGTTTACTCCTGGCTGCCGTAGTTGTCTACTTAAACAGAATAGACCACATACTTAATTATTCAGAATACCAGTCATTAAGGTGTTCATGGAAGGACTCAAAAGGGTCATTCCACCCAGGACTCCTCCTGCTCTTATCTGGAATCTTAACCTAGTTCTCACTTGACTCACGGGCCCTCCTTTTGAACCACTTCACTCTTGCCCACTACAATTCTTGTCATGGAAGGTTTTCTTGTTCCTGTCACTTCCCTAAGACGATTTAGTGAGATAAACACTCTTACTTTGGAAGAACCTTTCTTCCAGGTTTATCAGAATAGAGTGGTTCTCAGAACCAATCCAAAATTGCTCCCTAAAGTTTTTTCTACCTTCCACCTTAACCAAACAATTGAGCTGCCAGTCTTCTTTCCACAAAATGTTAGCAGAATGTGCTCTTCACACTCAAGATGTCAAAAGAGCGTTGATGTATTATATAGACAGGACAAAACCTTTCCGTAAGACACAACAGCTATTTGTGTTCAACACCAAGCCACATAAAGGACGTGCTCTTTCCATGACAAGTGTTGCACGTTTGTTGGTCAAATGCATACAGACTTGTTATACCAAAGCTAAAAGAACCCTACCCATCCCTCCCAGACCTCATTCCACTCGGGGGAAAAAAGGGGCGCCTATGGCTTTTTCGGGTAATATACCACTTGCTGACATGTAAAGCAGCTACCTGTCCCCCTTCACCCCTCATACCTTTGCCAAACACTACTGTGTGGTTGGACTGGCCAGACAACAAGCTAGAGTTGACCAGGCTGTCCTACGTACACTTTTCTGCAACATCCTCCGGTGAGGCCACCACGTTTTGGAGGATTGCTTTAGTCTATGCACAGCATGTGTATCTACAGTTACACATGCCATGAATTAAAAATGTTACTTACACCGTAAGCATCTGTTCGTGGCATGTAGCGCTGTAGATTCACATGCGCCCACCCTCCTCCATGCTCGCCTGAGGCTGTTACAGATATTAATGTTTCTCTTATCTTTAATTTCTTTGCCATGCATGGTCATATTTACTATATTCTCTATGCTCCTTCTTTAATCTCGCCCTCCGTGCGGGGAAAAATAATCTTTACAATGGAGCTGATGCCCTCGCACATTACCACTAATAGGTTGTCACTAGGCCCTGTGACTCAAAAATACTTCTTTCGAACAAAAACAAGTTGTACGCGTCTGAGCCCAACACTAGGTGGCAGAAGTATGCACAGCCTGTGAATCTACAGCACTACATGCCACGAACAGATGCTTATGGGGTAAGTAACATTTTCCTTTCTCATGAGCATGGCAGAAAGCAGTTGAAAATACTTTCATTTGTGCATTAGTTGACTGTCTAGTTTCCAACATGATGGCGTTTAATATTTTTAATTAAAAGGGTGACCGATAAGTTGTCAATGAGTCCTGGCTACAGTGTTGATTAGACGCAATTTTAATGTTTAGTTCTAACTTCATAGCTACAAGTGAGGACCTACAATATCTTATTTGACCTTATCCCGCACATAAGGTAGAGCCCTGCCTTTAATTATACTGAATGAAAAACTTAAAAGGGAAGCTTTGGGAAGAAAGCAGAAAGGCAAATGAAGTGGGACAACCGGGTGACCAGGGAATCCCCTCTTTGGGTGGGGGGAACGACTTAAAGAATTTACAAAGCTGACTGGATTTGGAAACTGGGACTTGCTGGGGATCTCACAAATTAAAGATATAATAGTTCATGCGGAGTTGGCAACATTTTCCTACTTCCAGGAAGAGTACGATATGCACCAGACACAATACTACAAATACTTACAACTGGCACACGCTTGGAGGGCACAGGGTATAGACATAGACAACCTCCCCGAATATGCCCCATTGGAGGGACAACTTTTAATGGGCGAAATCAAGGAACAAGCAGTCTCCTGGACGTACCGAACCATAATAAATAACAAACCAGACACTCTCCTGAAACTGAGAGCGAAATGGGAGGTCGATCTAGGCGAGATTGATGATCTGGATTGGGATATTGCACTGATGCACCCCCGGGAGGTGGCTATCAAGTCCCGCCTTCGATTGATTCAATTAAAATATCTTCATAGGATATACTATGATAGAGCCCGAATGCATCTCACAGGGAGGGCTGACACACCTAACTGCCTCAGATGCAACATAACCAACGGTTCCTATTTCCACACGATATGGGAATGCCAACACATCCAGACATACTGGGTAACCCTGCTGAAGAGTTCGAAGACATCCTAGAGGATAAAATACCCCTGGATCCCAAGTTTGTTTTGCTGGGTATACATACGGATGTGGATTTCCCCAAAAGAAAGTTTACATTGCTTAATTTAGGGCTAGTGGTGGCTAAAAGAGACTTGGCACGTAAATGGGGAACTCCACAATGCCCCTCAATAGATGAGTGGAGGAAGGGAATGGACATGTATATGTCAGGGGAAAAAACGACATGTATAGCTCGTGGCTGTCCCAAAAAGTTCCGGACAATATGGAAACCATGGATAAAATATTACGGTCTCCTGATAGAGGACTCACAATGATCCCCCAGGGCCGAGTGTCAGCCGGCGGGGGAGGGAGGTAGGGGGGAAGGGCCTGAAAGGTGGGAAACTCGAGTCACTAACTCTGAAGATTATTATTTGTTATTGTTATGTCTACAGCTGCTGTTGAACAACAATGTTAATGTAATTCTGCACAAGATAATGCTTCTTGGAAATCTCCACTGTTTCTGTACTAAACTCAAGAAAATGCCAATAAAAACATTTCAACAAAAAAAAAAAGGGGAAGCTTTGGCCCTCTACTGAGATGTGAAAATAAAGTAAGGGACAGTGCATTAGAGGGTAGAGGGGTTGAGATGCTTAGCTCACCATAACAGGCAAATTTCAGTGGGTTTCAGGTTTTGGGTTGTAACCATACCTTCTCTTTATCTTGGAGTTTGAATGGGGAAAACTATTTTCTCACATTGTAAAAAAACCATAACTTCCTTAATATTTAAGCTGCAGCATTGCTTGCCTGGCTTCTTGATTTATTTTTTCCCCATCCCCCCCACTCCCCTCCCCCAAAATAGCCTAATCGTCACTATCCCATGGCGTACCTTTCTGTCATATGAACCTGCCTATTCAACTAGCCACTGCTTCCTTGGCTGATCACTGCTCACAGGCTGCTGACCACCCCTGGGACAGAAAGTAGACCTAGGCACCAAAATAGGTTTGGGCCCTCAGTGTATTAGAAAGCTAAAGAAGTGCCCTATATTTGCAAATTGGGGCAGTTTTGAACTTGTAAAGATACACTAGAAATGTTTTTCAAGGTATGGGAAGACTGCCAGCTTCAATTTTATGAAACCAAGCACCTTATATTTGAGAGGGCCATCCCCGCCGGAGCGCCTTTGGGCCCCGCAGGTTCGGGAGGGGCCCCTACTGGTTTACTTCCGACGGGTCCACCCCTGGCGCCAGTCAAGCCCCTTGGGTCCACAGGTGGATCCAGACTGGCGCCGCTCGAGCTACCCCGACCTTCCCCAGCGCTGATCCCGTTGTCGACGCTCCTGGCGCTGTCCCCATTCTCATTCCCGACTCCAACATGGAGCTGGAGGGGCCTAGTCTGACGCAGACTGGAGGCATTCCCTCCATGCCAGAGCCCGAGTCCTATTCTTATGGGCTAGGGGAAGATTGGGAGGAGCCACTGGACCCTGAAGAATACCAGCCCTTAGACCCTAATACGGAGTGGTGTGAGGATGTGGCAGAAGCCAGTGTACTGGACATCTCCACAGATACTGGCTTGGTCTCTCCTCCTACTGTGACTACAGAGGAGGGAGCCTCATTTGCAATGGTGGTGAGACAGCAGCTGAAGTCTTGGACCTTCAGCTGCCCACTGTGGCAGTCAAGAAAAATGTCTTGGCAGTGGTGCTTCAGCCGGGTGTTACTCCTCTCAGAACCACTTCTCCCATTTAATGAAGCCCTTACGGACATCCTGCTCAGGGCCTATTCCAAGCCCTGCACAGGGGCTCCTGTGAACTGGGCAATTGCCCGCCACCATCACCCCGCCCCAGGAGACCCCTCTTTCCTCACCTAACACCCCGCCTAGCTAGAGATCTTGGTGGTCCAAGCCTCCACTTCCTGAGTAAATCCTGGTGCATTCCCTACCACCCGACCGGATAGAGAATCCAAAAGGCTGGACACCTTGGGTAAGAATTTTTTTCTTCCGCCACCCTGGCATTGCAGTCTATAAACACTGCCTGCCTTCTGGGCTGTTAATACCACTCCCTCTGGGATTCAGTTGCGCATGTGCTGCCCACCCCCCTGGAGGAGGCCTCTGCCATACTCTCCCCAGCTATGGCAGACGGGAGAGATGCAGCTAAGTTCACAATTCAATGTGGGCTAGACATGACCTGCTCGCTAGGCAGTGGTTTCTTCTTTTGTGGCCGTATGCCTAAGGACACCAGGCTTTTCAGGGGATGCCCAAACTTTGCTTATGGACATGCCCTTTGATGGCTCCCATCTCTTTAGAGACTAGGTGGACTCTGTGCTGGAGAACTTCAAGGACAGCTGGGCTACGGCCAGGTCCTTGGGCCTTTCCAAGGCCCCCTTTCAACCCCAATCTTTCTTTCGCGGCCTCAGAAGGGGTTTGCTGCTGTGTCCTTCCTCTCCATGCCACTGCAGTGCGTGGCTGTGGGTCAGGCAGCCAGAGGTCAGGCTAATCTACCACCCCCGGCAGCCGCAGCTTCCAAGCCTCTTTAGTTTGCACTCCGACCATCATGGGCAACCAGTGGGAGGCAGGATATGCCATCACCTGCACCACTGGAGGTCGAGAACATCAGACCGCTGGGTCCTCCAGATAGTTCAAAGGGACTACTCTCTCCCCATTGTGACTACCACTAAACCCATGTCACCCACTTGCGAAAGGCTGACGGAGCACCATCTCTCATTGCTTGAAGTGGCAGCTGTCTTGGCCAAGGGAACCATAGAGAGGGTACCGACACCAGAAGTAGGTTGTGGTTGTTAATCCAGCTACTTTCTGGTGCCCAAGAACGACAGAGGCCTACGTCCTATCCTAGACCCTCTCAATTGTTTCCTGAAAAAGGAAAATTTCAAAATGCTTAATTTCTGTCTGCTCTCGACCAGAGAGACTGGATGGTAGCGTTGGACTTGCAGGACGCATACTTCCACATTCCCATCCTGCCTGCCTACAGGTGTTAACTATGGTTCACTGTGGGTCACGAGCACTTTCACAGTTTGCTGTGCTCCTTTTTAGGTCGAGCCTAGAGCAGCGCATGCGCTGCTTGCGAGACTTATAGTAAGGGGCTTCAGAAAGCTGACCAGACGCTCGTGCGTCATGGCCTTTTTCCTGCGGTTACGCGCGCAGGGCCGACATCTGTTTCCCATTATCGTGCCCAGACGCAGGCGCGATAATTGGAAACGCATGCCTGCCGTGCGTGTAATCGCAGGCAAAAGGCCATGGCGCACGAGCGTCTGGTCAGCTCTGCAGGCTGCCGCGGTCGCTCGTTTTTTTTTGGGGGTGGGGAGAAATCAGGGAGCCCTACCTGGGATGATGGAGGGCCTCTTCCTCTGGCGCCTCAGGTACACGGGCTCCAGGTTCTTCATGTTGCGCTGCAGCCTGACTCTAACGTCCAGCCCTGCGTGCAGCAGCTCCTGCGGCAGGCTGCACCTCCTGGACGCGCTGTATTCATTGTGATACAAGACCACCTTCCCCCTGGACCCGGAGAAGAGGCTGCTGTCATCGCGCGCCATCACAAGACAATGCCGCCCGGGACGGCCAGGGGTTCTTTTCTGTCCCCCGTCACTGGGCGCGCGGCCAGAGCCCCGGTGCGCTCATGCCGCCCTGCACTTGTTTGGTAAGTTCAGCTCGTGGAAGGGCGTGTGCGCTTCAGACAGGTGTAGGATTACTAACGCGGCCCCTCCTTTCCGCGGCCCCTCCTTTCCGCAGCTAATGGCACCCAGCAGCAAGCGGGAGGAGGATCTCTACAAAAGCCGTTTAGGTTAACAAAAGATTTCCGATGTCTGGAAAGTTTCAGCCGCGCTGAGCTCGTGAGAATGTGCTGCCAGCTTCTTCTTTGTCAACGGCACTTCCATCTGGTCACGTCCTCGCAAACCCCTGGCGCTCTCTCCGAGTTACACAATTAAGACTCCACACAAATGTCATTGTCTTTTAAAGTGGTATGTGAGTTGTGACACAACGCGCCCGTGTTACATAACCAGCCCAGGTAGGACCGGCTCTATGTGACCGTGACGCTCGCTCATTTTTTTCCTCCTGCTCTTTGAAGCACGTGCGGATTACAAGAAATCGAATAATTTAAAAATGTCAAAACGCCTATTGGAATGAGACTAAAGGCATTTAAAACATACAGTGCGCTGTTTATCCCCGCAATGAATTCCGAGGACCGGACTTAAATTGGTTTGAATAAACCGCTCTTAACAATGGGGAATAACATTGGGATTTTGGTGCTTTCCGTCTGTCCTCGTGCTTACCGGCTTCTTAGTATTTTTCCCCTGAGCAACATCAGGACAGCATATTGGTCAATGCAAAATGATTGTATTTTAACCCATTCTAAAATACTTAGCGAATGTTTAACTAAACTTTCCTCAAAATATTTCAGGGCTAGAATGATAAAGTTTCACTTTCCCCATGTGTTCTAGAACTGCAATTAGAATAACAAATTTGAACTTCCTGCGCCCAACACGACCACAAGGCAAGAAACACAAAAACACAGGCAGGTCAATTTAATGGGGAGAGTGGTAGTCCAATGGTGCGGACTTTATCCCGCTGGTAATTACAAGGTGCGGTAAACTTCACAAGTCTAACATTTGTGATTTCTTGTATATACAGCTGCTCTTGCCTTAGAGAGAGGATGTGTTGGGACTGCCTATATCAAGACTGCCGGGGCAATTCTTATGCTCACTACGCCACCCCAGTTTGCACACAGCCATATGCAAATCAGTCTTGACCCTGTGTCTCATAGGAACAGTCCAGCCCGAACTCCCAAGCCGGGTCCTCCCTGGACCGGAAACAAGCATCCGGGGACTGCCAGCATTTACAAATCACCTTGCAGGACATTTATAGCACGCAGAGACACTTTTGGCCATGCATAGCCATCAGAAGATGTTTATTTGAGGTGGGAGGGAGAGTCACTGAGCATATTTTTGTGATGTGATTTCATTTCATAATGTCCTTCTCTAAATAAAGCCCCCAGTTTCTTTAAACGTTGTAGATCTGACTGGACATAGTTACTGAGAGTATTTACTTTACAATACTGTATCTGAGTTGCAGTCCCTGCCTCTACCACTCGATGGATTTAGTATTGCCTGTTCGTTACCGCCTTAGAGTCAAGTGTACAAAAGATAGCTAGGTCATTGAATTGGAATTCGATAATACGATCGAGCATGGGACATGTAAAGGGCAGCATCCATCATGGATACTGCATAGCAACCACCTACTGTCCTAGAACCCAGGAAAAAGGCCAATCTCCTACTAAATGTCTTTCCTTATTTGCGAATACCAGAAGCGCTTTGAAACAGGCTTAATTTGTGTAATGAGAGTTCGAACAAAACACCTTGACAGGACCCCCAACAAGATGGCACCACTAACCTTAAAAAGTGGTCCTGGGTGGGTTTAGCCATTGAGCTGTTGGACCAAATATCTAATCCAGTATTTACCACTTTACAAACAAAAATGCGGGTAATAAACACAGCATGAAAAATCCTAGCGAGAGCAGTCCCTGGACCTTTCCATCACAAACTACTCCACAACAGTTGAGGTGCAGGGGGCAAGTTGGAAATCATGGAACCAAGAGACGTGGGTTTTAATCTCAGCCTTATCATGTGACTAAAATGTGTGCGTTTGGCTGGACAATTTTTTGACTATATGCCTCTGCTCCTTTTTTTTCGGTGAGTGGAAGTACTTGGATCAAGCGTAACTGCTGGCAGTTGTGTGATAACAAAACTGGGCTAGAACCCAGTTTCATGGTCTGCTCAATAAAATAAGGTATAGTGCGAAATTACAGGCCTTGAAATGAGCAGTGCTGTGTTTCAATATTGGTTCTCCTATTTCTTCAACTTGTTTGACCTTGGGTAAATCGTGTTCTCTCTATGCCTTTGACCCCTAATCTGCCATTACGTGTGATCTTCAAAACAGGATCAGTAGCAGGATCAGATAATAAGCACTGTGCATGGTTTTTCAAGAAAGGCAGACAGTGGTTTTCATATTAATATATAATTAAGATTTCATATATTATCATTGCTACGGGTGACAGGTAATGACCACCTGGGCTACATTGTTCCCTGATTAATTAAGCACCATTATATAGTATTTAGTCTCAGTGCTGTCTTTGCTCCTTCATTATGGTTACATTAAAGATGTGCTGAAATTTGAACCTTCCAACACACCTCAGAGTGCTGGAAAATAGATTTCAAAGATTCCTGAAACCACAGAGTTGTATTTTCCTTTCCCACAGACAATAACCTTGTTAAACTCTCTGCTTCATAAGGGGTCACGGGATATTTAGTCTCCAGGGCTGACTGGGGTTTAATTCATTCTGCCCAATGTAAATATTTAAGATTTAGAACGCTTCCCTGCTTGTTCAGGGCCTCTTCAATGCAGGTGCTCACATTCCACTTTTTAGCATCTCTAAATATAAACGTGTTCTTGAAGCGGCCTCTGTGGATACCTTATGTGCTGCAACTACTAAATAACCTTCATCGTCCCTTTATGAACAAAAAGCGGTACATTTGGTGACCTGCACTGGCTGAGTGTAGGACACGGGCCAGACACTGCAAATCCAGGACAATCCAGCAGAAACAGGACTAATGGCTACCCTAGTCCATACGTGTCAACATAATGTAATGCTACTTGGGTAACTGGGGCAGCCAGATGGGTTTCAATAGAATGAAAATATGGGGAGGAGGCAGTGTGGAGGGGGCACAAACATCCATAGGAGTCAGGTCCACAGAGTTATTGTTGGGGCCCACCTCTGCTCATATGAGGACCATCAAGCCTAGGTGCCCTGCTGTATGGGCCCGTTGTCCAATGAAAAAATACATTATTACATTTTCCCAGACTCTTGGACCAAGCGCAACTCACTTTTTTTTAATCAATTATGTATAGCATTGGTCAGCTAGTGCTGGACGCATAAGCCACCCTCCCTTAAACCTAGAACGTAGGGAACTACCCAACAAAAAATAGTTGAGTGACTAATTACAATAGACAATATAAAATCAGGTATCATTGCCATCAAATGATGTGACGCCAACCCAATCAAATTCCTCTCATGTGAATTGGTCTATTTGTCAATCGAAGCTGAGTTACAAACATTGCAATTTGTAGTGTGTACCACAAAAACCGAAGAGATAGAAGGAATGTTTGCATTAACCTCAGCCGCTGGTGATCGCTTAGTGCTCCATTCCAGACCATTGTTTTTCACCCATTGTGCCATTCTAGGTGGGACACCCATATGCTGATGAGTCTTACTCCCACTCCAAAAAGAATAGTCCAGCCACAACTGCCAGACTAGTGAGCACTTTAAGGCATCTACTCCAACGAACAACAGAGTGATTAAAGGAATGATTGAATTAATCTCTGCCACAGGCCGCATTCTAGGCCATCGCCTGCTGGTGCTGGCAGGCAAGATGACACTGCCATATAATACGCACCAACCTGCACACTGTTGTCAGAAAAAAACAGGCATAGACATTCACCAGAAGAGCCAAAGGATATTTCTGCAGTAAGGAGCTAATTCAGAGACATAAAAAGTAACAAAAGGTCGATGAATGCAACAAGGCAAAAGGGAATTTATGTGTTGCGATGCGTCAATCTCATGTAAATGCTTTCTTATATATGATCGAAATGGGAACTGACATTATAAGAAAAAACTCAACTTCATCTTAGATTAAGAACGTCAGGCAGAGTTCCCTGGACAGATCATCATTAGGGCAGTTCAAAAGGCTTGAACATGGCCATTTCCTGTAGCTCATGGCATCCGCTTAACAGACATAGAAGAAGTCCAAGTTTGACATCCGTTGCTCAGTGCAGAGCTCTACAGTTGCGTTGCTACCCTTCTGTTCTGAACTACTACACTGATTGCGGGACAACCCTCTATGTGGCCGGAACCCTGGTAACGCCTGCACAGTCCAGGCTATGTGGACACGCAGCCACACACAAAGCAGCATCTTACAACACTTTGCCCGACTGCCTAGTACGTGCACTGTCTTTTCCTTGATACTCACAAGTCTTTGTAACTTCTTGGTATAAATATAACATTAACAGAACAACTTAAATGACAATCCCAGTATATAACATGTTTGCATACCATGGGATCTTGTTACATATGGCACTGGCTCATCAGGGAGGGAGGGCAGAGAAGAATCTCCGCAAAGATTATGGGGCCTGTTCACAAGCTGCATTTTGTAGTATGTTACTAGTACCACTAACCTATAACAAAATACTGTTCACATACCTATGTGTGGTGGTATACGCCTCTTCAATCTTTTAAGTGAATAGATATCTGCTCAACTGTGGGGATCTCTACACGCAAAAGTATGTTTTAGTAGTAAATGTGGGCGGGACAGAGGAGAGAGGCTGGAAAATTGGGACTAGGTACTCTTAAAGGCGAAGGGTGAAGGGAGGAGGAAGGAGGGGTTGAGAGAGGGCCAGAGATGGGTTTAGGGAGTGCCATGCACTCACCCACAAGAGTAAGCCTCTTCCTATTCACTAACTGCCCTTCTGTAGTTACTACTGATAACAAGCATTGGCATAGCCAATAGGTCTCGCCTTTGGGACCTTATAAGTGTTTAGCCATGCAACGGTTGATGATGTTGCACCAAGGATATTGTGCTGCATAATTAAATACTTATAAGGTCCCAAAAGCGAGACCTATTGGCTATGCCAATGCTTGTTGGCCTTACCAGCGCCCCTTGGACGTGCGCCGTCTGCGCCCAGCGCCAGCCATGCTGCCCGATCGGGTAGCGGGGGACTGTCCTGGTCGCGGGAATCGCTCCTGGCCTTGGGAAACAACCTATGCACTGGAATCCACGGTGATCGGTGGGAGAATTTTGATTCTATCTACCACTGTAAGATCTGCAACCTTACGCTGGAGATCCCAGGCAGGACATCTAGCAGCAGGGGTAAGCCTCCCAAGATACTGAGAACATCGGGCGGAGGGGTGAGAGCCGGTCTGATCAATTGCAGATCGCTACCCAAGCATACTGATGACATTTGGCTCTTACTAATGGATAAAGGTTGGGGACATAGTGTGCCTTTCGGAAACTTGGCTGAAAGAAGACACGCTACCGTCGCTGACACTGGCAATCCCCCCTGGCTTTAGAATAATCTGCGCCAACAGGATTGGAGAGAAGCGAGGGGGTGGGGTGGCTATTATTCTAAAGGAGTCAAGGGACATTGCCTCTTCTGAATTGAGCGGTTTGGGTTCCATCGAGGGCTTGAATTTCTGCATTAAGATTTCCCCAACCCTTTCTGTCGCAGGCCTACTAATATATAGACCTCCAGATTGCCCTAATCGTTATCTCTGGGAGCTAAGCAACCTTATTGCGCAGAAATCACTACTACACCAACTTCATGGCCTTAGGTGATGTCAATCTCCATGTGGACGACCCCTCATGCCCCCTGGCCTCGCAGCTAGTGCAAGCCCTCAAGGGAGCGAACCTCACTCAACACGTACTCGCGTCTACACATAGAGCAGGTCATACTCTCGACCTCATTTTCTCTAACATCCAATGCATTAGAGTTGAGAACCCTCAATGCATGACGTGGAAAGACCACGATCTAGTTCCTTTCTCTTTCAGCATAGGCAAAACACAGCTCACTGGCCAAAAACAGTCAGTGGTAGGTAGGAACTGGAAAAGAGTGAGTGCAGACAATGTGGGCCCACTGATTCTTAACGGTGGCCAACTGCACACAGGAGATCCTAACGCCGACGCAGCTATGTTTAATGCTAGGATCACGGCTTCCCTTGATGGGGTGGTGCCACTAAAAACTCTAAATCCCAGAGAGAATCCCCCTCAGCCCCTTGGTTCTCGGATGACCTTAGGAGGGAAAAAAGTGGATGTAAGAGATTGGAAAGGCAATGGAGGAAAGATTATGCTCCAGAAGCGAAGCAGGAGTGTAAGGAAGCTTTAAAAAAGCTGTGTAAATTGATGGGAGCAGCTAGAAAAGAGTACTTTGTTAAGCAGATTGAGGGTGCGGAGCATTCAAGCAAAGAGATTTTCAGGATTGTCAGATCTTTCACTAACGCTTCTGCTGCTGAAGGGAAAATTCTGCCCTCCTCAACCCTATGCACTAATCTATCCAACTTCTTTGAGGAGAAGATTCAGAAAGTATACTCCTCTTTCAAATCGGAAGAGCCACTATTGGTTCCTCAGGCACCGACAACTTGCAAGTCTGAGGGCACTTTCACAGAGTTCGCCCATACAACCTTGCAGGAATCTCTGGCTGAAATCTTAAGGTGCAAGTCGGGCTCTCCCACGGACCCTTGTCCACCCAAGATTTTTAGATTACTTGCTCACTGGATTAATCCAGTAATGAATCATATCTGGAATGTGTCACTGTCCACTGCCATCTTCCCTGATGTCTGGAAACAGGCTCTCCTACTACCTCTCTTGAAAAAAGCTAACGCCGATCCCAAGGAGCTCGGGTATTACCGGCCTATTTCTTTGCTACCGACACCGGCAAAAATGTTAGAAAAAATAGCGCAACGTCAACTCGCCAAGTATGTCGACTCTCATGACATCCTACACAACACTCAATCAGGCTTCCGGGCAGGATATAGTATTGAAACCGCCTTGGTGGAGGTGGCAGAGTCTATAAGAATGTCGATGGATGCTGGAGCATCTGCTATGTTGATTCTGTTGGATCTATCCGCTGCCTTCGACACAGTTGCACATCCCATTCTGCTAAATGGACTTGAACAGCTTGGTTTTCAGGGCACAGCCCTTGCTTGGTTTCAGTCCTATCTCCATAATCGCACCCAAAGTGTGCTTCTCCTACCACATCAATCATCACCTAAGCCTCTGAGGTGCGGGGTACCACAGGGCTCGGCACTAAGCCCCCCTGCTCTTTAACAACTACCTGGTACCACTCTTCAATCTCATTGTCACCTGGGACATGATGGCTGTCTCGTATGCAGACGACACCCAGCTGATATTCTCCTTTAAGGATCAGTCAAAGGACCCGTTTGCTAGATTAACGGGGTGCCTGAAAGACATCACCAGCTGGATGAATAACAATAAACTGAAATTAAACACAGACAAGACGGAGGTCATGTTCTTTGGTCAGCCCTCCCACAGGACTTTGGTGGCCTGCTGAGCTGGGCACTCCGCCTTGTCCTGCAAAGACAGCTAGAAACCTGGGTGTCAAGTGGGACTCTGATTTATCCTTTGAAACTCACATACGCCATGTCTCGTCAGTCTGCTTTGGTAAACTAAAAACCCTAAAGAAATTCCTGCACCTCTTGCCAGAGGACAGCCGGAGGACAGTAGTTCATGCGACGGTTACATCTCAGCTAGACTATGCCAATAGTCTGTACTTGGGACTTCCCAGGTATTTTATTCAGACTGCAGATGAGTCAGAATGCGGCTGCGAGACTTATTCGCAAAGTGCCTTTCCGCCACCACATTTCCCCTCACATCCGGCTCCTTCATTGGCTCCCGTGGCAAAACGTATTGAATTTAAGTTCCTGACCCTAGCTTTTCGGGCTATGCACAACACAGGACCCAGATATCTTAGAAAGAGACTTCTCCCATACCAATCGGCCCGTACACCGAGATCCAATTCCAAGCTCCTACTTTGCGCTCCCCGTTTTGCTAAAGCCAGAAAGGGAGGAAGGTCCTTTTCGGTCAGGACAGCTATGCTATGGAATGCACTGCCACTGCAACTTCGCATGTCGGACTCTGAATCCAAATTCCGAAAGTACTTGAAGACGTGGCTCTTCGGCTACGGTTAGACGCTGCCAATCTACTCACCTAACTGCCGCTAAGCGCCGGGACACCTCTGTTTGAGGTAGCTGTTTGCGCTATACAAATAACACTATTATTGCGGTGGTTGCAGCTCATGTGCGGAGATCAGGGGTGCGAGTCTTCCCCTAGCTCGACGACTGGCTGTTGAAGGCGCACTCGCCCCAGGAAGTCGTCTTTCACCTCCAGACTATGGCGGACCTCCTGCACTTGCCGGGGTTCTCTATCAATGTGCCGAAGTCACACCTGACTCCCTCTCGGACGCTCCCTTTCCTCGGAGCCTTCCTAGACAGTGCATTTTAAGGCCCGAGCAGCTGATATTCAGGCTATGATACCTAAGTTTCAGCCACTATCCTGGGTTTCGGTGAGACTGACTCTTAAGGTTGCATCCTGCTTGTGACACATGCCCGCTGGCATATGCAGACTCTTCATTGGGACCTGAAGTTAACGTGGACGCAGCATCAGCCGAATCTCTCTGACATGGTCCAGATATCGGTGGTTACTGCACAAGATCTGCAGTGGTGGTTAACGAACAGCGATTGGGTCAGCAGCAGACCCCTCTCAGTTCCCCAACAAGATCTGGCATAGTGACAGATGTCACTCCTGGGATGGGGCGGCCATTTGGGAGAGGTGGAGATCAGGCGCCTCTGGTATCCGGTGGAATCTAGAGTCCACATTAATCTATTGGAGCTCCGAGCGATCTGGCTGGCATTGAAAGAATTTCTGCCCTAAATCAGGGGAAGGCTAGTGCAGGTGTTTACGGACAACACCACTGCCATGTGGTACTGCAGCAAGAGGGCGGGGTGGGGTCGTGGTCCCTTTGTCAAGAGGCCCTAAGCCTCTGGACATGCCTGGAACAGCAGGGCATATCCCTGCTGGTTCAACACATGGCGGGTTCTCTGAACGCCACAGCGGACAAACTCGGCCGCAGATGCCCAATTACGAATGGCATCTCCATTCGGTGGTGGTGCAAGGTCTCTTTTCAGCAGTGGGGAGAGCCTTGGTTAGATCTGTTTGCCACTTCAGAGAATTCGCAATGTCAGCGGTTTTGCGCGCTGTAGTTTCCAAGGCAGCTCTCGCTTGGAGACGCTTTTCGTCTTGAGTGGAGCTCCGGTCTTCTGTACACCTTTCCGCTCATACCACTCCTGCCTAGAGTTTGCAAGAATATCCAGAACAACCGGGCCCTAGTCATCCATGTGGCTCTGGACTAGGCTTAGATAGTTTGGACATCGGTTCCCCGATCAAGCTGCCCCTTCGGGAGGATCTTCTGTCACAGCATCAGGGGAGGGTTCTCCACCCGAACCTGGCAACGCTCCGCCTTCATGCGTGGCGATTGAGTGGCGACAGTTGACAGCTTTCGATCTTCCGCCCGAAGTCTGTAATGTCATCTTGGCAGCCAGGCGTCCCTCCACCAAGATGGTATAGGCCGGAAGTTGGAGCAAGTTTGTGGCAAGGTGTGCAGAAAAACAGGTTGCCTCATCCCCCTCTTTCTTAGATCCTTCTGTTTATTATTTCTCTTGCCCAGCAGGTCTTTGCTTTGGGCACCTTGAAAGACCATCTTTCTGCCATCTCGGCCTTTCTGCGGTAGCCAGATCAGCCATCTCTCTTCCAGTCCCCTATTGTATTGAACACATGTTCCTACCTTCACCCTTTACTATGCCTCAGTGGGATCTAAATTTAGTACTCGCCTTTCTGTTGTGCTCTCATTTGAGCCACTGCACAACTGTCCTCTCAGGCTCCTTACAATCAAGAAGGCCTTTCTAGTGCCCATAACATCCGCTCGGAGGGTCTGTGAGCTCCAGGCTTTGTCATCCTGGCCTCCATACATCAACATCTTCCCAGACAAGCTGGTCCTTCCCACTAGATCTTCCCACCCCTCTGTCACTTACGAAGTTCAGTCCACCTTCAACTTTTGAAGTAAGATGTACAAGCGACCCTAACAACTGGTGCCATAGAACAAAGACCTGTATTCCAACAGTGTATTCTCTCCATTTTTCCCCCCCCCAAAAAAGGACAGCTTGACCTCTGGTCATTTAACAGGTTCATCATTTCCTAACACTTTCACATGGTCCCCCTGCAGGATGTAATCTCCCTTCTTCTCAAATGCAACTTCATGACTGTTAAATACTTCTAACCACAGATTCCTCACTGTCCTTTTGACTTTCACCGCTCACGGCGTGAAGTCTTCTTGTTTTTGGCAATGTAAAGCTTGGCTTTGCTTTCCTGTACGGTTTTCGGGTTCATCTGGGCGCAGTCACCACAGATGTTGCAGTCGTTATTCGACCCAGGATACCACAAACAGACTTTGTGAGTGACTGTCATAGACGTCTGTTTGCGACAGTCCCTACATGGTTTGAACCCTGTGGTTTTAGTGGGGTGGACATTTCCCTTGCACACTGGATACATTCGCTATCAAAACATCTTGTCAGAGACCAGGGAGAATATCTGGATGTGCGTCTGAAGGCGTGGAAAGAAGGGAACTTGCATCTGTGTGCATGGTTGGCACTTATGTGGCTTCGCTCACCAGTTCTGGAGTGGAACGACCTAGGTTATAGGCGCATGGTGCCACGTAGCCGAGTACAGGAGAACTGCTCTGAAAGTTTCCAGATCAAGTCTGATTCCTGGTGATTATTCATAAGATGGAGGAATCTGCACTTAGATAGATTATCAATCAGAAAGATTAACAAAGGTAAGTAACTTGTTTGTCAGCGATGGATCAGAAAGACATACTACCATTTCTCGATCGACCCAGCGCATCACCAGTCCCTTCGGTTTGTGGTACCAGTTAAAGGTCCTTCCCTTTGGAGTCACTCCACCTTCAAGGGTCTCTGCAAAGTGCCTATCGGTAGTGGCAGCGCACCTGTGCAGAAACACCATACATGTGTTCCCTTACTTAGGTGACTGGCTGATCACGAGCAGCAACAAACGGCAATGCTTAGCACACACTCCAACAGGATTGTCCCTACTTCACAGCCTAGGCTTTTTACCATTTATGTGAAAAAGTTGTGTCTTCAAAGCAGCAGATTAAGCCCTTCCTCTTCTCCATTCTAAATGTGGGAACAGGTAGAACATACCCCAATGGACAGACAGACGGGTGATGGCATCCCGACAGCTGCTACCTCTTTTCATACACACACCACCATAACCGTTCAAACTGTAATAAAACTATGAGGAATGATGGTTTGATGCGTAGCGATTGCTCCACATGCAGGTTACACATGCACACCTTCGAAAAGTGCCTCTCACGGCAGTGAGCACAAATGAAAGGGCATTGGGAGAATCTAGTGTTGGTAACGACCAGGCCACAGCACTATCTGCTTTGGTCGAACAGCAACAGCCTGTTGCTTGATAGGCCCTTTCAAGAGCCCCTTCTGCAGGTGACCATCAAGACAATGCATCTCTCATAGGGTGGGGGAGAGTCCTCCTTCGCAAGATGACTGTCCAAGACACCTGGATCCCTCAGCATCAGGGCTGCCACATGAAATACCTGGACCTTCTAGCCATCAGACTAGCCCTTCAGGCACTTCTTCAAGGGAAAGCGGTATTAATAAAGTCAGACCACATGACAGCTGAATGATGCTACAAAGTGTTGGAAGCACTCTGTGGCTCACATCATTGCCTTGTTTGACTTGGCTGCAAGAAGCATCGTTAACACAGTTATTTGATCCTGTTGGTAAACACTATTTGAACTGCTGCACTTTAATCCATTACCCGTGTTTTCACAGCAATTGCATTCATCTTGAATGTGAATTGTACCTTGACCTTGTAAACATCTGACATTCTGTTGAGAGCTTGTGATATTCAGACGATTTACTCTCAATATTAAGCCCTGAGGAAGTCTAGGTGACGAGGCGGATGAAACAAGTGTTGGCTAGAAACTTTTCAGGAAAGACAGCGAATAAAGACCAGTTGTTGGAAGACTCTTGACAAGATCCTGTTCTTGTTCTTTTTTGTGCGTGCAAGGTCTTTGAATAATATTTTGGGTGTGGCTTGAATTTTGGAGGGTGTATGTGTGGCTGCTCCCCTTCTTGATAGAACACCTTGGGACCTTTTTGCAGCCTACTTTAGTATATATTAGGGAGACTGTTTGCGCTGACATTACTCTGGCCTCCTGCATAACTTTCTTTTCAAAAGCTGGCATTTCCAAGTAGATGTTTAAATGCATCCAAACCTGTTATGCTAAGCCAACCTAGAGCCCACCCTACACTCAAAAAGGGGGCCACATTAACCTTTTTGAGTAACATCCCTCTTATGGATATCTGCAAGACTGCTACTTGGTCAAAGTCACACATCTTCACCAAACATTACTGTCTAGGCTTTCTAGCAAGTCAGTTAGTCAAGCTGTACTAAGAATGCTTTTTCAAGCATTCTCATCTGCTTGCTCGCCACTGCTTTGATAAGCTTTATTGTCTTAGCAGAGTATGTGTATTTACAGCCACACATGCTACAAACCAAAAATCTTACTTGCCTTGTAACCATCAGGTTGTAGCATGTAGTGCTGTAGATGTACATGTGCCGACCCTTTTCCTCAGAAGGTATTGATGATTACAGATGTTTCTATGTTCTACAGCACACTACGTCTTTGAGGCGAAATCCATTTACACTTGTCACCTGCTGCAGGGAAAACGGGTGCAGCCACAGAGTGTGCTAGTGCATTGAAGACCAGCTGTGGAGTCACAACAGGTTTTGTGACTCACACTTTTCAAAGAAAAACACAGTTAAAAAACGAATCTGAAAGACCATTAGTTATGCTACAGAAAAAATTCTGACGCCTGGGGGTAATTCTAAGGTAAGGAATCTATAACTAATGTATGTCTCTTACAGATACATCGTTACCGAAGGTAAGTAATTTGTTTGTGTAAAGCCACTAAAATACAACAAATTATGTTTAAGAGCCCAAACAACATTACTCACTGTTGACTGCCAGGAACAAAAGACCTAACTATAGAACAGCACGGCAGGTGACCATGAGTTGACCATGATTTATGTCTTGTGTTGTGTCCACTGTTAAACATATTTGGCGAATTTCAATGGTTTTATGTGTTTGAACCTCAAACTTACCTCACTTTTTGCCTGTGTTTTTTTCCCAAAGATTTTGATTTTATTTACTTACTAGGCCCCCAGGCAATCTGCACGAACTTTGAAATAGCAAAAGAAGGTTAAACATGCAAATTCATCGGCACATTTTGAAGGGTCTGCACAAAATCTGGCAACGTTATTAGTAAATTAGAAATAGTTTAAACCCCCCTCACCCCCCTTTAACTTTGTCCACCATTGGGTCATTATGAAGGGGCTTTATGCAATTGAACGGCTAGCATAGTTGATATATCTAGAGAATTTGTCCCTAATGACACACATTCTGCAGTGGGGAGGTGGGTAGCTGTAAGTTCATCGCAGAACTGTGTGGAGTGGGGGAGATTTGAGAGCTTTTGTATGGTCTGTTGTCTGATGCTGGGACCTCTTATCGAAGCAAAGCCAGACACTCATAGTGCTTGGTTTTGCATGTTTAGTTGCAATTCAGGCCAAAAATGTCAGTCGAATACAGCACCTAAGCCACATGTGAGTCGCCTTCGATACTGTTTTAGGAGTTTTTTCTCTGTAGTGCTTACTATTTTTCACGCATCTTGATAGTCCTGACCCACCGCTTTACGGTCGGTCACCTTTGGAGTTGATCCCCCTGCCCACCGCCTCCCAGCCATCCAGCCCCAAATGGTGTGGGGGAAAAAAAATCCTAAACTCACAAGTTGGAAGTTGGCAGAAAAAAATACAGCCCTAATCCAGCCAATCCCATTTTGTAAAAAATCAAAAATGTAATTGACCGGATTCACAGGTTAAAATGGCATAAATCTACAAAAGTGTTAACCATTAAAGTTCACTTTGTGACTTTTTATACACTTGTATCTCAAAACTAGTGAATGGATTAACTCCTAACCAAGAAAGAATACTTCCCTTTGTAAAGGTGGTCTGTCACGCCAAGCTTGGTGTAAATCCATTCAGCAGTTCGGGTTGTCGATTTCAGCGATGTTTCCTGTGGGATCTAAAACTGGAACACTTCTGTTTCCTCCCCTATCCCCAAATCCTCGCCCAACCCCCCACGAATCTTATCTGACTGAATAAGTAGATTGCCAATGTAGGAGGCTGGCTTAGAATATGGTGCCCACTCTCAGGAGTGATGCACCTTGCACTAATCCAGGCAACCCTTATGGTGATTTTAGTGGTCTTTGAGAACCATAGAAAGCTCTCAAAGTAGTAGCTGTGGAGAGCAGACTTCAGGCTTATCTTGAAGGAGTGTAAAGCAGCTTGTTTTGCCACATTTAATCGACCGTGTAGATTAGATGAAAAAGAATCACACACTGTTTTATAAAAATAAGTATTTATTACACAATCACTAACACATTGGTATATCTCCTACGCGGAGATATCAACAGTGCACACAAGAATACTTCTAAATAATCAGGTAAGTAGCACACATATATACACTGGTCTCCAGGGGTGACCAGACCATATACTAAAAGTGGAATGCGAACTGCAAGGAAGAACAGAACTTGGACCAGAAGACTCGGAGGAGCTGGAGAAACAAGGAACCACCCAAGGTAAGTACCCAGGAACCCCACGGAGGCTGTGTGCAGAGTGGAAACACAGCCGCGTGCCCAATGGAAGTCAATGGAGAAGTTGCCTTGCAGTGTTAAAGGAGGACCCTTTCCAGTGGACCCCCAAAGAAACCATTTGGAGGATGGAAGGTTGGAGAGCTACCCCACCTGTGGATGCCCCAGGATCTAGGTTACCTGCGTCAAGGAAGCCGGGTGCATAGGAATGAAGTGACGTCGGAACCTGCCGTACACAATGGAAGACTTCGAAGAAGATGCCTCTGGAGAAGACTGTGAAGGAGTCTGGTGGAATCCAAGGGTGGATTCTGAAAGTGGAGAACCTGCAAGCAGAGGGGACAGAGTCTATGCCCCTTGGAGGTGACCAGGAGGCACGGAAGCACAATGCCCACCAATATCGGAAGGTTCAGAAATGAAGATGACCTTGTCGCTGTAGCTGTGAGGACCATGGGGACACTGAGGAAGACCCGGAGCCGTGCACGAGCTGTACCACGTCTGATGTTGGTGTCTAGGTGGTCTGTATCCGGCGGGAACACCAACAAGCCTTGGTAGCTGCAAATGGCGTGGAAAGCGAAAAGATAAAAACTTTGGGACCAGCAAGGTCTAAGGGACTCGCCAAGACCACGAGAGTCCGTGCAGGCCCCGAGCAAGCAGGGGAGACCACTGAAGCAAAGGAAGACTCTCGAGAGGATCCATAGGCCAAAGGCACAGGAGTCGTAAGAGGACCTCTTACAGCTCACCAAAGATGGGGGCCCACGGTGCAGAGAATGCAGTGAGGACGCTGATCTTCAAGGGATGAGGTGCTAGAGCTTTTTGTAGATTGAAGATATCTGGAGTGCAGAGCCAACAACCCTTGGCAATGGCAAGTCGACGCGGTTCACAGGGGTTTGGTCCCAGCGGCTCCGACGAGGGATACCATCCTCAAAATTGCTGAGAAGACAGTTTAGGCCTCTAGGGAGCTGCAGAACCACCACCTCTGTTGCTGGGCCTCAGGAAGTCCGTAGGCCGACCGGAGCAGCAGACCGGTCAGCTTTGTTGCTGTGCCTGCAGATGCAGGGGAGTGACTCCTTCACTCCAAGGGAGATTACTTCTGATGTCCTTGAGGCCCTCAGGCCTTTTGGAGATGCAGTCTCGATTCCCGTCGAAGTCAAACGTTTCCAAGTGTCCAGACGGTTGAAGAGTGTCTTGGTTTCAGAGGGGAGTCTTGTTCTGCGACGAATCTAAGGACCCACCCACAGGGTAGCCCTTAAGTACTCTAGGGAAGGGGTTGAAATGACTTGGAGGGGGGGGGAGGGGAGAGGCTCCCTCCCAGAGGAGGGGCTGGACAGAGACATTCCCCTGTCCTTTGTCCAGTTTTATGCCAGAGTGGAAAGCAAGGGTTCCTGAACTGGCTCATACCGGAGTATACAAGTAGGGCACCAAATGTGCCCTTCAAAGCAGTCTGGTGGTGCTGGAAAGCGCCCTCACCCCAGTCCAATACACTAAGTCTTGTCTGGAAGGTGATCACACGGCCCTCTGACAGTAAACCTATTGTTTTTCCATCCCCTGCGTGAGCTCAGCAGCAGGAGGGCAGAATCGTGTCTGTGGTCGGCAGCAGCACTAGCTTGCTGGCAGACCCTGGAAAGCTGTTACCGGTAGTACATGGAAGGGGGGGGTCCCCTAAGGAGCCGCACAGTACATGGGATGATACTTCCAGCACCAGAATCGGTGTTTGGGTATGATTTCAACCTGTTTGATACCAAACATGACCAGGTTCGGTGCAGCAATTATATAGTTGGACTTCTCGTAATGACTGTTGTCCACTATATAACTTAAAATGGCTGACCTCACTTATAAAGCTTGGAGAATATACTCCTGGGTTTGTAGGAGTGTCCTGCTCATGACGGGCCACCCTCATACTTCTAACCAAACACCCTGCCCTCAGGACTGAAGAGCCTGCCATGGGGTGACTTAAGGGTTTTAAGTGCATTGACCTCAGATATAAGGAAACTTATATATATCAAAGGTAAATCAAAAAATGGCTATTCAATAGCACAGACACACACACCCCTCTAATCCCAAAGTCCCTCGGTTACAGACTGCTTTCCACCATGGCACATCCTCACAGTCAAGAATCCTCCACTTGGTCAGCACCCACTTCTGGCCACCACTGCTTCAGACCATGAGCATCACAGCTCCAAGCGGGTCAAGTCCATTTGGGCTGGCACAGCTTGTATGTTCAGTGTGCAGAGCTCTAGCATCCATCTACCCTGATGTGGCTGGTGGGCCCTGGGTGCTTCCCACACCGCGTCATGACCATGCTCCTCACTAGGCCAAACAGTGCGTCAGGCTGCATAGGACCCACTCCCTTCCGGCATATGGGCCTCCTGTTGCATATAAGTACATCACTTCTCCTGAGGCCGGGTGCATACCTCTACTCTGATGGGAGCACACCTGCCACAGCAAGGTCTCGTCAGGGTTTCAGCCAAGAAGTCCAGGTAATGTCTACAGCAGGATCTGACTGTGCACAAGGCAGTATTTTATCAGGATTATAGGGGATAATCAGCCGTCGGCAAGAGGCTCAGTCTCTTTGCGACCACCTTCTTCGACTCCCAGCTAAACCCCCTGAAAGATGTTTTTAAAACGTCTTGCTTCTCCTCTGGCCCTTGGACATCTTTGAGCCACATTTAAAGTGCATATTATGCTTCTGGGAGTGTCCCTTGTATTTCCATAGTCCACCATCTTGTATATTGTTTTTGGGGGGGCGAGGGTACAGGGCATGTGAAACAGTCTGCTGGCACCAGTTTGTAATTTACATTATTCAACTAGTGAATCTATTTATAACAAACCAAAAACTTCTAATCTAAGTAAAGTTCTGCCTTCATGGCAGATTATTTGTAAATCTGTCGAGCAGTGGAGAGCAAAACTTTCTTTGCAAGTTAAAATTTGTATACGGATTGTACAGTTTCATCCCCATCTCCCTTCACCACTGGACCTTTGCCCTTTATGACCAGTCTACTCACAACTGTAAAGGATGTGCCTTAGGAGAATGGGCTAAGCTGCTGTTAAATTCTCTGCAGATTTGTCAAATTTATCCAGACTTTTTTATATTTTTATTTTAGTGTTTTCTTAAATTTACATACAACGGGTACATACAACAGGAGGAAATAATGCTGCATTGCAACTGAAGTAAATTACAAAGTATTCTTTGACCTTGACAGGCATACGTTAGTTGTTCCCAGATTTATATGCTGATCAACTAGTCCTATCTGATAAAATCGAAGAAATGCATCTCTTACATTAGATAAGTATTGTAAATCCAGACATCGAGTAACTTGCATACATCGTTATTAGCAGGCAGAATGTAAGCACTCTATAAATCATCAGCGAGATGGTACTCTTCCAATAGGACCACACATGACCACCTAGTCTTCATCTGAAGTCATGTCACATTTCAACTTCTCCACTCAATCTAAATTGTTCTGGTCATGGTTGTATTGTTCATAAAATCAAAGTCTTTACTCATTTCTACCCATAAGATAAGCATATCCTTTATTATTTTATTTATTCAGCACCCTTTTTTTTTGTTTTCAATCCAGACCTGAAGACCATGACGGAGCGCTTGAAAAATCGTTACTATGTCGCCCGGAAGCTGTTTATAGCTGACCTACAGCGAATCATCACCAACTGCCGAGAGTACAACCCGCCAGACAGTGACTACTGCAAGTGTGCCAACACTTTGGAGAAGTTCTTCTACTTCAAGCTGAAGGAGCTTGGCCTGATCGACAAATGAAGAGACTCCACCATGAGCATTGGGAATGAACTGATGTGCCATTTCGTCTGGGTTCAGATTCTGGAAAGTAGAATCACGTATCCGTTGAGAGGGGCCAGACTTTTTCAGCTTTCCCAAAAGCGTCATTCCTCCTCCTCCTCCCTTCCAAATTTTGGCTGGGTGGAAACTCGACAAATGGTTCATGGGGACCTCCTAAGTGCATGTGTAACGTGTCCATGTGGGACCCCAGGTGACATCCTTGATATGTCCTCCTCCTACAGTGGATGCCACTTTTTCACACGTTTAATTTATTTTTTACAATTGCAGCTTTGAGAGTATTGAATGCAATGTTTCCAGGGCTGCAAGACTTGGAACATCGTGGTGATGTAGATGAAAGGTAAGTTCTTTCATGGGAAGCAATGCTGTCTCCTGCAGCAGAGCAAGCCCAAGTATTGTATCTGCCAGGCCCAGAAGGCAGTTCAGAAAACTATGTAGAAAGACCGGAAGAAGAGTGTCTTTCCCCAGTGTTAATCAACAAAGTGGGGAAAACATTGGTGTCATAGGAATATTTGCCTGTTTTCCAGTGTCTGGGATCCGCTCTTTTTACTTTTCAATTTCTGGCTTTGCTTTCTCTGACATTCTTCAAGTTTTTATCATGTGGGATATGTTCAAGTCATTATTGTTAAGATCCTTGACTTCCGTTAGCACTTACAAAAAGTGCAGTCTTCCATCATTTGAATTTGGAGAAAAAACGTCACAATTTTTGTATGGCGCCACATAACTTGTGAGCTTTGACATTATGAAAATGAATATATAAAATGGATGTAAACTGCATCTGGGATGTTCAGTTAATCTGCACAAGTATCTTGAAACTTCAGGATCTTTGTGTCATATTATATTGTACTTCTCCAAACCAAGTAAAGCATTGACCAAGTATACTGTAGATGATTGGATAGGAGAAAGAATTGCAAATTCAGCATAGCCTCACAGCGACTTCAACCTGCTACGTAACAGATGCTGCTTTGCTTTATTTTTCATTTTCAAAATCTGCCTCCACAAGCCATTGCAATCCAAAGTAATACTACCAAAGCCTGTAGTTCTTTGTGTATTGGTCGTCAGTAGGAACTTAGGTTTTGATGATCATTGAAAGCCATTGTAATCTCTTCCAAATCGCTTTCAAGTCTTTGGAGACCAACATGCTTTCAGACATAAATGGAACACAGGTTTTGAAGAGGTTCTAATAAAGGGATGATCACCGCCTCTATTGTGATAAAAAAGAAATGTTTCCATTGGCTTTCCTTTGGTATTTTGAGTTAGGTGTAACCAAATGCTACATTGTCATAAGTCCAATCTGCACACTAAAAACTCTAAAAGTTGCTAAGGCTTGCCCAGTGCTACTTTGCATTTTGGCACTGTTTGTCTTATTGCAGAACATCAGTATGTGAATTACCCCAAAATTTTGTAAATGATAAAGCTGCTTTGACCTTTTTTTCCTCTATGTTGAGGTCTATATGTGGAGTGAAATCGCACAAGTAGTATTCTTTTGTGAAGCAACTTTTTTGAAATTACTCTAATCATTTTAGGATTCTAAAAATGTTAATTGCCAGTTTCTGCCTCAGAATCATTGGTAGTGCCCTGTCTGACATTTGTTGTGTTCAGCTTGCAGTACATTTTCCTTTGCTACTCTTGAAGGCTATCCCTGAAGAACATGAGCACTTTACTGTCAACTTTTTGGTATATATATTTTTCTAAGACTTAAGGTAAACTGCATCAGTTTTGTTTTGAGTTTAATCATTAGCTCAACTTTACTTTTGTTATTGTAGATCTAGTGTGGTGGTTATTCCTGTGTGGTGCACTCCACCCTTCCAGTCAGCCCCTTGCTCTTCACAGCAGGAATACACTTTGTGTTGTGCAACCCTGAAATGTTCACTGCCTTGCTAGTTTGGGCCCTGGTATCTCTATTCGTATGCATGTATAGGTTTCTTATTGGCTTTTCCAGTACTTCAGATAAGAGGCGTATCTTCCCTTTTTACACCTGGGAATCATGCAAATAAATTTAGAATTAAGAAATTGGGAGTAACCGTACTTAGGGGTCCATGTTACATTGAGGGATCCTTGTATTCTTGCTATCTGACCTTCAGGCGCTCCAGAGCTTTTCAATTGTATCAATTAGTAGCTACAGAAAATATGAATCACACCAAAGATTCCAATAGTTATTTTTACTATTATACAAATACTCCTGTCGGAAAAGAGAATTACTTTTTTTCCTCCTTGAAAATGTTTTTCTCCTAACTTTCAGAAATCTTATCTGGATCCCTGGGCGTGCGACAAGCCGCCAGGAGATTGACCCCCTTCTAGGAGTCAAACGCTTGCTAGCCTTTCATGAAGTAAGAAATCATAATGACCCATTCTTCTTTAGTAAAAGCCTCTCATAAGGTGTTAAAGAAGAGTTATTACTACATTTTATCAAAACGTTTCAATGTATGAAACATATCAGTATAAGAAATAAGCAGAAAAGTAAATTAAAAATATTGCATGCAGTGAGGTTGACTAATTGAATACACATTCTTGCCCACTGTCCACTTTTTTTCTTCCAATTCTGTCATTTGAGTCTATGCTGCAATGTTAAAAATTTGTCCTCATGCCGCTCCACTTATATCACCAGGACAGTGGGTGTGTCCATTTTTACCTTCTTTCCAGGGTAAACCTGGCCAGGCATTGACCTTTCTGCTGGCCATTATGGTAAGAAGGTTAGGCGTTTTCCTCTAAGTACACAGATCACAAGTTGATTAGTATGTGTGTATATATACATGAATCACGTCCTCCAGTCGTCTGTTACATTAATTTTACGTTTGAAAGTGCATAGGATTAACATTGTTGCTTGACAAATTAACACCACATGGAGACTTCCCATCACAACTGCAAACAGTTACAACCTCGTAGGTTAGTTCTTGTTTTTTCCTTGGGGCTAGCTCTCTTCTGTCTTCCTTCACTGATACCTCTCTTCTCCTGGTCTTCCTTCACTGAAGAAACCATGGTAGGCATGCACCATAGTTTACGGAAAATATCTGTAGAAATCTCCCAGTCATAGTGGAGGAAATGGGACTTTCGCCCCTGCCTGATGTGAAAGTATGTGCGTTTTATAGACCTGCTGTACTTCTCTTTGAGCGTCCTCCATTTGTTCAATTGAGTTTTTGTTTTCGACTGCTGAATAACACGTGTGTGTGTGTGTGTGTGTGTGTGTGTGTGTGTGTGTGTAACAGTGTGTGTTTAAGACTTCAACACACTTTTACAGGCTAGGTCGATAGAATGATGATGTTAATAGGAATTTATAAAGTGTTGAATCCAGGAAACTGTCTCTTGACGCTATAGATAGACCAATCAGGCTAACCCAGATAACTGGATCGGTCGCTAATTTGAGAGTGCTTATGACCTGGTGATTGTGTTTTCACCAGAAGTATGCAATGAGAAAGGCATAGCCCTACAACTCACTGAGACGATGAGTACCTTTCTATCTTCAGTTGGTGGAATAGGTTTTGATCTAGTCTCAATGACGTTTTGAAATCCAATAGTTCTTGATAAATACACCCTTACAGAAAAATTAAAGTTTAGGTTATACACTAGTTTGATTTTAGGAAATGTTGGGTAAGCAGGCCTTGATCCAGTTACAGATCACAATTTCAAAATTGCCAAAAGAAAGTACATTTTTTTCAATATGCATGCAGTTGTTTTCCTGTTAATGTTGTCCAAAGGGGAAATGGGCATTAACAGGAAATTCATGATTATCTGTGTTTTGCATTTCTTTGTCATTGTAGACAGAGGCCCTGTGACACACTGCTTTAAGTAACCGTCGCCATGGTACTTTTTGCTCTTGCCATCATTGCTGTGTACTGTCTTATGGTTTCCTTTTACCCTTCAAGGTTTATGCTTAGCTTTCTACCTGTAACATTACCTGGGATGTTGCTTTTGTACTTCCAGTAGCTGTTCCCTCTAATGAGTCTTGTAACGAATGTACATACACAGCTATCATTCACAGGACAAACATTTTCTCACACTACCCAAAAAAAGGTGGGGTGGGTTAGGTCAACAGTATGGGTGGAACTGGCTAGAAAACTCCCCAGTCTGGTAACCTATTTGTCAGACCTGCTGAAATGTGGTGAAGGTCTTTAGTAGTTCCCGGTTTTGGGGTAGCGTCAGTGGGAGGACAAACGTGTGTGCATTTGACTGGCTTGTTCCACTAATTTTATTGCACAGCAGCGTCTGCAATTAGTTTTCTTGTATTTCCTGGGCCTGACACAAAGAAGCATAGAAGTGAGAGTTGTAGAATTAAATCCAAGAAGGATTGATGCCACTTTTCTTACTTCCGGGGTTAATGAAATGGATAAAAGAAACCTGCTTTTCAAAGCACTACAGAACTGAAAGAGGCTGGCTTCTGGTGCTGCATAAAAACTAAATATTAAAAATGGAACAATACATTTCTAAAATCAATATACGGTTATGGAGACGGTTGGTAAAAGAACATTATCTTTTTGATTCCTCCGAGCTATGACCTTCGATAGTACAGAAAGGGTGTGGATGATGTTGGATAATGCCACTTTCCCCACCAGCCTGTTTAAGTAGCGTGCTAATGTTTTTTCACAGAAGCACTGTCTTGCTGCAGAGTGTTCCTTGATTCCGTTCTACAATATATGATCTTTCTGGAACTACCATATGAAGTCTAAGGAGGACGGAAACAGCACACCAAAGCTGGTTTCAGCCATTGAATGTAAACCGAAATGGTGTGCAAGTAATGCTCTACTTGCAGGAGCCACAGTGCGTGGGTCAGTATTGTACACATTCTGAGATCCTGTAATTAAATGATTTCAGTACAAGTTATATTTACTGTTCATGTGGACCGCCTGCATTCATATTTTTCTATTTTAGCATTTTTGATTGTACTGCATATTGTGTGGTTCCTATGGAAACTAAATTAACACATTTGTATTGTTTGACATGTGCACAAAAACGTTGTGAAACGGGTTTGATCAGAAGCTGGAGGTAGTCGCATGCTGGCTCCATAGTAGCTTAATTCGCAGTAGCGACGATGCAGGATTTTTGCAATGGCCTGTCCTCAGTAGATGTGGATTCCTTTTGGAACAGGGTCAAAATAAACTGGCTGGTCTCAGATGTATTTCTTTTGTTAAATTGTGTTCTTAAGTCTATTTCGTTGTATATGTGCCTTGTGCATTACTTTCTGGATTCCTGCCTATTGTTCTAATATGTAAAATTGTTATGGCTTGTTTTCATTGTGCTTTTCATATATTTATCGTATTGTGTTCCCAACTTCTGTTGGAATAAAGTGAATAAACAGGATTTTTACAAGAATAGTTTTGGGCCCTAATTGCCAGTTTTTGTGCTGTTTTCATGTTTGACTGTAGAATTCCCCATGCTGCTGCTTCTGCTTTGCTACTGTTACCAATGTATATATCAGTCACTACAACAAAATGCATGCAAATCACATTATCCCTAAACTCTGGGTTCATGAGATTGATTTACCAAACCAGTCCATACATAATATAATTACTTCGATCCAGACTTTCTTTGTGGACTTCTCGAGAAATCTTCATGCGAGAACAAGCCACTGAGTACTTAGGCCCTGAGATACTTTAGTAGCAGGGAGCAAACAACAATAGTGTCCTATATCATTGGCAGTCAATAATTCATTGATTGTACCGCACACTCAGAAGAATGACTGTCTTGAAAAGTCAGCGATGACCCTATCATAGACTTAACACTTTAAAAATCTATCTTCAAGCATGATACATTATCACAGGGTGAATGCCATAGCAGACTATTGTCAATGTTTTTGCAATATTGATTACAATTGTCCCTGTAGCACGAAGAGAAACCATTTAGAATACTCGTTCCTTGAACATGTGATGAAAACGTAGGAAGGAAATGACTAGCTGATTGTTTAGGAGGGAGTACTAGTTTATATTTAATATAAGTCAATGAGAAGCAGACTTAAAAACCGCAAAGCAAATTTTGGCTTTTAAATTTGTGATAATCAAAATGATGGACATTAAAGCGAAATGAGACTGTTTACAAATTTGGGGAAATATACTTGTTCTTTCAAATCATTATTGTTAAACAGTTAGTACACACTTATTTGTCATGTACAAAATAGAATTGATCAGCATATGATAATTTTTGTCTATTGTATTGCTGAGAAATTTTAGGACATTTATTTGAGACTAATAGCTCACCACTGTAACAATACCTCAGGGTATAAACAAGCTTTTAAAAAGTAGGATTGGGTGGGTTACAAACTTGGTGGGTAAGAGTTTAGGCAGGCTATTGGAGCTTCACCCCCACCCTCCCCTTTATTCTCAATAACAAACCTATTTTTCTGTTGGGAACAAACAAGTGTCCAGGTAACATCCAAGAAGGCTGTTTCTGCTGTCATACAGTTCCTGCTAATTAAGTAGGACTGTGCGTTTGGACAACATATGCATCAAAATATGGGGACTGAGTCGGCTCATATATTCAGAATATGTTAACCCAATTTGTGGCTAGCTCACAGTGCGCCATCTGGACTCCTAAACCTGACAGGGTACCGGATGGTGTCGGCAACCTCAGAACATGACCCCTCTGATTCCCCCAAGGAAATCGTGGAAACGGATCTACCTTTTCGTTGTTGCCTTCGGCATGCCCAAAGGGAGGCGCAAGAAATACACAAATTGGCATATCAAACATTTATTGAAGCAATTGGATTCTTGTGTAAAAGACATGAGCTGCAATTATTAGCAGAAAGAAACAAAGCATTGTGACCAGCATTGCAAGAATGGTAAAAAAGATGAATAATTCAACCATTATAACTTTGCAGTGATTCTTTGAATGTATATCTTAATGATACTCCTACCTAGCCCTAGCTATAATATAGAGACCATAGTGAGAATGCTTTCTGCCGGATCGCTTGGAGCAACCTAACCCCCCATTACCCATGTGTGATATATCAGGAAGTGAGTCTGGTGTAGAACAGGCTGCCATCCTTTGCAGGATAGTGAAAGGAGTCAGCAAGGCTGGGACTCGGACACGGATGAATGTCCAGGATAAGCCATTAAAATGCTCCTCTGAGAAACTTGGCTCAGTGGCAGCTTATAAGACAAAAGCCTGGTTCTGTTTGCACTGTGTCAGAGGTGCAATGCTGATGTTTGTATTTGTCTTTCCGATTCAGAGCTGTCTCCAAACAGACAACAAAACTCAAGGGCAATGTGCTCAGTGTTTTTGTAGCCTTGACCAGAGTGTACAAGTGTCATGATAAAATGCCTACGAAGAAATGTGCTTGCAAGCAGAACACTTTCTGAGTATGTTATCATGTACGTGCAAAGCATGTCAAAAGTCACCATGTAAAAAAATGGCAATTTTTAAATGTGTAAGTCAAGATGAAAGCTTTTGTGCATGGGCCCTGTTGAACTCCACAACACTGCTGGAAACCAGTCATGGAAACCATGAGCTTGACAACTGAATAAAACTGCAACCAGTCAACAGTAACACAAATAAAGCGTTGACTAAAAGAGGGTGTTCATCAACTACCCACTTCCAATTCACATGTCATCACATTCCAGTTGAAAATCTGTCTGGGTAGGATAATCTTAGGTCAGTGTCCTTAATTGAACTGTAACTTTCCTTAAGGATAGCTTGCAAATTTTGTTGTGTCGGAACTAGAAGTGAGATGTATTCTTGTTTATGCTTGTTGTCGACAACAAAGCCATGTCACCCGCTGATTTAAACTAATTTTAGGCATGCAGTCTCTGGACAATTTCACCCAAAGCAGGAGAGTAGAAAGGCATTTTACGCAGTTGCACCCCTTATCGTGCACGATCCAGGCTTTTAATCTTTCTTGCATCACCCATCTGACCATACTGCCAGTGTAGAGTATAGCGTTGCTTCCCCCTGAACCCATCCTCCTTCTCATACCTTCCCATGCCCTCTACGTAGGAATCACTGCATACCTTTTACAGAGACTTCAGACCATACAGAACGCTGCAGCCAGACTCATCCTCTGCCTTCCCCGATGAACCCACTTCACACCCCACCTCAGGAAACTCCACTGCCTCCCCTTACAGAAAAGATGCCAATTCCAGCTGCTGACCCATGCACACAAGGCTCTACACAACCAAGGACCCGCTTACATTAACCAACGCCTGAATTTCCCCTAACTGTTGAAAAGACTACGCTCCACCTTTCTTTCACTTTCCCGTACTCCCCGCATGTACCGAAGCAGAAGTGGAGTATGCTCCTCCCACATCGCAGCAAAGACCTGAAACCGCCTCCCCACACAACTATCTGGTGATGAACCGTGCTTTATAAATCCTGATTGATTGATCCCCCTACAGGGCCCGTGCGGGGTAGGGTATACCTACCCGCCTCTTAATATTTTTTTAACTTTAAGTTCAGGACAGGGTACTAAGTCCCTGAGTCCTAAAATAGGTTTCCTGCAACATGTTTCTTTATGTTGCAGGCAGCCAGTCAGCTTCATTTTTCAATCATTTTACTAACACATTTACGTTAATAGGTTCTGTTTTTGGCCCAATGTTTCTTGCCATTTTGTTTGGCACTCAACCTTTTCTCATTGCCCACCGAAGGTTTGGAAAAATTGCTTTAGAGAGAACAGGGTCTCCTGCTCGCGCCATGCTGTTTTACACCATTCAGAGCCAGAGTCTGACATGTTTCCACCCCAATGTGGCAAAAAACATTCACAGGTATTCCATCTGCAGAGTTGTTCTCCCAGCAGGTTACCTCCTGAATGAACACCTTCTAAATTTTGTAGATGGAGAAATGCACCACTCTGTCTCGAGTTCCAGCATGTGTTGTGCACAGTACCATTGCTCTTTGTGATGCCAGAATCCCCTGAGCATAGCGTCTCACCCAGTGGTTCTGCCCTGAATTATTCAATGGAGTAGATCCCATACTCACAGGTTTGCACCAATCCTATATGCAATCTACAGTATTAATTTTACTCACATTTATAAAGTGTTTGTCATCAAATACTTAAGCAGCTTGTGCTGGACATCTTGTCTTGTCCTGTGTCACTCATCAGAGGGAGGCAGGTTTTCTAGGGCTGCGTAACACACAGCTTCTAAACTGCTCCAGTGATGTACATTCTCAAGCTCAGGTGCATCCTACCGGCTCAGACAACCAAAAACACTTTCCACCTCCTGAACAGTGGCTTGTAACATTATTCAGTACAGCAGTTTACGTACTGACATTTTTGCACCAGTCCTCCCACTTGCACTATGGTACATTCAGTCCTTAGTAGTAATTTTAATTGTTCATTGTCTGAGCTTGTAGGACACGTGAGCTCATTATGTACCACAGGTGCCCGGAGCTCTTGGAACACTTTTCTGTGATCAGTGCCTTATACAGTTAAAAATGTCGAGAGATTAGCTGCACCTGTATTTCACAACAGAATCTTTATATCCAAGAATTTAACTGAACATACTACAGTGCATTAGAAGAAATCCGTGTGTGCGCTACTCTGTTGAATTCGACCTGTAATTGCCCGGCTATACCCTGTAAGTGTGATAGGGAGTGAATGGTGCCCTTGATCATGCCTTGCACCAGGGTCCTCTTGCAGGACTGATCTGTGTTACTATCTCTGCTCAGATGCTCAGCAGAACAGTGGCTGTGTGGCTGTCGCTGCTCCTCGCTTAAAATGAACACCGGACTAGCTTAGGTGCCCTTTCGTGAGCCCCATCGGTCAATGTATCCAAATGTGATGCTGAGCCAGAAAAATACAAGATAAAAGTCTACTTCAGAGAATGCACATTAAGGATCAGCAGTACCAACATTTGAATCAGGAAATCACTTAGTAAAGACCCCAACCCAAATTAGTCAAATGAAAATGTATTTTATTAAAATAAGCCCAGAATGACAAAACCATTGATCTGTGCCTTCAAAAAGACGTAGATTTTCAAAGTAACAGTTTTTGTTTTACAGGTCTCTGTTCTGCATGGACAGTTAGTGAAAGTTCTTGTATGTTAATCCCAAATGGTGACTCAAGATTCCTTCGCTTCAGGTGTGCAGCACCCAAGTCCAAGCTGCTTCTTCAGTCAGGGAGACGGTGCGGGATTAGAGATGGTCACTTTGTACAAGCATGCAACCGACTTCACAAAGTTCTGGGGGGTCGGTGGAGGGGGTGCTGTCTCTGGCCTATGTCTCCACAGTTGATGGTGTCTTTTGGCCCTCTTGCGTTCGCCTAACCCAGTAGAGGGTACCCTCATCTTTCCAGTGGCGGCTGGTAGGGGGCGGGGTGAAGGTGGGGGGTGGGTGAAGGTGGGAGGGGTAGGAAATAAATACAAAATAAAACTTGCTTGCTGGGTGCCTTCAGCTGCTGTCTCCACTCTGCAGGAAGCGCTCAGGTTTCCACACTCTCCTAGCCAATCATGACGCTGCTGTTGGCGTCGTGATTGGTCTGAGCGCTGAGCAGTGGCAGCTCCTCCACTAAGGCAGAGGAGCGTCGCCCCACTGATTTTGAGCAGTGTAAGAAAAAATTAAATAACTCAAAGTGATTATCACTTTATTTTTTCTTGTTGTGAGGCAGGGCTGCTCTGCTGAAAGAGCAGGGGTGGGGGAGGAGTGGTTTTCACTCCCTACGTGCGCATGAATGTTTGGCCGGCCGTCTCGGGCCAACCAAACATTCATGCACATGTAGCATGTTCTCATGCCCAGGCCTCCAGTCCCCATCTGAGCGCCAAACCACGGCGCTCAGAACAATCACAATGCTGCATTGCAGCGTTGTGATTGGCTCAGGGGAGCGTGGGTGCTTCAGGGTCCTTCCTGTTCCGGCCAGAGGACACAGCGATGTGGACAGGAGGTAAGTTTTATTTCATTTTTATTTACCCTCTTCCCCCACCTCCCCACCGAGCCACCCCGATCAGTGCCGGCCACCACTGCGCCGAGGTTCGGCGCTCAGAGGGAGTGGAAGCCTGGGCATGTTCTCCACCCAGGCTGTAATTCTCCACCCAGGCTGTAATTCAGCCTGGGTGGAGGTCATGCAAAGTGCGCATGACTGTTTGGCCAACCCAAGACGGACGGCCAAACAGTCATGCACACTTTAGGTGCAGCATCAGCCACTCTTCCTCCCAGTGACACGGGGAGCCCCGCCCTAACCTGGTGGCAACTGCAATACAAAAAATAAAATGATAATGTTCTGTTATATCATTTTATTTTTTCCTTTGCACTGCTTTAAAGCAGTGGGGCGACGCTCCTCCCCCTTAGTGGAAGAGCGGCCCCTGCGTCTTTCCTAGTTTCAAGGTCAGTGCCAGGAATCCTGTCAGAAGTTATGGTTTACTGCCCTTAGCTCAGTGGTACTCCACACCTACCTCAGAAAAGAAGAGTCTGGTGATGGAGAGAGTGTCGGTGCTGTCTGATGTGAGGCTTTTTGTGCTTGGAGACTGAACTACACAGCGGCACCCTGACAACAAACTAAATTTCCCAGCAGTCCCTGAGCGCTCATGTTGTTTGGAGTTTGCTGAGGCCATCTTGGTTATGACGTTTAACTTCCCTTGTTTATCAGGTGTCCCTTCTAGGCAATCTTGATACAATGTTGCAGCAGCCAGGACCTTGCTATATGGATTCTGTTTTCCTTTTGCCAAGCGCAGTTGCTTAGAGTTTGTTGGATGACTTTCGTGAAAACAGAGAAGTGGTCTTAAAAACATGTTGTGCTGAGAAACAATTTTTGAACATTTAACTTTGAACGGTATTAAGATAGTAAAGATTATGACATTCAAACACGGGGTTCGATCGTGTGACAGACCAAGAAGAATTCTCATGACAAGATAATTCTTCACATGAAAAGTATATCTGATAATGGTACATGTATCAGGAGTTCTTAGTAAGTAATACATGAATTGCCAAGATAGAAACCACAGTGTCAGTCAAGTAGGTGGTAAGCTCATCTTCAGGACAGAACACGTAGTTCTGAAGCTTGAAGTAGTTATCGTACTAACGGGGAGAACTGTTGTTCATCACATAACCTCAATACCACTCTCCCGCAACACGCCCCCAGTTGCACACTAATTTTAAAAGGGGTTTCTCGGGGCTAAGGCTCACCAGAATAAGAGGTCATTAAGAGCTTTTTAAAGTGCCACAAGTCTTAACTATAAAAATGGCATGCGCTGAGGCGGCCATTTCCCATGATGCTCTATTTCAGTATCCATAATCTTTCCATGACCCTGGTTTGCGCTCTTCTTTAGTCCTATTGTAGGGGACAATCTGTAGCTACAGGAGTGGTGCCAAGCTGGCTCGGTCTACCCCCCTCATTTCATTCCCAACTTGTCTCTAAGCCTTGCACAGGGAGCAGGCAGAACTTACTATCCCTCACACTCCTTGGCCCATGCTTTCTCCGTACGAAAGATGGGCAGGTTTGTGCACCTGCAACAGGAAGAGTAAATCTAGTTCATTTTAGGGCAACTACAACGCTCCTATGATGAGTTTCAATCACTCTGTGTCTTAAGGGAGACCCATGCAGTCAGGGTCGGAGTGGGACATAAAATGTTCCCTGGCACAAAAATAAAAGTAGCCCACGTTAGTGAGCCAGATAGCTAAAAAAAGACCCTCTGTTTTGTTTTCTCCCTTGTGGGCTACTTTTCACCTCCTCTCCACACCTGGCTTTGTTTTGTTTTTATTGCTTCCCTCATTGTCCTTTTCTTTTTAATATATTATTGTTTTTGGAGGACCAGGCAGCAACTTGCTGCTGGTGTCTCTGCCTTAAAAAGTACTTTCACGCTACTTCAATTTCATTTTTTGTGTTTTTTAGGTCTCGCCTAGGCAGCACTTGTGCTGTCTCTTCAAGACATGCTGTATCTAGGATATGGGCTTTAAATAAGCCCATCTTTTTAATTGGTTCCTGTTCTTTACAAATACTGGCTTTTCATTGGTGAATACACTTAGTAGTTCCTCCTTTTAGAATTTTGTATCTTCCCATGAGGACTGACCCTCTTACATTTGTTCCTACTGTTCAGGTTATTTATACTTCTAGAGAACTCTTTTTTTTTTTTTTTTTTTTTTTTTTTTTGGTTGGGCTGTGTCTGTGCTCCTTAAGTGTTCTGTTTACTTGTGCAATGAAACTTCTGTCACTTCATTTGTTGTCCTGTCCCTTCATTTGCATGGTTCTTTGATCTCCCCGTGCCTCCCCCACACCCAGGGCCGGACTGGCCATAGCGGGCACCGGGCGTTTCCTCGGTGGGCCGCTAGGGTGGGGGCCGATTTTGGGCCCCTGGGGGCCGTTTTTGTTAGAGGGCCGTTTTTGCAGCATAGCTGCAATATTGACCCCTGTAACAAAATCGGCTGAAACCGGGCCTGGCAAACAGCTCGGCCGCACCCCCCCAAGCCCCGGGGGGGCCGGCTGAGCACTTTGCTAGGGCTGGTTTTGGTTCTCAGTCCAGCCCTGCCCACAGCACTGCTCCAGGCCCGTATCACCCCTCCGAGGCCACTGCTGTTTAGGAAGGAACAACATTCTTATGTTATTTTACATTTCTAGCTTTTATTTAGATAGCGAACCTATCCATGCGCTGGGGAGAAATTAAACAATCGGTCTGACCCCAGACTCGAACCGTGATCCCCAGCTCACTAGTTTGCAGCTCTCACCGCTGTGCCATATCCTTTCCTTGGCCATGTTGCAGGGTGCAGTACCATATGTGGCCAAAAGAGGTTCCAGAGGACACCTAGTGCCAGCCTGTAGTACTGCACCTTCACAACACTGCTTGTTTCATACAAGTTTCTGGGAATTAAAGTTAAAGCACTTCCCTGATTATTGGCGTAACAGACCTGCTTCTCCATTCACTTGGAGTTGACGAGAACCCCACAAATTGACCAAATCACCTTTTTATTATTTATACACCATGGTTAATTTACACTACCTTATTTTCAGGAAAGTAAGCGTACACTTTTTGTCACATGGCCCATGGGGACATTGTCGTCATTTCTAAGTTAGCATGAGCACGCTGCAGATTGCCCGCTGCTTTGCACACGTTACTATAAGACTTTATTTTGCAACTGCCTCTATTGTTGTATTCACATGAGAACCCATCGCTGTGTTCAAACTCTGCAAGTTCCTGGGATTTTGTCTGAACATTGTGGGCAAGATCAAACAACCATGCCCCTTGTTATTTTGTTCTGGCCTGGCCTTAGCACCTAGACAAAACATACTGATGGAGCTGTTGTTTGGGACAACGTACTTTGGTCTTATTGGACTACATGAATAGGTAGCACACACTTGGAGAGGGACCTTTCCAGGGAGAAGAGCGAGACAGCACCTATGATGTAGATCTACCCTCTATAAGCTAAGGTATGGGGTCTACAGACAAAACCCAGAGATCTTCTAATATATAATAATGCTATTTCTATTCAAGGGGAGGGAGGTTATACTATACTGTCTTTTCACAATGACCTCTCCTTTCATGATTTATGGACTAACTGCTATGCTTACTGTACTTGTATTATGCATTTTTCAGTTTGTTGTGGCACGTATACTGCATCTTAGAGCACGTTAGTTAAAATAAATATTTTAAACTTGTTTGTGTCTCTGTCAGTTCTTATTGTGGACAAGTACAAGAGTGCGAGCGAAAGGGTGTGTCTTGCTACCGTGATTCCTGAGATATCTGGGAGTGTTGTGTTCTGGGGTGTCTAATCACTTGCTTCTCTGAGTGAGTAGGAGAGTAAGTGAGACCCTGCAGCTAGTTGGTCCTGGGCTCATGGGTACTAAGGTGGTAGGATGACTCAGTACCTATGCACTAAGGTCCCATGATACTATGCATAGTTCTGTTTTTGGGCAGAATCCCTGCAACATTATCATCAGTGAGCTCTAACTACTTAAGGTTAAATTAAGGGATACCTTAATAGAAAATGTAGATATGTTTTATGCGAGTTTGGAACAAAAATGTTTTACTTTCCAAATACTGCTGCTGACATGCTAACGAAGGCTGTCTCTTTTCTGGAACAGCAGCACAGTTGAAGACGACGTCAAGCGTTCTAGTCCACTGTTGATACTCTACCTCTTAAACATCGCGTCCATCTTGGGGCTGTCAGCACCAACTACACTAAATTTGCTGTAAAATCGACGTTATCTTCAACATACATTAAGCAACCGTGCTTTACTTTTTTCTCGTGCTAAGGTTATAAAGTGCATTAAATATCTGAACAATGTTCGCAGGCTGGTTGGTAGTAAAGTGTTTTCCAGATTACTGGAAATTCATGTTTTTGAACACAATTTTCCAAATGAAATTTACTGTGTTGCTACAAAGGCCTTTCATTACAAACAGACTACTTTCTTGATGATGGATTCAAATGGATTACTTATCTTCGAATATTAACTCTGCTCCGAGGACCATTAATATGAATACCTTGTACTCGGGCAACCCATCCACCTTAAGGCTTCATATACTTTATGGAGGCGAGATTGGCATAGCTCCAACATTAATACAATACTTTAATAACGAGATAGAATACCAGCGAGCTAAACAGGTTTATCGGTTGCAACAACCCCTGTTAATGAATAATAACAACAGCTTCCATACCGGTCAATAGTGTCTCAGAGAGAGTGATAAGTTATGCATGTCAAGCTACAGATATTCTAGTAGTACTGCACTCCTGGACACATACGTGGATCTGGTGGGGCTGGAAGCTAAAACCTGATCCCAGCTGTAAAGAAATCAAACTAAACACGGCTTAAGCCACATTTTGATACCATAACCAAAAGCAATTTACACTTGCAACCAGACAACGCAGTGTCACAAAATGTTCTCCAACCTCTATTCAAAGACCCCTTGACTTGTGTATAATTTTCTGGGACTGGGTAGTCTGAGATTATCCATAGTACGATCATGCCCTCAAAATGTTAACCCAGACTAGATAACTACAGCAGGCACCTTAACTAAGACATATATATTGGACATATTGCCCTATCAGCCACCCAAATCTAAACCAAAACCTCTTGTATCTCCTGACACAGTTACGGGCATAGACCATAAACTTTCTGTCAGCTAGAATGGCACACAGCCGGCTGGTGTTATTTAATTGGGTTTTAAACCACATACAGCACAACATTCCACTTCCAGCCTCAGTTAATTACCTACCCTCCAAACTCCAGCTACAGCCTCTTGACCAATTGGGTTAAAAAATTTAGCATTTACAACACCAATAGCTCAAACTTTCACCAATGCGAGACCTATTGCATTGCAAATGCTTGTTTAATTTACCAGTCAATCTCTGATTGGTAAATAAAAAAAGAATGGTGTCCTCATCACTTTGTATGTGTGCGCATGCATGGTGGCACATGAGAAACGTATACGTCATCATGCTTTTTTTTTTTTTTTTTTTTTTGGCCAATGTTGCAGTGCTTTTTGCTGATATTGTGCAGCGTCCGTAAACAGCACTGGGAAAGCCAATAGATCTCAAAGGTATGGCTAATGGCCTTTACCAATGCTTACCCCCCGCACCCCCCTCAGATTCAGGCGGGAGACTACTGATTTCAAGGCTAGTCTCCCGCCTCCCGATTCCTGCATGCAAAAACCAGACTCCTCAGCGGGCTTCAGCCCACAGGGACTGGATCTTCTGTGACTTGGAGTATGAACTGCCAGTAACCTGCTCCTGCAGGCCAGTGCACAACATTTTTGTCACTCTCTCTCTCTGCCTGCCATAGCGCTTCCTTTATGCTCCTGGCAGGTAAGGAAAAAAACGTATATTTGCATTTCTCTTATCTGATCCTGCCGCTCCACACTTGCAAGCCCCATACATGACAATAGATCTGTTTCAGGCCTCAATAGAAGTCAATAAGAAAAAGACATTCTCCCAATTATTTATAAATTTTTTCAATCTCCCACTTTTTTGTTCTAAAATGTTGGCATATACGCGTAACTCGTTTTTCAAACAGGCCTTACCTTTGTTTTGCTTGGGGGGGCCAGGAGAAGAATGGCATACATGCAACGTAAGAACATGGAAGCGTGAGAGCAGCGCACTGCTGGGAAATGTTGCACTTGCTTGAGGCGCCGGACTTCACTGTGAGCCAACAAGTTTGCGGCATACATGTCACTGGTGGGCATCACTGCTGGCATATGAGATGCATGCGATACGTACCACTACCAGCCAGCGTAGCCTCTTGTGAGATCATCTGATGTATTAGCAGTGAAAACACATTTACTTGAACGTGGACTGAGCAAGCATAACATAAGACTGCTGCGGCCCTTCTGTATATGTACAATAAACCTACTCTTCAAATGTAGGGTGAATAAGATAAGTAGCCTGGCGCCTTCTCTCCTGCATCACTACCCTAATGGTGCCTTACAAAGTTCATTATGCCCTTACGGCGGTCAGTTAATGAATTGATCCCACTTCAATTGATTTTCAAATCAAATACGTTCTTTTATTTGACAAAATGATATTCTTCCAACACTTGATAGATTGTATTCTCAAAGGGTTAATACAAACCACATCAACACAGCCGACATTGTGTTTCGAGGTTACCCCTCTTTTTCAAGGCTTTAAGAAACATAAAAATCAACAAACAATTCCTAGATTCCATACATACAGCCCATTGCATCAATACAATTGAAATCCATGGGGCAGAGTCTTTGGGTTTTTCTGCAGCACAGACCTAGCTCGGGAGCAACAGGGCTTGTGGACTTCTAGCTCTCTGCTTCAGTGGCACTGTCAGGGCAGGGCGATGTCTGGAAGGAGAGGCGGTGTGATTCCGCCCAGAGTACCTGGTAAGGCCTTACGGATGAGCTACTTTTTAAAAAGGTGGGTGTTTACCTCCTTCTGAGCCACATGAGTGAGGGTGGAAGCTAGACATGTGGGGATGGATGCTAAACGAGAGCTTTGCACATATAAAGATTATCCCTGACTCTTGGACTAATTGTTTCCTTGTGCAAGATTTTAAGAAGTGTGCCCTTGATCCCCAAAGTTAATCCAATGTCCGGTTCACTTCCACTGTCCCAAAATGTGAAAGTCAGGCTAACACTGAGGCTTGGGAAGCCTGGCCGTGCATCTAACCTTCCCAGACCAGCCCTGACTCCTCATTAATGAACGGATTTGTTTAATATCAGTTTGCCTTTGCGTAAGGCAAAATGATGACCCCCCGCCCCCCACTCCATCAGACTCTAATAAGGGGCTCTGAGTCTCCTATATCTCAGAGATATTCATTGACTTTGGCCTGATTGAGTGACCCCTCTGAAGGGATGGGGGCCCCCTGCGCTACAGTGGCTTTTGTTACGCCCCAGTGCTAAAATCTATAAAAATCTGGTCAGGTTATTCGGCTACCCTGAATAAATAAAGGTGAATCGGGGAGAATTGTGTTGATACACTGACGTTTTTAGGTCTCGGCCTGGCGTTGGAGCGCGCATGCGCTCCTCTCCTGCGAGAGCTATAGTAAACAGTATGAAGAAGGGACTTTAATCCACGCCCTCTGTCACAACCTTTTTCCATTGGCTTAGGTAGTGATTAATGTATTTTCTGTGCTTCTGGTTTGCTGGCTGTCACTTTTGTTGACGCCCTTGCAGTTTTCAGATGCCCCCGTGACAAGCGCATCTGTTTTCACTCAGCCCAGACGCAAAGACAAGCAGCTGAATGAAAACAGAGGTTTTTTTTCTCTTTGTGCTTCACGGCTGTTGTGAAGACTTTTCTTATCTTCTTGTTTATTTAACAAGCAGATAAGAAAAGTCTTCACGTGGGCTGTGAAGCAGAGAGCCACAGCGCACAGGCATTCCGAGGGCGCCTGTTCCCAGCACCCTGCCCCTCAGTGTCCTGCATGAATGCAGAGTGGACTACTGTAGCGGTTTGCCTCTCTTTCGCTTTCTCTTTTACACTATTTCAACCTTACCTCTCCCTTCCACTCACCTCTCTATTTTCTGGTCCCTAGACCATGGGTATAACATAATTTTTATGTTACCAAACAAATCAACCGAAAAGCAGACTCGTTATGAAGCCGGGGGTCTGTCATGGGTAGCGTAACATATAGTATATACATGAAAGCTGGCACTTTGTATTCGGAGGGGACCATGGGAATGCGTTAAAAGTGTCACGTTTTTGGAGACACCAGTGCTGTTTTCAACACAGCGTACTCCAAGGCATCGCGTTATGCAGTCCTGACAATATTTATGTTCAAAGAAACGTCCTTGTGATAAGTATTTCATGTACTTGTCCAACAAACAGATGGGCTTAATTTGACGTGCGTTTTTTGTGGGCTAAATATGATATCAACATGAGGCAGACAGATGCAGCACGTACTGCTTAAGTGGGGGGCGGACGGAAAAGTGAACAAGTTAAAGGGAAAGCATGAGTGTTGCAAAATTGACAGTAAAAAAAAATTGCCTACGCTGTTTAAAGAAAGCGCATGTTTTGCCTACGCTGTTTAAATAGATTGGCATAATTTCACGTGCGTCTTCTGTGGTGCAAATATAATATGAACAGGAGGCAGACAGATGCCGCAGGTACTGTTTAAGTGGGGGGCGGACGGAAAAGTGAACAAGTAAAGGGCTGGTATTTGGTTGGGGGTTGGACGGAAAAGTGAACAAGTTAAAGGGAAAGCATGAGTTTTGCAAAATTTACAGTATAAAAAATTTGCCCACGCTGTTTAAACAGAGCGATGTGTATGCTTATACTGTTTTACCCGATGGCTTAATTTCACGTGTGTCTTAAACTGTTTAAACAGATTGGCTTAATTTAACGTGCGTCTTTTGTGGCCTAAATATGATATCGACATGAGGCAAACAGATTCAGCAGATGCTTAAGTGGGGGGTGGACGGAAAAGTGAACATGTAAAGGTCTATTATTTGGGTGGGCGTCCGCTGTTTAAACAGAGCTTATGTCTATGGTGTTAAAACACATCGGCTTAATTTGACGTGTTTTCTGTGGGCTAAATATGATATTGACATGAGGCAGACAATTGCAGCAGGTACTGTTTAAGTGGGGGGCGGATGGAAAAGTGAACAAGTTAAAGGGAAAGGATCAGTGTTGGAAAATTGACAGTAAAACATTTTTGCATACGCTGTTTAAATAGAGCGCATGTTTATGCCTACGCTGTTTAAGCATATGGGCTTCCTTTCACGTGCGTCTTATGCTGTTCAAACAGATCGGCTTAATTTAACGTGCGTCTTCTGTGGTGCAAATATAATATCAGCATGAGGCACACAGGTGCAGCAGGTACTGTTTAATTTATTTATTATTTGTCTGCCAGACGGAAGTAATGTCCACATTCCTTCCTTAAGCCCATCCCTGACTCTGGGTCAAGAGTGTAAAAGTGTAACTGACACTAGGCCTCCCCTCCTCCTTTGATGAGCATAGTTTACAACTTCACCCCCTGCTCTGGCATTCCATTGTAGCAGAGCTCTGCCCTCAAGGCAGATCTAGCTAACCCCAGGGGCTCTTTAAACAGATCGGGGGCAGACGGAAAAGTGAACAAGTAAAGGTCTAGCATTCGGGTGGGCCTATGCTGTTTAAACACAGTGTATGTCCATGCCTATGCTGTTTAAACACACTGTATGTCCATGCCTATGCTGTTTAAACAGATGGGCTTAGTTTGACGTGCGTTTTTTGTGGGCTAAATGTGATATCAACATGAGGCAGACAGATGCAGCACGTACTGCTTAAGTGGGGGGCGGACGGAAAAGTGAACAAGTATAGGTGTGGTATTTGGGTGGGCCTACGCTGTTTAAACACAAAAGACATTGCCATTTACAATACCAATAACTTTAAACTTTGCAAACGCTTGTTCAAAGTGTAGCACCCTGCTCAAGTGCTCAGCCCGTGAGAGTCGCTCTTTACAGGCTGGGCTTAGCTGACAGCAGCCACTGCCTTCAGTAGCCTAGCAAGGATTGGATGGGACCTGTTGCACTGAAGGAAACTGCCCCTTTCACTGCTGTGGGGGTAGTAAAAGAGAGCAATTTTCAGGGTGCAATGGGCCCCAGTGCCACTGCACCAATGGTAGCCACGCCCCTGATTGCGTAGCATTATTTATCCTACTAGGGAGGAACAGGTGTTGTTTCAGTTACAGTTTCCCAGGTCCGAACAGCAGATTTACTTTCGGTTTCGGAGTATGACAGCTGCCGGGGTGCCTAGAAGGGGGTTCGAGACTTCAACTACACAGTATGTTTTCCAAGCCCTCCAATGCTTTCGTACATATGCCCCTTTGTAACTTATTGCCTGGTCATAGTAGAGGGGCCGCGGGCTGCACGTCGAAAAACCCCTTTTCAGAGGGAACTTGGAAATACCCACTGCTTCTTTGGGTGACGAGGAAACTACCTCGTGAGAAACACCAGTGCCTTTTAAAACCGGGAGACTCCTGCTCGCGCCTCAGAGTGCTGGCAGTCTTTCAAGAGCCCACGGAGACGCAGGAAAAGAGACGGCGGCCTGAAGAGGTGACAGGTGAGCTACACTTGTTATAAGGCGCTCATTTCACCAGACACAGTGACTGGGGCACTAATTCTGGAGACATTGGTCACTGCTTGAGGATTTAGAACTGCCCCGTTCCATCGCCCCGCTGTGGCAATAGTGAGCAACACGAGCTGGCACTGCTGTGTGTGGAACTATCACTAGTGAGTGTTGTGAAAAGCTTGCACTTGGGGGCCTTATAAATGCTGTCACTGGTGAGAGTGTGAGAAACTGGCACTGATTGGCACTGTGAAAAGCTGGTAATGAATGGCAGTGTGAAAGGGTCACATTTATGGACTATGTGATCAGCTGGCACAATAGGCTAGTAGTGTGAGGAACTGTCACCTGCATTGATCTGACAGCACATCAACATGTCAATCATAATAATGAACAAGCATTTGCAATGCAATAGGTCTCGCATTTACGCGAGTTTAAGCTATTCGCATTGTAAATGACAATGCGTTTCACTTATGTTTCAAAAACCAAAACATAAATAAAATGCATTGTCATTTACAATGCCAATAGCTAAAACTCGCGTAAATGCGAGACCTGTTGCATTGCAAATGCTTGTTACTAGTCTTGCAGGTTCGTTTTCATCGCTGCATTCACCCTTTGCCGCTGTTTCCCCACGTTTTTCTCTTCCTCACTCGTTCCCCCGTTTATGTTTTTCATCAAAATCTGTAGAGGAAAAATAAGTGACGGTCCCACATCATGAGTTCCGGTGCTCCGCCTGCATCCACCGGCTCAAATTAACCACTGACAACTAAACATCAAAATATCACAAAATAACACAATTTAATCTCAAAATAAACCAGAGTAATGTCATATACCACATATTAAAATAGCATTCCTTAACACGACATAACACAACTACATAACCTAGGACACTGAGGCATAAAATGTCGCCATTGAAATAAAGCTATCCTTTAGTCAAGTCTGAGAGGGGCTTGACACTTTCGGGGGGGTGGGGAGGGGATGTCCAAACTAGGTTGCAGCTGTCCAGTTCGAGCTGTGACTGGACTACGGAAAATATTACGCTTAAATCGACACTTCTTGGTGACAATCCTAATCACGTGTTTAGTGCTACCACGAGGAAGAGGATCGAGATGTTAATACCTGGTATGACGTTGTCTGCTGCCCTGCCAAAAGCTGGCGTGACGGTGTACCTGCGCTTTTTGATGACGATTACAGGCTAGCCTTTACCCTGCTGGGCAGGCGAAGGGGGCAAATGAGATAAATAAACATAAGGTGTCGTGGCGGCCGCTTAGGAGCCTCCACTGAGTCCACGACACTGTGACCCTGGAGGAAATTTCATTTGTCCAGTCACAGGTGTTTTCTGCTGAGCCGGGTTTCTGTGGGAAGCAAAAAAAACATTTGCAATGCAATAGGACTCGCATTTACGCGAGACCTATTGCTTTGCAAATGGTATAGTGCCAATATCGGCAACACACCCAACCCGCAAACACAGCAATACCATAATAAAGAACACACAAGACACATTGGTTGTTGGAGAAAACATTGCTGCAGGTTTATTTTGCATAAGAAATATGCCAACGTGGTGGGTCAACTTACGGACGATCCAAGGGCAGGCAGCCCCTATGCTGCCTACCCACCTGATGAGCCAAATTGCACCGTGGCATAACCAATCGGTGCTAACCATTTTGGGGGATTACCCCTTACATCCTGTGGACCACCAGTCCACCCATTTACTCACGTCCCTTGAGGGGGCGGAGTGTATCCAGGCAAGCCCCCGGATGCTCAGGTTTACAACCGCCAGAAGGACTAACGGGGCGCCGTCGTTCCTCCAGGGTCCTGCCGTAAGCACTTCCTGGGGCTGTTTGGCATTTGCACTCTTCTTCTGGTCCTGAAGAGGGTACCCCTATGTACCATTCAGCCTCTGGATCGCCCTGTAACTCCGCCACAGCTCTGGGTGTGGCACCCGTCATACCCAGGCCCCCCCACCAAGGCAGGCATTCTTACTTACACCCTGCTGTTTCTAGGGCATCACCAAGGTCCAACAAAACAGGTCCATGCCCATACTAGACAAATGGACCCCCATCCACATCTAAACATCGTGTGGTCTTGGCATGCAAGAGCCGAGTCTGATAAAGGCAGGAACCCCTCTGTTCCGTGAATTTTGCGCATGGCGCTGTTTACCCTCCTGCGAGAAATTTCAACGGCCTCTCCAGACCCAGACAATTCCCATTTACCTCTGCCATGGTTATCAGTCCTTTTGGCTGGACAATTCACATCTACCTCTGCAGGTGTTTCCCAGCCCTATCGGGGAAACCTTGCGATGTAGCACTAAAGAGACCATGCCTAATTCACCGAGCCCTTCAGATTTTATATGATTTTTTAATTAGAGTTGAACCAAGCCATCATGCTTGGTGTGCTTGCTCATGGCTTATTTACCCTTCCGTAGGCAAGTTCGATGACCTCCACTTAACTTGGGAACTACTGCTCTCTGTTTTAACCACAGCTTTATTTACCCCCATGGGCATGTTCAATGGCTTCCCCGGGGTTGCGGCAACTGATCTCTACTTTTACCACTTTTCAGGAAGAAATCCCTATGGTGCCCTTTGCGCCAAAAAGGGCCATCTTGTTAGGTGTTGCCGCGTCATGTGTTTATCCATTACCGCCCAGTCCCTGGTATAAGGCTTCGCTGGTAGTCATGGTGGAGTTCGCCTCCCAGGCCATCAGTATAATTGTTGACCGTTATTAATTGTGGCCGCACAATACCCTTCTCTCTACCCGCTGATCTCCGTTGTATGGGAGTACAGCGCCGGCCAGAGATATTACCATGGAAATTAAAACTACTGCTCTCCTCTTGACCAGGCTTCTGCATGGTATACTCCCTTGTTCACTGTGTACCATTATGTGCAGTTCCATATGGGGGTTGACTAAGCCCTTGGTTACCCCCCTTGCTTGGCAAGTCCACATTTTGGAGATTCACTGATGACCATGTGTGGTACCAAGAGAAATATGGACCCCCTGGAGAGGGTCATCGGGCGGGGACAGGGTGGAGTCTTATGATAGATGCTGTGTCGCCATGCTGGTGTCCCCACCCGAGTAGTAGCCCCTAGACCGCTTAGGCCAACGGTATATCAGAGTGCCCAAAAAGTTTGCCAATGCTTTTGGATTTGAGGACATGGGATAAAACATATGAGCAGATGTACCTGCACCTTCTTAAATGTGAATGCAAGACGTGCACTGGTAGTTGTCCGAATTTGTGCTCCAACCCAGCTTTTCCAACACTGTTGAGGTAACAGCACCCTTTTGGGAACGACAAACTCACGCCCCACCTGACTGAATAGCGCTTTTTCGTGTGTGGCCCATAACCCTACTTTTGCTAAAGGTATACCAGTGTGCTGAACAGATGCCATTGCTTTTTGGATTGTGATAACCTGTAGTGAATCATACGAACCAATTTTACCTGCACCTTCACTGAAAATGCACGTGTTCTGGTGGTTGTCAGCATATGTGCTCCAATCCCATCTGTCTCAACACTATTGAGGCCACCGCACACTTTTTAGATGACAACTCACGCAGCCCGCCTGGCTGAGAGGCAGTAGGTTGTATTGGCTTACTTGCAGGGACCCTTAGCCGACGCTCATCCTTATAGTATTCTACTTCATGTCAGCCTTGCCTGCAAGCCCGTCATATCTGACTGCGATTTTTAGCTCCTAAGTCGCCCTGCTGATGTTCCCACCCTAGCGTGAGTAGCCCAGTGCAAAACTGCTGTTCTTGTATACCAGGATGCAGACCAGCGATAGAAAAGCTTCTGGATGGTGAGAACAGGAAGACCGTATGTACAACATCCAATCCCCTTCTAACTGCGGGCTCCCGCTGTGTTGCCGTATTGATGCACCCACCCTACTATGATGCGTAAAGGCTCAACTATTCGATGAGCCTAGAAATATGTTCCCTTAAGCAAGGGAGTCCTCGTGTACTTGCTGTGAAACCCTCTTTTCTTACAGGGATTTTGCCTGTTCAGTTTATCTGTGGTGCCTTCCCCCCCAGACTTCCCAGGCTGCTTACTGCTAACCATGTGAGCAGCTGCTGGCGCTAATGATGGAAATCTCCCAGTTGCCACTTGAACTTATACACCGCTGCCTTAATGTGCTACGTTGTAAGCGATGAAGTATCTAACTTATGTCTCTTCCCCTAGGAAGGATACAAAAAACCGCAATGGTCATGAGAACCGTCATAAGCACAACATTTTAACATGGACATACCTCTAAGTGAGAATGGCTCTACCCAGCCATAAGCCCAGAGATACACATGCATTAAAACCACAGCTACCCCTGTGAGGGATGTTAACCTGCCCCAGAATCTGCTTCTCCCTGCTCCTGAAGTGGGAACCTAACGTGTGCCAAATATGACGCATATTTGAGCGCGCCGTCAACCTGAAAGGTATGTCGGCTCTGAATAGCAGATGTCTGTTGATATTTGACTTAATGGTAGTCATATTATCGACCTCAGGGGGCTGAAAGGCTAGGTGAACCTGCTGGGAGCTGCACCTGTGAACATGTGTAAAAGCAGTCCCCTACCGGGGGTGCAATAGTCCTAACGCTTCCCTCATTCTAAAGCAAGGGCTGCCCACACTTGCAGCGCTCAAACCCCCTCGAATCATAATTGTTTGCACTGTCAAGGTTAGCCTAGGTGATTGTTCCCTTGAAGTCCTGTATGGGTGCTACTTCACACTTAACCCCTTGCCTGCTTATGACGGAACCACGCCGTCATGAGCCACGGGCGGCCTGTGCTCATGACGGCGTGGCTCCGTCATGCGGCTGCCGCTCCGCCCACGCAGCATTAATTCCCCGCCTGTGCGGGCGAATTAATGAGCGGGCGGGGCAGTGACAGAACCATGCCGTCATGAGCACACGCCGCCCATGACTCATGACGGCATGGTTCCGTCACGAGCATGGCAACGCCGTGCTCAACACCCACCCCCCTCCCCCCGCACTGCGGCGAAATTTGCGTCGCGGCCAAGGGGTTAAAGAAATGCCTACTCTCTTGAAGGAGAATGATGCACGATTGAACTGGCGGCTAATAATGTTACTCACGCCTGCATACACTAGGCTCAGAACAGGGAACACTTGCTCTGTAATCCCCTGGATTCTTGCCTGGCATTCCTCTATGCCCAGATATACAAAGCGATAATGGCTCTACTTGGTCATAATGACCCGACAGACAAATCAAACCCGCAGAGACAAGATGAGGTATGCTAGCCTGCCCCAAACTCTGCGGAAACAACATAGGCGAGCTTGCAACGAACATCTGGAAAAGCTCGCCAACCAACAAACCATCTCCAGCACCCGGGGGTCATGCAGCCACTCCTAGGCCTGAATACTAACCAGGTTAAGATTATGAATGGTATCGAAAGACCCATCTCTCGGCGCATGCTTGCAACACTTTCCAGTGCATCACCCTAGTCAGTAAAACCAATGCAGGGTAGCCTGCAAAGCTAAGCCCACGCAGAAATTGCCTGCCTGCGCGAGTAGACCAAGCATTCATCGCTCCCAAGCCATCAGAACTGTCGATGATCACCCTCGGCTGTTGTGCGACTCGCCCCACCCAGCTTAAACCAGCTGTACATGACCCAGTTTCAAGTCAAAGGATAATAGTCAAGGGCAAGTCAGCGGTAGGCCAATCCTCCCTTCAGATTGAAACAAAGTATTGATTAACAAGCATGCTCATCTATTGCAGAAGTCGTCCCCATTTGACTGGCCCAAGGTGTACCTTAAGGGGTAATTATCTTGCACCGTTATCCAATCTGCCACCTGCATGTTTAAAAGTACTTATTAAGGGGGGCGTGGCCTAGCGAGCCAGTATGGCGGACGTGTGTTAGGCGAGCTCCGTCCAGCCCGTCTATAATCCTTCATTTATCCTGTTTCCCCCTGACTCCTGAACGATTCTAAAGGAGCCGCTGAGTCGCTGCTTCAGCCCGGTGGATGTCCGGCGGGACTTAGGGGCGCTTACCTGTGCCGCTGTGGACGGGATCGCATCACCGGGGGGAACAAAGGGGCCTGGCAGCTGAGGAGGAGCCGGGGAGTTGCGTGAGGTTCCCCGGAGGCATCGCGGGCCGCGCACCCTCCTGAGTCCCGCCTGCAAGTGAGGACAGGTGACCGGCGGGCTGGTCAACTGCGGGAGCTGGCGTTGGCACGACGGCCGCTGGTAATCCTGCGGCCCTGAGGCCTCGTGGGGCGTCAGGCGGCGTTGAGCCCCGAGACCGCCCGACAACCGGAGTGGGCGGCGCTGGTGAGAAGGACTGGGGAGCGGTGGAGGCGGTGACCTGGCTTCCTAGCTCCGGGGGCGCTGCCTGGAGGTGATCCTCTCCCCCCCCCTCCGCATCCTTCCAAAGCTGTGGTGTGGCCTTGGGTAGCTGTGGGGCCCCGTGGCGACAAACTCCGCAGCGGGCATCAGACTCCCTCCTGCTACGCGGACGCCCATGGCGGGGGTCTGCGGGCCCTGGATTGTCTGCCCGCCTCTGCGCGGTCTTGCCAAGGAGGCCGAGGTGATCCTGGGGACTAGCGGTGGCGGCCCTGAGATCGGCTGCCCCATCTTGACTTTGTGGAGCGGCGTGCGAGGCATCGTGGAGAACGGCGCGGCGGCCGAGTCGGGCCGCGGTGGTGAGGAGAAAGGGAGAGCCGCGGGCGGGAGGGGAGCCGCTTGAAGTGGGTGCGAAACAGACTGCTGCGGATTGGGCCCACATCCTTTGCCACGCGGGCGCCCGCGGTGGGGGTCTGCGGGACTTCGACCATTTGCCCGCCGGTGCGCGGTCTGACCCGGGGGCCGATGTGACCTCGTGGGCTGGCGGCGGCGGCCCCGAGATCGGCTGCCCCACCTTGCGTCCGTGGAGCTGCACGTGAAGAATCGTAGAGGGCAGCGCGGCGGCCGGGTCGGGCCGCGGAGGGGAGGGGAGGTGAGGAGAGACGGAGAATTGCGGGCAGGAGGGGAGCCGCTTGAAGTGGACGAGAGACGGACTGCCACAGATTGGGCCCACACCCCTCACGGGGGGTCCGACGGCGGTGGGCGGTGAGCCTTGGCGGCGAGGGATCTGCGGCACTATCGGGCCGCAGAGGGGTGCGGTTGCGTGTCTTCTTCCCTGGATCAGAGGCGCAGGTGTGGCGGGGCCATCCAGGTCACTTGACTACAATACTCAGAAGTCCCGGTGCCCAGTGGTTGTGCTTGGCGGGCTGAGCGCCTGGGCCTGGCCTCATCCTTCGCAGTGATATACACGGTGCGGAGCGCCGGGAGAGACCGGATACTAGAGGGTGACCCACCGACCTCTGCATCCACATACCAGCGCTCAGCCTTGCTCCATCTGGGTGTGAGGGGAGACCCCGGGGGCAGCTATGACGAGAGACAAAGGGAGCGGGTCCACCAAACATGGGCCGATCGACAAATTCACAGGCCCGGGGACGACGGCAGGTGCGGCAGGGGGTCAGTCGGAAACTATCCCAGATAATGCAGCCCTCATGGCGGCCATCACCGAATCCAGGGACCTGCTGGATGCTAAGATCGGGGCAGTAGGGTCAGATGTAATGCTGCTGCGGCAAGACTTGCGCAACGCGGTCTCCCGCATTACGGAGGCGGAGACCCGTATCTCTGGAGTGGAGGATGATGTCACCATATTGAAACAGAAAATGGCAACCATGGAGGCGGCTCAGAAGGGTCTGGCGCAGCGGGCGGAGGATGCTGAGGGGCGGGCCCGACGCAACAACCTGATATTCGTGGGATTTCCGGAGGGCTGCGAGGCTGGAAACATGGAACGCTTCCTCACGCAGTGGTTGGAGAGCTGGCTGCCGCCAGACACTATGTCTAAATGCTTTGTCGTGGAGCGGGCCCACCGGGCACTCATGCAGAAACCACCGCCGGGGGCTCGCCCGCGGCAAGTGATAGCGAAGCTCCTGAACTACTTAGACCGCGACGCCATACTCAAGCAGGCCCGTGCCAAGGAACCTCTGCTCTATGACAATGTGCGCATCTTAATTTTTCCGGACTATACGAGGCAGGTGCAGCAACGTCAGTCATTCATGGCCGCGAAGGCCCGCTTGCGGGATCTTAAACTCCCATGCGCCCTCTTATATCCCGCTCGTCTGAGGGTGGTGTATCGATCCCGCACTCACTTCTTTGACACCCCGGAGGAGGTCTTTCATTGGCGGATGAGACAGTGCGGGTGAGGGTCCACACGCCACCCGGCAGGGAGTCAGACTCCTCCAGCGAGGCTACCCAGAAGGGCCCCAAGGGACAGCAGCGGGGGGGCAGCAGGCGATCGCGCTCCCGGAGACGCTCTCTATCTTGTGGGGCTTCAGCTAGAGGGGGCCCTACTCCTGGGCGCCAAACTTTGGATCCTTGACACTTGGGGTTGGGTGGGTGCAGTGGTGGTCCCTTTGGCTCACTGAGTATACTGATGTATCTCTGTCAGGGGAATATTAGAGCGGGCTGGGTTCCCGCCGGTCTTGGGCTGGTCGGGTCCTGCCCGAGAGGTATGGGCTGTAAGTTGGGGATCCATTGGATGGGGCAGTGCTGGGGCTCCCGTTGGGGTTCGGGTACTCGCCTCACCGCGACAGATACTTCAATGTTTGTGAGGTATGGGGTGGGGGTTTTGTTGGGGGGTCGTTCAAAGTTCCGAGTCGCAACTCCGATTAGTTTCCATGATTTTGTGCACACACGTAGCCGTGGTCCTCTCTTGATGGTATTGGCAGGTTCCCTCCCCTATGACTAGCGTGCTGCGTGTAGATCCCGGGACCCCGGGTACCCTTCGAATTATAAGCTGGAATGTGCGAGGGGCGCTGGACAAGATTAAACGGGGGGCTATTTTACATCAGGCAAAGAGGGCGAGGGCTGATGTTCTTCTGTTGCAGGAGACACACCTTATGGGGACGAAGACACTCTGCCTACAGCGATATGGATACCAACAGGTCTTTCATGCAGGGTTCACAAGGGGCTCCAGGGGGGGTGGCGATTTTGGTCCATCGTAGGTTCCCATATATTCTTGCGCAGCAGTGGGCCGACCCTCAGGGACGGTACTTGTTTATTAGGGGCAAAATTGGGGAGTTCCCCTTAATCTTGGGTTGTGTTTATGCTCTCCCCCCCCCTTTGCAGTGGTCTTTTGTGGAGAAGTTATTGGCCCTGTGGGCAGATATGCCAGATATGCTTTCTGTGGTGGGTGGCGACTGGAACGATGTTATGGATTTGGCCAGGGATAGGAGTGGGGGTGGGGGTGGGGGTGGACAGGGGAGGGGGCAACCCACGAAATTGAATTCACTGGTGGCCGGCCTGGACTGGCTGGATGTGTGGCGATGGGCTCATGGTACCGAGCGGGAGTACACGTACCTCTCGGCGGTCCACAAAACCTTCTCCAGGGTCGACTACATCTTCATTCCCAGGGTGCTGGGTGGTAGGGTGGCGATGGCTGAGATACTGCCTCGGGGCCTTTCAGATCATTCCCCGATGTCCCTTGAGTTATATATGGGCTGGGGGCGACAGCCCTTTAGATGGCGCCTCTCCGTGTGGAACCTCCAGAATGATGAATACGATACACATATGCGGGAGGCCATTGCTCAATACTTTGCCTCAAATGAGGGGTCGGTGCTTAGTGTAGGGACTTTGTGGGAGGCTCTGAAGCCTACTTTACGTGGCGTGGATATATCCTGGTGTGCGGCGGCTCGTGTTAAGCGCAGGGAGGAGTTGACTCGGGCGGAGGCCACCGTAGAGGCACTCGAACGCCGGTCACGGGAAGACGGGGGGGAGGGGCATTGTGTGCGACGACTGCTTCAGGCCCAACAGTCTTGTGCCGCTCTCCTAATGGAAGAGGCCAGGCAAGTTTGGCTGGCGACACGCAGCAGGGTATACCAATGGGGGGACAAGTCCGGAAAGATGCTCCATCGGCTTTGCCAGGGCACCTTCCATGCCCAGGCCCTCCCGTGCCTTCTAGATGGGAAGGGGACACCGATCACGGATCCGCTTACTATAGCCGGGAGCTTCGCTACCTACTATGCAGATCTCTATGCCCCCTGTGAGTGCTTGCCAGCGACCACAATAGATAAGTTCTTGGCTGACCTACCGCCTAAGGCGTTGCCGGATGACGTGCGTGCTCTGCTGGACCTCCCCCTAACTGACGAAGAACTGGGCACGGCCCTGGGAGAGTTGAATACCGGGAAGGCCCCCGGGTCTAATGGGTTCCTGAGTGAATTTTTTAGACGCTATACTACGCAGTTGGCCCCTTACTACCGGGCAGTGGTGGAGGAAGCCCGGGAAGAGGGAATACTCCCTCCCGACTGGAGGCATGTGGAGGTGGTGGTGTTCCTTAAGCCCGGCCGGCCACCAGAACAACAGGCCTCGTACCGCCCCATCTCCCTCCTCAATGTGGAGGCTAAGATCTTGGTAAAGGCATTGGCTAATCGCCTTTTGCCCCTCATCGCATTGCTTGTACACCCTGATCAGGCTGGGTTTATGCCCCAGGGGGCAACCAGGCATAATATACGGCGAGCGCACGTTGCGATGGCAGCGGTTCAACAGACCGGGGAGCGGGCGGCACTCCTATTAGTAGATATGGATAGGGCATTCGACTCCCTGAGTTGGGTGTATTTATTTGCGTTGCTACGTAGACTCAACCTGGGCCCGCGTTTCCTCTCTTACTTAACGCTTCTCTATACAGGCCTGATGGCGACGTGGCGGGTGCGGCCTCTCCCATCTTCCCTATTCGGAAGGGTACACGGCAGGGATGCCCCCTGTCTCCGTATTTATTTGCGCTTGCCATGGAGCCACTGGCGGCCTGGGTGCGCATGGATGCACAGGTCAGGGGCTTTGAGTGGACGCTGGATGTATCCGACAGGAACGCATTGTATGCGGATAACGTCCTGTTTTTCCTCACGGCCTTAGATAGAACGGGGCTGCGGCTTCTGGAGATCATGCGGATCTTTGGGGAGACGTCGGGACTGTATATGAACCCCCGCAAATCTACGCTATGGGTTCAGGGGGAGCGGACGAGGCTGGGCGCATGGGCGAACACACTCCAATTAGCTGCCGGGGGGATGAAGTATCTGGGAGTGTTCCTGTCGGATGTACCGGCTGTCTCCTGGGAGCGCAACCTGGTTCCAGTATGGGAGCGTGTACGCACGGACCTTAAGACCTGGTCTCGTATGCCTCTGACGCTATACGGCAGGTCGGCAATTTTCAAGATGGTGGCGCTTCCTAGGCTGCTTTACCAGCTGCAGAATCGCCCGTACCCGATCCAGCCCAGATGGTTCCGGCTGGTGAATTCTGTCCTGGGGCAGTTCCTGTGGGAGGGAGGCAAGGTGCGCATGGCACTACGCACGTGTTTTCTGTCCCCCTATTGCGGAGGACTCGCGACCTCAGATATCCTTTCTTATTATCAGGCCTCACACCTACTTGTCCTCAATGAGTGGTGGTATGGAAATAGGAGGGACCCGGCGTACGCACTGGAACGACTGCTCATGGGGACACATACTTTACATACCATTCTGTATTCGGCGCCGTTGCGGGGCAGGATGCCGTCAGCCACACGGGTGGTTTTCCTGGTATGGCGGCAGGCGCTGCGCCATATGGGTTGGTGGAAGACTTTGACCAGAGAGACCCCCCTTTGGAACAATGGGCGCTTGCCGAAGCTGGCGGCCCTGCAGGGCTTCCGGAGATGGGGTGATATTGGCATCTCGTCCCTGGGGGATGTTATGAGGGGCACGATACTCAAGTCCTTTCAGGACCTGCAGAGGGACTTCTCTATGCCCCAGACACAGTTCTATAAGTATCTCCAGTTTCGTCATGCCTTGTCCCCTAGCCTTGAAGGTCTGGAATGCCTCCCTGACTTTAGTCCGCTGGAGGCGAAGGTTTTTATGGGGGATTTGGAGACCAAGAAAATCTCCCAGATCTATCAATCCCTGGTTCTACACTGTTCCACCTCCCTCCAGAAGTTGCTTGGGGATTGGGAGTTGGATGTGGGCGAGCTGGAGGAGGAGGACTGGAGGGAGGCTTTGGTAGCGCCTAGAGAAGCGGCTATAGCAATGCGCCTTCGCCTCATCCAGTTTAAATATTTGCATAGGGTTTACTTTACTCGAGCCCGACTGTACCGAGCGGGATTGATCGCCTCCCAGAGTGCCTCAGATGTGGTCGAGAGGAGGGCACGTTCTTACATACTACCTGGCATTGCCTTTCCCTGGATCGGTTTTGGAGGGGGTGTTTGCCTGCCTGTCAGAGGTCCTGGGGTGGAGCTCCCCGGACGCCACGGCTGGCTCTGCTCCACGTCATGGTGGACATAGGGGGTAACATTTATAAACGACACCTCATGCAACTTGGCTTCACCCTGGCGAAGCGTGATATCGCCAGAGCGTGGAAGGCGCCGCGGGCCCCATCGGTGACCGCATGGAAGAACGGCTTGGATTTTTGTATGAGGCTGGAACAGCCTGTGTTCGTAGCCAGGGGCTGCCCACGCAAACATTACAAAATATGGAAAAGATGGACGGATTACCGGGGGTTGTGGCTGGAGCCGCCGGCTGCTGTAGAGGCTCACCCACCAGAATGAGTCCTGATGTATGCCGGGATGTGGGAGTGCAGGGTGGGGAGGGGTCCCGGGGAGGAGGGTTAGACTGTGCTGAGATTCTGTTATGGACTATGCGGAAGGTTTGCGACTGCGGGGGTGAGGAGAGGGAGGGGGAGTTGGGGGGGGGTTTGGTTATATTGTGTTTTGCATTTATATCATTTTCTAGGAGAATACCTATGAAAGTCACTTGCCTCTGTAACAAAGTGCGGAATGATTCGGCAGATGACTCTGGTGTGCAGAGCTCTGCGATTTGTATGCATTTGACGAATAAAGTATGTTTTAAAAAATTAAAAAGTACTTATTAAAGACACCCGCTGTGCTACTGGTTCAGGCCTGAATCCAGACACTCTCTTGGCATTGGATTAAATCAATATAAGCTGACGTCTGCGCCTGGTATTGCGTGCCGCATAGTCCTGCCTCTTCTGCTATTGTACCCATCAATTAACTCATCCCGTAACATTGGACCTACAGCCAGCCAGGACCACTGATCCTGCCACTGGTTTGCAGTTGCACAATGCAAACGAGCAACACTCTGGCTAGCTCGCAAGAACATTGACAATGCTTTCGCTCTGAACTGATGAGACTGTGCAAGCTCTATCCTGAGTTTCTTTGACATACATCACAGTCTCAAAACCCCACCACATTACAACTTTATCAAAGTGTTACTCCAGTGCGCGCATGCTGCACCAGCTATCCGCGCGCTACACTTGAGCACCAGTTGCGTAACAGACTGACCCATTCATTTTTTATGCACGGGGAGATTGAGTGATTTGCCCAGAATGTTGGGTGTTCCTGCTGCGACTCGAACCTGGTTCCCCAGCGAGGCACTAACTCAGCCCAACCCTGCTTGGCTTCTGCCCAGCCAATGCATGTGCTTACCAGCCCAGGTGACGTGGCCCCCCCAAGAGGCAAGAGTCGCCGTCTGGGTGGGCGCCCTGATATAGCCCCCACCAAAACAGGCTGCTCCCGTCACTCCACCCTTGCTGGCGCCAGGCGCCACTGCTCCGCCGATGTTGCCCGACGGGCTCCCTCTCCGGACCACCTGCAGCAGTAGGCGCCTGTGGGGAAAACCCTTTTAGGCGTGGCCACGCGCATGCAGGTGGTTTCCTGGCGCCAGGCCGCACAAAGGCACACTTGCCGCGCCCACACCCTATGGTATCATGGCAGTACAAATCCGATTCAAAGCTAGCATAGATCACCCCCATGTGAACAGATTGCCTTGCCCCACACAAGCCACCACGTCGGGCACACCATCAAACTGAAATGCGACATGGGAACAGCCTCCCTACAACGGGATGCATAGGAATCCTCTGCCCTGGGCACCTGGTTCCCCTCCCCTCATAGCCCAACAATCAACCCCTGCTTACCAAAATTAGCTCCTAGAGCGGGGCGAGCCAATGAGGCTACGGTATCTACCGGCCATCCAAAATGTGCACATTACTTAGTGTGTATCTTCGTGCCCCCAAGTATAAAATATACATCCACAATCATCTACAAGGCCGCAACAACAATAATTGAGGGAGATTCACCACAGGGATACTACTACAAACTGTAAAGTACTCACAGCTTTGTAAACATGCATAGAAGAGCAGACTACATGCTCGAGTATGAAATACTATTGTGTAACTCGCTGTCCTTTAAATTAAGACAATGCGGGCAAACTGGGACAAACTTTTTTTATTTTTTTATTAGTGCAACCGTCACTGTCTTTGTAACTTGAAAGAGACTCGTTTTTCAGTTTTATATAGCGCAAACTTGAAGCGCTTCACATGAGCACCAGTTACATTAAACAAGGGCATATTCATTAAAAAAATAAATTTTTTATTCACAACGTCCGGTTTGAACCCGTTTTCTCAGCTCGACTGGTCAAAATGGAGTATTTGGATTTGGGTCCCTGCCTGTCTCTGGTTAATTCATTATAGTTTGAAAGCTGCCTGGCACCCTGCCCAATCTTCTCAAATGCTTTATCACAAGGAGAGCTGCGCAAGTCTGCGGCAAAGAATAGATGAAAAGAGGGGCAGAGCCACCCTTGGTATGCTCACTCGGTTCATGAGACTGCCCTTGCTGATCACACATCCGGTGTAGCAACAACAGGACTTTTCCAGCTGCTGGAGGTCAAGTTACTCAAATGAGCCATATGCTGTGCTCTTTTAGGGTATCTGAGACTGGAGGTCACTTGCTCTCCAGGATCCCAAAGGACACCACCAACATATTTTCAAATGAATGAATGGGACTGAAGTTTACAGCGTGGTAGCGCAAAGGGGGAAATTCCTTTTGTTGTCACACCGAAGACTAAAATAAGCCTCTATACGGACGCACACCTAGTTGTTTACCCTACAGCTCTCTCCATTCCCTAAACGTGTGCACTACACTCCAATGTTATTGCTTTCGGTGAGCCAATAAGGCAAAAATCGCACTGGTCCTCTCTTACCCGCAGCACAGGGGAGGTCATACATGGCGGGGCGGCCTCACCTGCTGCTAACTGTGGGCCCGGTTTGCCCCTGTAAACAACGGCCCTGTCGCCTCTGCCCCCGAAATCCGGCAGGCGCCCCTGGACACAACAAAGGGCGTGCCCTGCAGTCCCTTAACCAATGCCGCTCCAGCCCGCAACACACACACACCACCAGGCCTGGATGACCACCCGTGCCCCAACCAGGAGGACAAAACCGCTGTACTCCAGGGGGAAGGGACCGTTGTGGGCAGATACTGCCCCTGAGCCAGAAAACAAAACTGACCAGGGACACGACAGCGCAACCCGTGGGAGCCCGGCCCAGCCCCGCAACAACCGAGGCGGCAGCGCTGGACACAACACTACCCAGTGTCCACACCCTGATCGCCCGACATGCCACACAACTCCCTCAACCTTCCTCAAGGCACGAGCAAACAACGGAAGAGGCCACCCTGCCCCCACCCGGAGTCACGGGCCAGAGGTCAACCCCGCCAGGCCTCCTGCACGTGCCACTGGGCCCTGCAATTAAGCAGCCACCAAGAATGCGCACAACAAAATCCGCAGCAACAACACAGGTCAGTCACCAACATTAGTCATCGCCAACATTGCCAGCAGGTATTGCATGACACCTACAACACAGCAGTAACATCGTGAAAGCACAGGGTGGGCACCACAACACCGCAGTCAGTGCAACAACCCTTGAGGCGCCGATCTTACTTCCGTAGGGAAACAGAAAGCTTAAAGTTTCAGTTCGCACTCTGCTGTGCCCTGTGCCCTCGCCTCACCCCGCTGTCCTGTTCAAGAAGGGGGGGGGATGGTAGGCCGCGAAGGGCACCGGATACAACGTCTGGGGGAGCATCTAGACCAAATACAGCGCCTCCAAGGAGGAGACTCACCCCAGAAAGATGACCGCCTCTGCCTCCTGAAACAAGGACCCGAAGCGGCGCGGAACCAGGGGACGACCTCAACAGCGTGCCTTTGGCGCATGATGGGGCGGGGGCAGCCTGCAAGCGCCGAGAGCCAGCGGACTCCCGCGCCCCCTCTCCCTGTGCCGCATGTTGCCACCAGGGCCTCCAACACAATCCTGGGGGCCCAGACCGCACATTCACCATGCCACCAGCGTTCGCGGCCCTGGAGCGGCCTTAGCGCCACCAGCACCACGCTCTCAATGTGAGCCCAACCACTTTGCGCACCAGCATCCCCGCCCTCTCAGCCGTTCCAGAACATGAAGGGGGCGGGAAAGGGCCCGGACGCCGCAAATACGGCTGCCCGCCCCCCCCGATGGATTACCCGTCACGGCTACGAGCGCTCTGGACCGAGGGAGCTGCATCACCCCCCACCCCTCTAGCAGACACCAGCCATGCAATGGCCGGGCGGTGCCGCGGGGTTAAGGGTTAGGGGAGGGGGGGGGCTCATGGACTCACTGCGTATAGCAGCTCCTGACTGACCAGATGGCGTGCCTTCGGCGCGAAAAGGACCGCCAGCTGGGCGGGGGAGGTAGATATACCTCCCCCCTGCCCACTGGTGCGCCGGAAATGACGCAGTAGCGCCGGACCCCCCGGGGGTCCAAACACTAGCCCTGTCGGGTTTGTGCCCTCATGTGGCACTAAGGTGGCCGCCCTCCTATGGGGGCCCCCTGCGTGGGCCGCAGGCAGCCTCAGTGATCACGGACAACGGGGGTGGGGTGGCAACACGGACAACGTGAGTGCGAAGGCACGGTAGGCATGACAACGGGAGGGACGGCAGGGGGGGTCATTTGAAGGCACGGACAACAGGAGGGGGATAGAAGGCACGAACAACGGGAGGGAGGGGGGGAGTAAAGAAGGCACCAAAGCACGTCGTGCCTGAAGTAAGACAGCCGCCATTGTCAAGATAGTAAATAGTGCTCACCCACTAGATAAAGCATGCCGTGTTGGGAACGAAGTAAAAGGTCCAGTCCTTATGGGCGGCAACAAATGGAAACAGGGCGGTACTGAGGTGGGACTAACAAGCCTCATAATGAATCAGAAACCAGCGTTTACCAAGGACTTTGACACTAGCCAATAACAAATATGGGCGGAGAGTGGGCGAGGCTTCCACAGCACTTCCACAACATACCCTACTACAGCATGCCTCGCAGAGCATGCGTTGCAACTCTAGGCTCGACCTAAAAAGCTTACCATGTCGGGCATTATGAAGCTCTGGTGATTGTGGGCAGTTAGTGTGATAAAGCTCTGACGAGGAGGGTGGGACGTGTGCATGTGCGTGCAGTGTGTGTGAGGCGCTGGCGGACGGACAGAAGCCGGCACTTCTGGGAAGTGTGATAAACTGGTGGACAGTGTGAGCAGATGACACATAGGCTCTTTAAATGTGAGGATGACCTTTAAATGCGACAACACTCTTTAAATGTGAGGATACCCTTTAAATGTGACAACGCTCTTTAATGGTAAGGATGGTCTTTAAATGTGACAATGCTCTTCAAATATGAGGATTCTCTTTAAATATGAGAGGATGATCTTTCAGAGTGAGGATTCTCTTTAAATTGACGATGTTCTTCAAATGTGAGGATTCTCTGTAAATGTGACAATGTTCTTCAAATGTGAGGATTCTCTTTAAATGTGACGATGCTCTTTAAATGTGAGGAAAATCTTTAAATGTGACAATGCTCTTTAAATGTGAGGATTCTCTTTAAATGTGAGTGATCATTAAATGTGAGGAGGATCTTTAAATGTGAGGAAGGTTTTTAAATGTGACAATGCTCTTTAAATATGATGATGGTCTTTAAATGTGACAATGCTCTTCAAATATGATGATGGTCTTTAAATGTGACAATGCTCTTTAAATGTTGTCGAGGGTCCTTGATACTTATCCATGTGTATAGAGGCAAGGGATTATGTCTAAATATGGGCGGTACCAACACACTAGGATATTTGTGGTTTACGGCCACGGTGCCTCATGGGGCCGCCATTCAGGGCCGGACTGGGAACCCATAGCAGCTCTGGCAATTTTCTTGGACCAGCCGCTGGGGAAGCACCTCCTGGCTGCCGGGAGGCTGAAAAAACCTGCTTGCTGCTTTTGATTTCTGGGGGCCGATATGTGCAGGACTGCTGCAAAACCGGCCCCCAGTAACAAAACCCGCCCCCATTGCTGCAAGCCGCTCCTCACCCTTCCAGTCTCCCAGGAAAATGCCCTATGCAGGGTTGGATTGGTAAGGCGGGCACTCGGGAAATGGCCGAAGGGCCGGTAGCCGAGTTCGAGCTGTGGGCTGCTTTTTTGGGCAGCCTGGGGGCTGTCTCTGCTGTTAGGATGCCGCCAGCTGCCTACTGGGTGCCTGAGTGGCCTTTCTAGAGGCAGATGGACGGAGGTATCTCTCCCTTTCTCTCACTGGGCTGGCCCATTAATGTATGCTGATTAAGCGGGGGCACGGGGCCTAAGCAGAAGTAGTCTCACTTGCATTCATGTGTGGCTCAGCAGTGTGAACTAATCTGTGCATTTTTTTTTATCTAAGTGAAGTTAATAAAACATGCCCCCACCCCCTTTCTTTTCATACAACTTTGTTGAAGCAGTGTTTTGTGGAAAGGCAATAGGCAAATGTGGGCCACTTTTCTTTGGTGTGCCCGGGCTGATTTTTTTTATCCCAATCCAACCCTGGCCCTATGCCCGGTACGGCCAGTCCGGCCCTGCCACCAGTACATGTGAACTCTTCCGGTATTTACGGAAGACTTGTAAAAAGCCACGTGATGCATATGCTTGTGTGTTGGTACCGCGCATGTTTAGATATGGCCCCTTGCCTGTGTACACATGAATAAGTACCAAGTCCCCTCGTCAACAGGGTAAGGTACATAATATGCAAAAAACATTTCTTTAGAAAATAACACTTAACAATATTGAACCTGTTGTCTTTAGCAGGTGACATACAAGTCTTTTATCCATGAAGTCTTATATCTACCTCATCATATTCTCTCTACAGATTATAATAAAGACGCAATACAGGACTTGATATTTGCATCTTTACTAGTGATAAGGTAACAAACCTATTTTTTTTTAATGTAATCTAATGTGCCAGTGGTCGTTAACTAAGCCTAATTTCGAATAATATATCCCAAACCCACTTGATTTTAAAAGATTGTCTAAAGACATTAACATCGTCTCTCCTTTTGTTCATTTTATCTTTAAAGAAAACAAAAATCTTCTCTAGGAGATTAAGGGCTTTCTTAACCAAAAGAATGTCTTCTTGAGCACCAGCACAACCATTAAGACAACAGTCCATGAGCACTATGGTTTCTTTTTTTAAGAATACCACGTTTTGATAAGAGGTGTGAAATCTTTTGTTAAGAATGTACAACTTAACAAAGTATGTGTTGATTTTTAGCCTTGAAAAAGCTCCCAACTCACAGGCTATATATGAATTTGAAATATGTGTTGGCTAAAATGTGAAAAGGTTTTATGAACTATATATTTGGAAATAATAATCTGTAAATATGAGGCTTGTGATTCACCCGTGCAATAAAAAGCCTCTATTTTTTTTTTTTAACTGTGGAACTTACTTAGATCAAGGACTCTTGACTTTGAGGAAAAGAAGGAATCAGAAATATACGACTGTTTTGAAAAGGATACTAGGAAAAGTGACACTCGGCACCCTAACTACTTATACTTATGAGGCGGAGTTGCCCCAACCCCTAAGGGGTGTCACAGAGTTTTCCACACACAAAATGAATAGCACTATAGCAATAGCACAAATAAATTAGGCATACCAGGCTGGGAGAGAAAAGGCTCGGGCCTGCAAAACCTTGCATCAACATTGATTCCACTTCATGCCTTTGGTATCCACCACAAAACTCTTGCAGGTTTTTTTTTCATCCCTGCTTTCTCCTTTCTCCTTTCATCCCTGTTATTCTAACTTTCTCTTATTCCGTTCTTCCCCCTTTTCTGCCTTTCTGTCTTTTGCTCTCGGTCAAAAGTCTGATGATGTTAATCAGTCCTGGTCTCCAAAAAAGAGCGGTGTCAGTGGGCCTCACCCAGTGCTTATTTTGTAAAAGAATTAGGGCCGGGGCCCAAAGCTCTGCTCAGAAGCCCTCATCTCAGGATGCTGCCGAGTGCTATGCCGGTTGGTAAAGGCCCTGAATCCTAGTTTTAGGCCCGGACAAGGGCCGATAATGAGGGTAGAATGTGATAAATTAAAAAGGGGAAACAGAAAGACAAACATTGGAATGTTGAAGTAGAAGGCTAATACCAGACATTATAAGCTTGGAGCGACTCCATTGTATTTAATTGAGCTCTCAACATTCCACTGTTCTTATACCAGGACGCCCAGCTCTCCTCTACTCTTCACATAATAAACTCTCCTTCTCCTGTTTCTTTATAATTAAAGTCATGAAATAGATCCCCCTCTTCCCATTTCCACAAAACAGTGGTTCAGGCACTGATCTCATCTTGCTTCGACTGCTGCAATGTGCTGCTGAAATGTACTCTTTGTTGGTCTCCCAGACTATTCACTCTCCAGGCCACAACATATACAGAATGCCACTGCACGCCTTATTCTTGGCAAAAAACTGAGGTCTCAAGTCTTAGGGCATCTGACAAATCTACAGCAGCTTCTACAGTATCTTTAAGCCTTATGTGATAAGGATGTACACTCACACTCCTCGAAATATGTCAAGTCTTGTTTCACAAGCTATTTCCCTCCTAGATGTCTCATCTCCAGTTCCAACAATCTCTTGCCCGTTCCTTATTTTACTAAAACTCAGATGTGAGCCTGTGTCTTGTCGATGGTCACCAGCAAAGCCTCATACCTCCTCCATGCTGACATTCGATCAGCCTCCATTCCGAACTTCAGGAAATGACGGAAGACCCACTTCTTCTCTGCCTAACTAAGCTTTCTGTTCACCGCCAGGGCACCCTTTGAGTGCCTAACAAATTTCCAATCAATTAATCAATAGGAAGTGGTCCTCTTTATTTAAGAAGAAAAAATAGAATTGCAACTAGAATTAAAAAAAACAAATGGTAAATGTCTTCCGAACGATGACCATATATAAATAACTACAGAAATCAGGTAATGTAAATTGTTGATCATTTGGGATTGTGCTGCTGTTTAGGGGGTGTGATTACAGAATCCAATTATTCTTTTTGTTAATACAAATTTCAATAATAAGGGCATCTGTGATACATTTTTTTTGTAAACCTTTTTCAGTCTCTGGTAACGATGGAGCTGTACGATTACCAATGGGAGGTGATCCAGCCGGCGCTTGAGGGAAAAAACATCATCATTTGGCTCCCAACAGGATCCGGGAAGACCAGAGCAGCGGTGTATGTGACCAAGCGACACCTGCAGAACAAGCGCAATGCCAAGGTGGCAGTACTGGTGAACAAGGTATCATACTTATTGTACTGTTCACCATGGGAGCAGTGTTCTTTGGTGCTGTTGTGGGACAGTGAACGGCTGGTGTAATTTACCACTTCTAGCAATACAGAAAAACACCGCTCTGCCCAAAGTTAGCTTGATCTGGTGCTGGTAAGTCAGCGGTAAGGAAAACTCGGTCCTACAAACCAATTGTCCTCCCAAATGGAATACATACAAGTAAATAGGAAAAATATATATATTTATTTATATTATTTAATTAATACAATACAAAAGACATAAAGATCAATGTCACAAAAATCAATATCAATACGCATCATGAGTCACACACACTCATTCTATCAAACCAACCAGACAAACACATACTCAAGCATACTCAGACATCCCATCAGGTAACAATTCGTTGGATCACAGTGACAGTGTTTAAGTGATGCCAAAAGTCTTCCCCAAACGTATTAGCAAATATACAATATCAATGTAACATGAACAATTAAGCAAGAGGGATGCGCAATCCTCAACTTATCACACAGTTCAAAATTACAATTTCTTTTCCAGGAGGGAGATAGGTGCAGGGGACACAGGGGCTCCAGCGCCGACGCGCGTTTCGGTGTCTGACCCGGATCTGGGTCACTCCTTCATCAGGACGAAGCAAGGCAGTGTGGGACTCATGAAGGAAGGTGCCTGGAGGTTAATACCAGGGCCTAGTCGCTGAATAAGAGCTAGAATAGCACAACAATAGAGGACTCCCAAGGATGACCCGATATAGTCAAAGATGGGGCAAGCAGATATGGAGTAAATTTACATCCATGTGCGGGATAAAAAGTTAGCTCCATGAAAGATGGTCAGATCCAATGTATACAGGCCAAATTAGAAAGAAGTCGCCATGAAGACAAACAATGTTGTTTGGATGTAGCGAGGTCACATCAGATGCTGGGAAGCCTCAGACAAGTCTCTGGCGCTGAGTAAAGGAACCAAGGTCCAGAAGGCGTATTGGTGATCCCACCGTCGGTTACCAACCCTGTGGTGTCCAGCACCATGCAAGGAACCCTAGATCAGAGATGGCATGCACATTAGAAGTGTAGGCAGTCAGTCTGTCTAGAACATGTCTTTCTTTAATCATAGCTAAAGTGGGGCAGAAAAAATGAAGCCCAACATTATTATTATTATGGAATATCGTCCTACAAATGCAAAAACAACAGTTGATGGACAGAATGCAGAACAATGTCATACATTCACCCCAGTACAGAGATCTGGGCCTAAATCCATCGTTTTTTTGCTCACCATGCCATTCCAGTTTGAACCCAGCCATATGCAAATCAGTCTTGACCCTGCGCCCAATGGGAACAGTCCAGCCCGAACTGCCAGGCCAGGTCCTCCCTGGACTGGAAACAAGCATCCTAGGACCGGTTTCAGGGTTTCACCCCTCTTCAGCCAGGATAGCTTGATTCCAGTGGCATGGAGAGCACGGGACCCACGTCTGGGCATACCCGTCCCACTCGGGGTGACAAATGCAAAAACAACAGTTGATGGACAGAATGCAGAACATGTCTTTCTTTAATCATAGCTAAAGTGGGGCAGAAAAAATGAAGCCCAACATTATTATTATTATGGAATATCGTCCTACAAAACCATTGTGGACAAAATACTGACTACCAAATTATTGTGACCGTAATTATACATACGTAAGTAACTCCACTTCTATATACATTGCCAAAATATGTCTATCTTCAAGGTACATGGATCTAAACAGTAAATCTATACTTACCTTTATATACGTACCTTCACCATATTGTGGTTCTCAATATTTAGGCCACAATATTTTTGTAGGACAATGTTTCTGTCCTCTTTATTTTGGCATGCCACCAGCACAGCCTAAAATAATCAGAAACTCCTAATACCTGGTGTTGAGGTTGAGCCGCAAACAGTTTTATCGAACTTGCCCACTAAGACGGTACAATCAGAATAAGATTCACATCTATACACAGTATTACTCTATGGACACTGATCACAAGTCTCTGACAGGTTCTGGAAAGCTTTGGGCAATGTTTCTCAATGCTAGTAAGTGTCTGACTTAATGTTACAGATGGATCGAGGGCGCTGTACTGCGTTTGCTCTTTTTACTACTTTGTTCATCTCACCTGGGTTCAAATTAGGGGAGTTCTATGAGTTTGAGTCCAGTTGACTGACATTTTGCCAAGCGTCTCCAAAACTCCATTCACCATAAAAAGTGAACTAAGATTCCCAGAGAACAAGAATAATCATTTCAGGTTAGCAAATAAATGGGTCCTAAAGTCAGCCTTGCAGTATCTGATCAATATGTCCGCTGGACAGCTGGTAAGTGGTGTACGTGGCTCCGGACTCAGTTCTTGAGGACCAGCTATACCTCAAAAAGTTGATAATTCAGTGGGGAAACGACTGGTTCTGAAACAGACTTAGCATCCAAAGTAGGCTTCTGAAAGAATACTTAACTCTACAAGCTGATATTTCATTAAAGGGTGGCCATCAGCAGAAGTTTTTAATGATGGGAGCACTCATGAGACCACTGCTGTAGGTTTACGTCCCTTCCACTCTTTTAAACCGAATCATCTCTGCAACCTTATGTCCTAGGCTCAAGGGTCGAACAGTTCCAGAATCGGAAAGGACCGCCTCTGGGTTGTACAACAAGGACCAAGGTAGAGGAAAAATACAACAGGCCTTCTTCAGGCTTGGGGTGGGTGACAAAGGCTGCCACAAATCTCTGATCCTGATCTCACACTTTTCCTTCAGATCACACAATCCTCCCCAATTAATCCTCTTCCTTCTCCACTTCTTTACCAGGTATCCTTTTATAAATTTGTACACCAGGAAACTCCCTGACTTCTTCCAAACATACTTCATTTTGGTTTCTTGCCTTCCCTTTCTATCTAAACTCTGGGAGCACATTGACTTTAACCCGCTCATCCAATACCTTGACCAATATTGTCCTCTCTTGCCCCTACAACCTGAATTTCACTGCATTCATTCTGCAAAAACTGCACTGTTGTCTTAGATTGTTTACCTCACTTTTGCTCTCCGCGGCAACAGTCTTCCCTTCTTATTTTCCATGCACTCTCTGCTGCTTTTGACTTGGCAGATCACTCTGCACTTCTTTCGGTTCTCTGCTCTCTTGGTATCTCTGAGTCTGCAGTATCTTTGCTCTCACCTTACCTTGTTGGATGCTCCAGCATTCTAACCCTTTATATCTCTGCTGTGGGGTTCTGCAGGGCTCTGTCCTTGCCCCTATTCTGTTATCTAGTTACACCCCCTTGCGTCTCCTCATCTGGACTGCCACTTCAACCCCAGTGACTCACAGATTTATGTCTCTATTTCCTCCTATGGCTCTTTCTTCCTTCCATCTCAATCCCACTAATGTTGAGATTCTTTTCTTCTCTTCCCTCCATCTATTCCCTTCCTGCTGTCTCACTCAGCCTGCCTTCTACTGACCTTATGTTCTGTTTGGTCCTTCTCCTTCCTTCCACTCTCGGATCTCATCTGCAGCCTGTACCTATTTGTTTTGGTTGTACAATCTTCATATAATACTTTTCCTCCTCAGTTTACCTGAAGGTGAAATTCTCTTCTCAACCCCTTTATTTTCACGTTTAGTCTACTGCTCTTTCCTTGTTAGACTTAGTGTGTAGCCTCTTACTCCCATGCCATCTATCTTTAACACGTCTGGCAGATTTAATTTTCTAGCCACCCTAGGGATTAACCCTTCCTTAGTTTCTTGTCGCTGGTTTGCACAAGTTTCTTACCCCGATTACAGTCGGCTCACTTTATTGCAATATAACGAGCTGCGAGCACCACACCCTGCATTTTTACAGTGGTAAATCTTGTCGGTCAAGTTGCCGAAATTTACTAGGGAAAAATAACCGGTAAATAAAGGGGCATGCGGATTTTGGTGCAGTATGCATCAAAGTCCACAAATTATGCCCCATTTTGAGGGCAGTAATTGTAATTGGTGCTATTTATCTCACCAGATAAATTCTGAAACGTGCGATGTCGGAATATAAATGATGCAATGACTATTCATTTAAGCATCCATTTCCAAACAGACCATAATTGGGTCCTCTATATCTTCTTTTGTTTACTATGTATTGCTTTTAAATGTACTTGTCTTGTGGCTTGTCCCTAGCCATAACCTCTGCTCAACTCCCAGGTTTTGCTCATTCCCAGTGCTTAATGTACACAAGTGAATGCCAGAGGACACAGCCAGCATTTATTTATGGGGACTAAGACACTTTCTGATAAGTGCCAACAAAACAGAATTCAATCAGTTACGTTCATTTAGTAAACCATCGACTGCCTCAATGAGGAGGCCCGGACTGAGGCTATCAGTCACTGCTGCTGCCATACAGATGTGTCACCAGTGTACTCTTTCAATGCTATACATCCAGACTGACCTGATCTGTGCAGTGCTTGCCTGCCAACATCTGATTGGCTGCTCGTGGGTCAGTCCAGTCATTTTGCCCGTTTTAGAAAATTGGGATATTGGTTGGGGGTGTGGGTGTGAAGCCCTACTCCAGCAGCAACCACAATTATTGTCAGGATGACGTGAGTAAATGTAATAAATTATTTGAGACCAAAACAACAAAAATCTAATTAATAAAAGAACCAGAAATATGCCATTTTAAATATTTAAGTCAAAATAGTGCCTTAAAGCGCAAAGCGCCAAACTGTGGTTATCTGGTCGCTCTGGACCTCGGCAGAGTCACATGTTCAGGCCAACCTCGATGGAGCACGGGCCGGACACAGGGACCAAGTTAGACCCTCTAAACAAAGTGCCTTAAATCCTGGGTGCAGAGTGTTGCAAGATTCCGCGTTGAGGTTGTGTCATGCAGCAGCGGTTCTGAAGAACTGCGGTCAGCAAAGCAATGTCCTGTGTCGGAGATGCATCATTCAGCAGTGGTTCCAAGGAGCTACGACGGGAGGACCTGCACCGGATATGCGTCGCGCAGTTGCGGTTCCGATGTGTAGTTTAGAGGAGATGCGTCGCGCTGTGTTGGTTCTGCCTAAAAGACCACAGCTGGGTTGGCAAAGCACCTTCAGACCCACTTTCAAGGGCCTGATTACTGGGGTGGCACCACTTGGGGGGCAAGACTCACAGCAGACAGAGTTCAGATGCTGGGTGTAAGGTGGTTGGAACCTTTCCTGCCCTTCAGGCTCTTATCTGGAGGCTAGCCAACTATTCTTTGGAGTTACCCTGGTGGTCCTGGGTTCAAGATGCAGGTCCAGTCCTTTTCACTCAGGCAGCAAAGTAGCAGTCCTTCTTGCAGCAGAGCAGCTCAGCAGTCCTGAGTCTTCCACAGGTCCAAGGGTGTACAGAAGAGTTGGGTCTGAGTTTCAATCTTGGCACCAGCTTTGAAGTAGGAGAAGGTTCTGGAGATTTACACCTCAACGGGTGTTTGGAATTTTCTGCCTCCCTGCCCTGGCCCCAGTTTGTCTGGTGGCTCAAAAGACTAATGTGAAACCCTTTGTGAGTGTGCTGAGGCAGGGCCTTTGTGGTGTACAAGTGTGGTAGGTGACACAAGTCAGAGATGGCCAATCCTGCCAACACATATCCCCCCTTTGTCTCACTGTCTGCTAGCAAAACACAAAGGCCAACTGCCAGCTACATCTAGTCATGTGACCCAGGATACAGGCTGCAGGCTCCAAGTGGTTGGGACAGGAAAATGCCAACTTTCTTAAAGTGGCATTTTCAGAATTGTGACTTAAAATCGAACTTTACCATTAAGGAGGGTTTTAATTATAATTCTTTAGAGATTAAACTCGACATTCCTTCTTGCTCCCAATTGCAGGTTATCACCTATCACATGTAATAAGGTAACCCAATGTTATCCTATGAGAGATTTAAGCCTCACAGTAGTGAAAAACGAATTAAGGAGTTTTTCACTACCAGGACATGTAAAACTTAAAAGTACATGTTCAACTTTTTAAATACAAGTCTCCCTGCCCTATTGTTTAGGGCCTACCCTAGGGTTGACTCATATGCATTAAAAGGAAGGTTTAGGCCTGGCAAAAGGATACTTTTTCCAGGTCGAAATGGTAGTTTAAAACTGCACACACAGGCTGCAATGGCAGGCCTGAGACATGTTTAAAAGGCTTACGATACAATTTAGTCAGTAGTTGGGTAACATCAACGTACACCACCAGATCCAGAAAAGCTACCTCCACATTACTAATGTGACTAGTAAACTGTAGATTTAATTCATTGACATTCAAAGCAGATATATAGTCTTCAACTTCCCTCCGAGACCCTCGCCAGACAAAGAAAATATAATCTATTAACCGTGCCCATACTGCCACTTTATGAGCCCACGGCTCATTCATTTCCGCCCAGGCGGGATGGAAGTTGAAGAGTTTATCTTTGATTTGAATGTCAATGAATTAAATCTACAGTTTATTAGCCACATTGGTAATGTGGAGGTAGCTTTTCTGGATCTGGTGGCGTACGTTGATGGTACCCAACTACTGACTAAATTGTATTGTAAGCCCACGGCTGGGAATGCTATATTACATTTCGCTAGTCCACATCCTCGTTGTCTGGTGAACAGCATTCCGTACTGCTACGAATTAAACGTAATAGCACTACCCAGGCAAACTATGAGAAAGCCAGAGATGAGGCAATACACAGATTTCAGAGAAGGGGATATCCTAATAAGGTTCTGGCTATAGCCAGAACAGCAAGATATAAAAGATATGTTAATTCAAAAGTGTAGAAAGGAAGGGGATGAAGTAACAAGGTTAATCCTTACTTTTTCTAAAGATTCACAATAGATACGCAAAATCTTGTTAAAACATTGGAATATTGTACAGGCAGATGGCGTAATTGGTCCAGTGGTCCCTCCTTTTCCTAGTATAACCCATAGGAAAAATACCTCACTAAAAGATCTTTTAGTGCACAACCACTTCACAAGGAAAGGGAGAATGAGACATCAGGTGAAGGGATTTTTTCCTTGTATGAAATGCAAGGCGTGTAGAAAAAAGTGTGAAAGTCAAGGACTATACAGTTCCAGGCAACAAAGACAAAGTCCATCACAAAGCTGCTGAATTGCAACACTGATTTCGTGGTCTATTGCCTACTGTGCCCTTGTAACCTTAAGTATGTGGGGAGTACTGTGCATCAAGCAAAGAAAATGGTGTTAGAGCACATGCAGGCCATACTTAATCTGGATACAAGTTATCCGGTAGCCAGACATTTTGCCATGCATCAACAAAGCAACAGTAATCTGTTGAGCTTCTTTTGTGTAGATCAGGTACCTATTTCGGAGAGATGTGGTGACTGGGTGAGGGCTTTAAGACAACTTGAATCCAAATATATAGTCAAATTGAGAACTCTGGCCCTATTAGGATTAAACAGTAAAGAAGAACTGTGGGTCCATATAGGGTAGAGCAGTCCCCCGTTAATGATAGCTGTGAAATTTTTAAAGAGATCCTCGTCAATTGGGAATTTTTGTTGAGAGTATGAGTAGAATTAAGAGTACAGATGGTTTTAATGGGTAATAGGTATTAATAACAAGAATTGGGTGTTTCAAGTAATGTGGAATCACATCACAGTAGCAGGAACAAATAGTGGCTAGTGAATATGTTGAATACGCACTCTTTTCTGTATTGTATATGAGAATATTTTATGAGGCATTGTCGGATGCATTATATGCGAAAGCCCATTCAGGGCGTTATCTATATAGGTCAAAGACAACAGTTGATCATACATTTTTCTCAAAATAAGTATTGTAATAGTCGCACAATTTAATTAATTTGGGGATGAGCATTTTATAAATTAATATGTTCTGTTACAGTTTATTTTGTGATACTATCCGCCACGAGTTCCTAGAAAACTGTTGTTCTGGAGATACATAAAGGGCCAGTACAGGCCCTTTATGTATCTCCTGAGGCCCGCATCCGTTTTGCTGGACAGGAATCAAATTAATTTGCTATTAGCAGAGGAACCCGTCAGGGGTGTCCCTGCTCCCCGTTATTATTCTCAATATATATTGATCCTTTTCTTAACAAATTGGATACTAATAAGCAGATTAAAGCGGTCCTGGTCAATGGGGCTGTCTACAAATCATTAGCCTATGCTGATGATATTGCTGTTTTCACGACCGATATAAGATCTGCTCTTCCGGCACTGAATGATGTGGCGAAGCAATTTGGCTCCATCTCGGGTTATAAGTTAAACATTAATAAAACCCAGATCATACACTCGGATACCTTGCTCCCGGAAGATATCCCAACTGTTTCTGTAGCAACTTATTTGGGAGTGAAGATCACGGCATTTGTGGAGCATATACTGGAGTTAAATATTTTGCCGATAATAAGGAATATCGATCAGACACTTGCGAGATTAGACCATTTGCATCTTTCTATGCACGGCCGGTGCAATGCCGTTAAAATGCTGATTTTTCCAAAAATTTTATACTTGTTTCGGACCATACCCCTAGAATTTCCGGCATCTTGCATCACTAGAGCTGAAAGGGTATGTGTTAGATTTCTATGGGGGTATCGTAGAGCCAGACGGGCAGTTAAGTGGCTGATCTTACCAAGACTTAGGGGGGGTTGGGGACTACCCTCCCTAATCCTATATCACTGGGCAGCACTACTACAACAAATGGGGATATTGTTGGTCGGGGCTAAGGCAGTAGTTCCCGAAGCTGTTAGACCCACCATTTATGAAGTCTTACTTGGTGAGGATGCTCGGCAATGCTTAGTTAAAATTCTAGAACCGAGTTATTACAAGAAAACTAAAACTAAATTTAAAATCATTCAATCTACTTACGGTATCTGGAAAAAGATACAGCATAGGCTTGGTATCTCCAATATTAACGTTTATACCCCTTTCTTGGCATATGGGCTTTTACCGCCAATTTTTCAAGACCAGATCACTGCTAGTTGGGGGGTATCAGGAATTAATGTTCTGGGGGATCTCTTTCGGGATGGCCAAATTGCTTTGTTTTCCAGTCTACAAGAGAAATTTGGGCTCTCTATGAGACATTTTTTAAAGTTTTTACAGATCAGGAGCTTTCTGGGCAAAACTATGTCACAAGTGGGTGCTAAGTTTGGGAAAATACCCCTGGTTGGCATTACTGGGACTAGATCCCGGATTGGGAAAATATATCAAACGCTGATGGCCGGTCTCCCTGATGATTTGGGTACTCAGAATGATAGATGGGCCAGGAAGTTTGGTCAGGAAGGTATTGACTTAGAGGCATCTTTGGAATTAGCTAACCAGATTTTAATAACTGGCAGCTTGAGGACTCAACATTTCATGTCGGTCTTTGACTTATATTACACCCCGGGGAAAATTTCCAAATGGTCTGGGTCACGGGGTAATTCATGCAGTAGGTGCGGGGCATGGGCGGCTGATACGATCCACATGTTCTTCGCTTGTCCCAAGCTTGCTAAATATCTACAAGACATTGAATTTTTTCAGAACCAGATTCTTGGCAAGCCGATATCAATAACACTTGATTTAGTTATTTTGGGGATAGATGGGAGTCAGGGTAGCACGGATCGGACTGGATCTGAAATCGGACTAGTATTTATCGCAATGGCCATTGCTAGAACTTGCATTACCTCTCAATGGATCAGCCCTGATTCCCCTACATTTATAAACTGGAGGGCTAGGTTGCGAGCCACTTATAACATGGAATCGGCTGTATATAGACTGAAAGGTCGCAGGAGACGTGAAATGGGGAGGAAAATATGGGAGCCAATCACTAGCTGGATAGGGTAAACAAACTCTGGCATTGGCTCTCTTGTCTTGTTTTATTCTGGCTCCTCCTGCTCAATGATTAATGTCTTTTTTCTTTTTTCTTCTCCTAGTATGGAAAATTCTGGATTTTGTATCGGTTTAGGCTTTTTTCTGCTGTGTTATATATATATATATATATATATATATATTTTTTTTTTTTTTTTTTGTTAACTCATGACAAGGTCTTTCTGAATGTGAATGTAACATTTTGTTGTATGCTATGCCATAACTAACTGACAATGATTCAAATAAAAAAACAAAAAAACTTTTCTTTACGAAGGCAATTAGGTCCTAGAGTAAATTGAATGACGGTGCATCTGATGATTATAATGATGAATTGAAATGAATTTGCAATGGATTTCCTTGTTATTTAAATCAGAGAGATAACATGGTTTCAAACCGATTGTTGTGCGATGAAAGGCAGCACACTGGTGAAACGGAACTCTATAACCTAACATAACAGGTGTATTTGTAAAGCGCACGATTACCTGTAGGTGTCCTGGCGCTGAATAACAGATGTTTATTGTTACCCAACTCTATGGTACTCATTTTATCGACCTCAGATGGATGAAAGGCTGAGTGGACCCGCCGGGATTTGAACCTGTGACCATTAGGTCGAACACAGGCCCCTGCAGTGGCTGCTTTAGTCCACTGAGCCACCAGACCCGGCAGAGCCATTTGTGTTAAAATGAAATACTTATGTGAGTTTTTTGTCACTGATGTATTATACTTTAAAAATCAAGGAGGCACAATTACAGGGTGACATTGAGAAAGGCCGTTCCGGCCGAAATGCGTTTGTCAGCGCTGGTGGAATAAACAGAATTTTGGAAATTGACTCCTGCGTGCGTTGCTTACTTTGCGTGAGCAAAGGAATATTCGTCTGAAATATATGGTTCGCCACCCAGATCAGCGGCACCCGCCTAGCAGGAAGTGAGCGGCAGTATCAGCAAGAAATCTGTAAACATGTGTGTGTGTGTATATATATATATATATATATATCTATATCTCCACAACAGAAGTGCCAAGCCCAGGTCCGGATTTAAAAGCATTTATTCAGTATTGCAGGCTGCATGCACGCAAATCCCTGACGCGTTTCGGCGAAGATGCCTTAATCATAAAGAAAATGGACTTCACAGAACACAGGTGTTTATAAGTTCATTGCCACGTGACAGTTAGTCAATACTACAGTTCCCATAATGCTCTGTATACTGCAGTGCAATGCGCATCATGCCGAATGGTGTTTATTCCACACTGCAGTATAAGTTCAAGTAAGTATCATCACGGGCATTGAAATGTTCTTATTTCAAATGTAAAAGTAATTTCATTGTTGTACTTTGCTGCAGCCAAGATATAACAAATTCGTGCAAGAGTCCGAATCTTACCAAGAGAAGGCGGTTGCCTCTCATATATATATATTTCTCCAAACGCTCTGTAGCAACAAAGTGTGGCGCACCATATATATATATATATATATATTATCTACTGGCGGTCGCCAGTAGATAGTTATAGTTAGGACCTATTTTCCATAGGAAATCCGCAACATTCTATTTGAAATAACTCTTGCGTCGGTTGACGAATCTTTGCGAACTTTTGAAACTGTATGGCCCGCTCCGGTCCGCTCCTACCCTGAAAGTTTCGGGGTGATTCGTCAAGCGGGGGCCGAGAAAAAAGGGGGGTCCCAAAACGTGTTTTCCCCATTCATTTTCCCATAGGAAACTTTAGCCACGGCTACAGCCCGAACTGCTGAACGTAATTACACCAAATTTGGCAAAGAGGTAGTTCTTGGTTCAGAAAGAACCCTTTTTGTTAAATGGTGTAAATCCGTTCAGTAGTTCCTGTGAAAATCACATATATATCTATGGCCGCGTCGGATGCGCGCACCCTCCCGATCACGAGCTGCATGCTAATTGGCTGTCAACACTCCAAATCAGGAAATGTTGGCAGCCATTTTGTCCCTCGGTAGAACCGAGGGACAGAAACAAGTGCACAAAACGCACAAAGGGGGCAGGGTAGAAAAAATAGGCGGGATGCGCTTAGGGTGCGCGGATCCCGCCGATAAAAAAAAAAATCGCAAGTGCGCAAACGCACAAAGGGGGCAGGGTAGAAACACCCTGACCCCCTAGGTCTGCTCAGAGGGTCCCACAAGGACCCCCTGGGCAGAAAAAAGCATTTTGTTTTTTTTAAAAATCTGCGGGATGCGCTTAGGGTGCGTGGATCCCGCCGATAAAAAAAAAATTCGAAGCGCGGTTTCCCGCGCTTTGATTGTATTTTGCCCCCGGGTGGCCCAAGTCCCGGGGGCATGCGGGGGTGGGTTTATGTTTTAACAAGCCCCGGGGACCGCCACCCCCCCGGGGCTTTATAAAAAAAATGGTGCGGGAGGGCTCTCCTGCCCTCCCGAAACCCCGGGGACCGCCACCCCCCGGGGCTTCTTTTTTAAATTTTTAATAACGTGTGGGGGTGCTCCAGCCCCCCCACACGCCCCGGGGACCACCACCTCCCCGGGGCTGTGCAATTCAAGGGAGGGGGGCCGTGCGGCCCCCCTCCTGGAGCCCTTGATGGCCCTGGGGACCGCCACCCCCCAGGGCCGGCTCCTCCATGTCCCGGGGTGCCTACCCCCGGGACACTGTAGTTTGCTATGACAGGACGGGAGCCTCGCGGCTCCCGTCCTGTCATAGCAAACTGCTTGGATATTGGAAGCGAGAGCAGGGAAACCTGCTCTCGCTTCCAATATCCAAAGCAAATTGCTTTTCCACATGGGGAGCTGCATCTTAGCAGCTCCCCATGTGGAAAAGCAATGCCGGCTCCCAAGGGACGCGGGGAGCCGGCGGGACTGTGGGGGGATTGGGGACCCCCCCACAGTCCCCAACGGAGAGGGCCAGCCCCGGGGGATGGGGTCCCCGGGGCAAGTAGTGGCCCGGGAGGGGGGCCACGCGGTCCCCCTCCCCCCCAAAAAAATTGCAAAAGAAAAGGAAAGGCCGGCCCCGGGGGATGGGGTCCCCAAGGCCTTAAATGGCCTGAGGGGGGCCACGCAGCCCCCCTCCAAATATTTTAAATTTTTTAAAAAGAGGGCATGCCCCGGGGGATGGGGTCCCCGGGGCCAATATAGGCCCAGAGAAGGGGGGGCCACACGGCCCCCTTCCCGTTTTATTTTAATTTTTAAAAAAAATGAAAATCCTCATGCCCCGGGGGATGGGGTCCCCGGGGCCAAAAGAGGCCAAGGGAAGGGGGGCCACGCAGCCCCCCTCCCATACAAAAATAAATAAATAAAAAATAAAAAAGACCGGCATCGTGCTGGAGGCCCCGCCCCCACCCTGCAGCAGTCTGCAAACGCGTCCCCTGGCGCGTTTGCAGATGGGGAACGAATTCCCCTTGAATACTGGGGGTCCCTGGGGCCAACTAGCCCACCAGGAACCTCCAGTATGCGCCAGGGGCTGCGTTGCAGAGAGGTGTACAGAGGCCACGCCCCTTTTTACACCTCTCTGCAATGCAGCTCTGTGGCGCTTTTTGGAGGTACCTGGTGGGCTAGTTGGACTCCAGGGACCCTCAGGATTCAAGGGGACTTAATCCCCCAACTTAAAATGCGCCACGGGGCACGTTTGCACAGTGGTGAAGGGAGGGCGGGGCTTCAGGTGACATGTGTGCAAACAGGCCCCGTGGCGCATTTTAAGATGGGGAATTAAATCCTCTTCAATCCTGAGGGTCCTGAGGCCAACTAGCCCACCAGGTACCTCCAGTAAGCGCCACGGAGCTGCGTTGCAGAGTGTTGTAAAAGGGGTGTGACCTCTGTACACCTCTCTGCAACGCAGCCCCTGGCGCATACTGGAGGTTCCTGGTGGGCTAGTTGGCCCCTAGGGACCCTCAGGATTGAGGAGGAATTAATTCTCCAACTTAAAACGCGCCACATGGCGTGTTTGCAGACATGTCACCTCAGGCCCCACCCCCTTCCTTCACCATTGTGCAAATATTCCTCTAAAATCAGCAGAACTACGAATTCTGATTTACTCACCTGTTATCAGGAGAGACCACAGTGCTGCATCTTTGAGCCCAGTACTAATCCTGAAAAGTAATTTTAACCGTACTTACCAGTAACTTGAATTTCCTTCCATAGGATATCATTGCCTGCTTTTTGCTGAAAAAGTTTCTAAGTGTCGATTTTTGAAACATACAAATATTCCTCTAAAATCAGCCGAACTACGAATTCCGATTTACTCACCGGTTATCAGGAGAGACCTCAGTGCTGCATCTTTTAGCCCAGTACTGATCCTGAAAAGTAATTTTAACCGTACTTACCAGTAACTTGAATTTCCTTCCATAGGCTAACATTGACTGGTTTCACTTGGAAATTCTTCTAAGTGTGGAGTTTTGGAACTTTATAATATTCCTCTAAAATCAGCCGAACTACGAATTCCGATTTACTCACCTGTTATCAGGAGAGAACCCAGTGCTGCATCTTTTAGCCCAGCACTGACCCTGAAAAGTAATTCTAACCGTACTTACCAGTAACTTGTATTTCCTTCCATTGGAATCCATTGTCTGGTTTTCAGCAGAAAAGTTTCAAAGTGTCGATTTTCACAAACTACAAATATTCCTTAAAAATCGCCTGTATGACTTAAACGCATTCTTTCAACTGTTTACAGGAGATGCACCAGTGCTGGATCCAGGATCCACCACTGAGTAAGAAAAAGTAACAATAACACTACTTACCTGCTAAGTGAATTTCCTCCCATAGGATAACATTGGTGATTCAATGTGAAAAAGTTTCTAAGTGTCAACTTTTAAAATAATAATATTCCTTAAAAATCACTACTGTAACCAAAACGCTTTTACTCAATTGTTTACAGGAGATGTCCCAGGACTGAATCTAGGATCCAGTCCTGTGGTTAGAAAAGTAATCCATAAAGTAACTAATTGCATTTAACTAGAAATTCACATTGAGCTCAATGTTGCATTGTGTTTGAAATTGTTTTGCCCATTGCAACAACTGTAACTTCTGTACTTAAAAGTCTATTGCCTATTTGCAAAGTATTTAAACTAAAGTAATTCATTCTGAGAAAGTATATTTTGTAATGTAATGTATAATGTAATTACAATGTAATTTAAAAAATAAAATATGTAAAAAAATAGTTTAAAAAAATGTAGTAAATCAGTATCAAAAAAAATAAATATAACAATACATTTAAAAATTGTCATTTAGAAAACCTTTGAAATTCACTGCAAAAAACCATAGGTTTCAGACATGTTATAGTTAGGAATTAGCATTTAAAAAACCTTTGAAATTCACTGAAAAAACCATAGGTTTCAGGCACGTTATAGTTAGAAATTAGCATTTAAAAAACCTTACAAATTCACTGAAAAAACCATAGGTTTTAGGGACAGTTATAGTTAGTTGGACATTTCACTCGTACAAAACCATAGAAATTCCCCCGTTATAGTTAGTTCAGCTAACTATAACTCGCGCCCCGCAATGCACTGCTGATGACGTCACATATTACATCACTCATGACATGGTCAGTGACATCACTGATGACATCACTGATGACATCTCAAATGACATCACTGATGACATCATCCACGTGATAATCTGATGCACCTCCTCATACCCTAATATAACCTTTGATACACCCACTCTAAATTACAGACTGCCATTCGCAAAACCATAGACACTCCAACACCAATAACTACATACCCACTCACTGATTCTTAGGTCTACACACACATCCACTCACTCACCAGTACAGTCACTCATACTAACGGTCACTCAGTACAGGACAATCATATGCACTCATACTCCTATATAGACACTCAAACACCGCCACTCATCCATAGAGGTACTCACACACCTAGTCAGTCATGCAAATAATTAAACACACTGCCATTTACTCACCTATACAGTTATACACACACCAGCTCACTTACTCATACAAATACTAGCACATTCTTACGCTCTTATACAATCACTGATACAAGCACACACTCATCCATACAGTCACTCTCACAATCACACACTCTCGCTTATAGCTATTTATATACTCCAACACACATATATACTGCCTTTCACATATGTAGTTACTCACACATGTACCACTGGGACATACATTCACTCACTAACACACTCTTACACACACTTACCCACCCATACAGTCTATCACAGATGCACTCTTGAAACCATCCACCCAGTGAATCACCCACTCACACATCTATGCACAGAGTCGCACACACCCCACCCACACAAACACTCAGGCACCCATACAGATACTCAGACAACCAATCAATAACTCATATAGACACTCATGTAGCTATTCACAAACCCATGCAACCACTTACACAGCAACAGACAGACGGATACAGACATTCACCCAGTTTAGTCACTAACCCGTGCATTCAGTAAGATACGTTTAATCACTCACTTATAGAGTCAGTCACGCACCTACTAAATCCTTCATCCACACACTTATACACCCACTCATTCTTCAATACACCTTTCCCTATATATTAAAAATATTTAAACTTTACAGAAACACAGTCACTGGATGATGTCATCAGTGATGTCATTTGAGATGTCATCAGTGATGTCACTGACCATGTCATGAGTGATGTAATATGTGACGTCATCAGCAGTGCATTGCGGGGGCGCGAGTTATAGGTAGCTGAACTAACTATAACGGGGGAATTTCTATGTTTTTGTACGAGTGAAATGTCCAACTAACTATAACTGTCCCTAAAACCTATGGTTTTTTCAGTGAATTTGTAAGGTTTTTTAAATGCTAATTTCTAACTATAACATGCCTGAAACCTATGGTTTTTTCAGTGAATATATATATATATATATATTGAAGAAACTTTGTATATGCTCTGCAAAGAAAGACTCGCACTCCAGGATCGTGGTCACACAATTATTGTATTGGTATCAACGGCAACGCGTTTCGACCACAAGTTCTTTATCAAAGCCAATTTGCACAAACAAACAACCACCATTTTATCGTGTTAACAATCAGTGACATAGAAAGCAGACAATACACTGCCGGCTGATGTTGGGCATTAAAAACAGACTCAATTTGCAACCTGTTTTTTCACAGGGTCGACAAATTTTGAAATTGATCAAATATGATAACAATTCATTAACTAACAAATTAAATAATAAACAGGCATTTCATGACATATTCAAATAAAATCACAGTCCGTGTAACAATTGTTAAGAGCCTGAATGTGACATCATTGTACGGGGTTTAAACTAAATGAGACCCACATCATAGTTTAGTCTCACTAATACCAGCATTACCGGCCCAGTGGCCATACGAAATAACTCACACCCCATTACCTACAAATAAAAAATCAGAAAATCAGAATCCGTGTAACAATTGTTAAGAGCCTGATTGTGACATCATTGAATGGAGTTTAAACTAAATGAGACCCACATCATGGTTTAGTCTCACTGATACCAGCATTACCGGCCCAGTGGCCATTTGAAATAACTGACACCCCATTACCAACAATTGTCACAAAATACTGCCTAGTGTCATCAGTCAGTCCTGCAAAATACATTTAAAATATAGTAAAGAAAGGATATTACTAAAAAAGGGAAAGAGATTTCTATCCTTCGTAAAATGTGGATACCGTGCAAAGAAATAAACAGAATTCAAGAAAATTAAAAAAGACCACGGCACACCGAAAGATGACACGCCATGCCCACTAGGTCTTACCTCAACCCAAATTGCAACACTAAGCTCATGGTCCTGTAAGTCCCCTAGCTGCCAGAGCCCTGGACTGCTAGGCCACTTGTGAAGTTCTTCCTTATGTGAACATTACATCTCGGATGGGAGTCCCCACCGAGGTCCAATATATCACAGGTGAATAGGGATCACAAAGGGAGCTTGGTATATTTGAAGGAACATCTAACATTACTTATCCAATGTGGACAAACAGTTCCTTATCCTCGTTCATCCCTGAAGGAGACTTGCTACCCAGAAGTAGAATGTAACTTGATTCCAGGATTCTCAGCCGTTTCTCCCTGTTTCCCCCTCTTGGGCTTGCTTCCACCCTGTCAATGCCAAAGAAAGAAAAGATATTACGATTTTGCTCATGACATTTCAACCAGTGTCTGGCAGTTGAGTAATTGACATCACCGTTTCTGATTGCCCTTTGATGCTCAAGAATTCTTTTTTCAATGGAAAGATTGTACTCCCCACATACAATTTTTCACATGGGCAGACCACCACATACACACACAAATCCGAATTGCAATTTATAAATTTGGTGATGTCCCTGGTTTTGCCTGTGGGTAAGGGAAATGATTTTCTGTTTTTGCTCCCCCCACAGGCCTTACATCTGCCACACTTGAAAAACCCTTTCTGTTGCTTTATCCAGCTTTGCTCCTTTACATTGCCCATATAGCTGTGTACCAGCATATCTTTCAGGGACCGTGCACGTCTGTAGGTTACCAAAGGATGTGGCGATACATGCGAACCCACTACCGGGTCGCCTTTGACTATATGCCAATGTTTGATTAAGGTTTCCCTCACTGCTGATGACTCAGTGTTAAATGTAGTGATTAATCTGATTGGATTTCCTTCCTGTGTATTCTTAGTTCTCTTAGCCAGAAGGGTGGCCCTATTTATGCCTGCCGCCTTCTTCTCCGCTGTTTTTAACACTTTCAATGTATAACCCCTTCTCCTGAATCTTTCAAACATTCTCTCTTTGTCTTCCTCATATGATTCATGTGTGCTACAATTACGCTTCGCCCTAATGAGCTCCCCATAGAGGATGCTCCACTTTAGTTTGGGCGGGTGATAACTCGCAGCGTGCAGAATACTATTCCCAGCTGTTTCTTTCCTGTGTAACGTGGTAAAAATAACATCATTCTCAATCTGCACACACACATCCAGGAACTCCATTCGTACTTGATCACACTTGTGGGTAAATTTCAAATTGACATCATTGTCCGCTCTTCATCTTAGAAACATTTCCAAATTAGATTTGGTACCACTCCAGATCAAGAAAATGTCATCAATAAAACGAGTCCAGAACACGTCTTGTCAAATCCTCATTTTTCTCAACCCATACCAACTGTTGCTCCCACCAGCACATGAACATACAGGCGTAGCTCGGTGTGAAGCAACTTTCCATGGCAGTTCCGATCTCCTGCTTGTACCATTTATCCTCAAATAGAAAAAAGTTATTTTCCAGACAGAAGGTAAGCATCTCTAGCAACATCATGGAATGCTCATACAGGAAAATTGACTTGTCCCTGAAAAAATGTCTGCATGCGGCAATCTCCTTCGGATGTTCAATACATGTGTACAGTGCGACCACATCAATGGTTACCAACCAAAAATTGTCCTGCCAGTGTATTCCCTCAATCTTGTTTATAAAGTCCGCGCTGTCCCTGTAGTATGAGGGGAGACTGAGAACATAAGGGAACGGAAATGAGTCTAAAAATACCTAAGTATTCTCAAGAAGACTACCATTGGCTGAAACGATGGGTCTGCCAGATGGATTCAACCTATCCTTATGGATTTTTGGCAGCATGTAGAAACCTGGAGCCACTGGTTTCTTTACCTGGAGAAAGCGGAACTCATCTTCCCCTATGAGTTCTCTTGTTCTCCAATCCAACAGTTTGGTATAAAAACAGTTGGTTGCCTTCTCATACAACTCTCTACTGGATCGTATGTAACTTCCTGACAGTATTAGCTGTCTGTTCGCCTCCTGTTTATATTTATTGATGTCCCATAGCACAATGTTCTCCCCCTTATCTGATGGTTTTATCACAAAGCTCAGATCCTTATTTAGGGTGCCCAATGCTGCTCTCTGTGCTGGTGTCAGCATATGTGCGTGTCTGTTCTTGGAGTTAACCCAGATTTTCATAAGCTCCTGTGTGATAATTTCATTGTAGGTATCTAGATTATCATGTGGCAAATTGGGATTGAATTTCGACTTTGGCTTAAACCTCGTGATTACTGCCCCTCCTGTTTCAAGGCCCAGTTGTTTTAGCAAATCCTCCTCCCCTTCCCAGTCCACCACCTCTTCATTTAAGTCTGCTAGACTCGCAAGGAGATCAATATCTTTGAGACAAAGACAATCAATAGTATCATCATTACCGGACATATCAACCCCACTCTTCGGATTTCTTGCTCTCTTTCTTTTTAAAAGGCACATTTTCAGAAGCTTAAATTTCCTCACAAACAAAAAAACGTCAATGCGAATTTTACTATAGTCAAAATTAGATGTGGGGCAGAATTTTAAACCCAGTTCAAGGAGTGATTGTTCAGCCTCCGTTACTTGGAGCGAGAACAAATTCACCACAGTAAGGTTTTCCTTACCCATCATTTCCTCTTGGTCTGCCGAGTTGTTCTCCCATGTGGCGTTGCGTCTTGCGCGCTTGTGTGCTCCCCTCCTTGTCTTCCTCCTCTTAAGTTGTTTTGTTTTCCTCTGCCTCCATCCGGTGGTTTTGGTTTCAGAGTCTTGTTGGACTGTAAAAAACAGTATTCTTCCAAAGATGTAAAGGGCAGCGCATCTTTCGTTGCATTACCAGCTATATCCTCCAAGTCCGAATAGGTTTCTGAGCCAGATTCCGATGTAACCAACTCCTGTTGTCTCTGGGCTCCCACTTGTCTAAATTGTCATATGGCACCATCATACTTCCTGCCAAATGTCAGAATTCTTCTACAGGCATAGTCCTGTTTATCCCTCAGGAATTTGCGTTGTTTCTTCTGTTTTATTTCCTCTTCATATTTATCCAGTCGTGCCTCCATCTGTTTTAGGGCTTCTTTGATCTCCTCCTGTACTGGGTGTTTTTCAAGTTCTTCTTTTAATTTGTCAATGTTTTTGCAGGTTATTTATAATTCCAGCCCTGCATATTTAGAAAGTAACTCCAGCATGTTCTCGCAGGTCGCTGCGATCAGGATTGACCATTCCTCCAGCAATTTAGGATTGGGGTTCTGGTACGTGGGGGTGATTAGAATCTGCAGTCCCTGCGGCACTCTGCCTACTTCAACATAATTGTCCAAGGAGGACACTTCCCACCAGCGGTTTATTTCTTTACGCTGCAGCCTTTCATATTGTGCCAGCAGTTGTTTAATATTCCTGTTGTCACCTGGATCTTGTTGCCCCACTGTGCCTCTGCCGCCCGTATCCTCGTCTGTTTCGCAGAAGAGGGATTTAGCTGCCTCTGGTCTCCCTGCTCGCTTCATGCTTCAATTTGGGTTTCAACAAAACCGCGGGGGCACCCATGCCTCTCCCGGCTCCTGGTCGTCTGTAAAAGTGCTCGATCCTGTCCGCAAAGCCACTAAAATAGTTGGCACCCTGCCAAGTTCCCTCTAAAAACTGTATCAGATTCCTTACAGCAGCGTGTACGGAGGTGGAAAGCCTGATCACAAACAAACGCAAGCCTGCGTCTTGCGACTCGGCTCACACTCACCCGTACGCCACTCGTAGTCGGTTTCTGGTTTTCTTCCGCGTCTCCGTAGTCACAGGTCCGCGAGGTGGGGTCAGCGGTGGGAATCAGTATTTCATACTTGAAAGGAAAAAATCCGACTCACTGATGACTTTCGCCAGTTGGGGCTGGTGCGTAGGACGGGCTTCGGAGCCCGTTATAGATATTGAAGAAACTTTGTATATCCTCTACAAAGAAAGACTCGCACTCCAGGATCGTGGTCACACAATTATGGTATTGGTATCAACAGCAACGTGTTTCGACCACAAGGTCTTTATCAAAGCCAATTTGCACAAACAAACAACCACCATTTTATTGTGTTAACAATCAGTGACATAGAAAGCAGACAATGCACTTCCGGCTGATGTTAGGCATGAAAAACAGACTCAATTTGCAACCTGTTTTTTCACAGGGTCAATAAATTTTGAAATTGATCACGTATGATAACAATTAATTAATTAGCACAAATTAAATAATAAACAGGCATTTCATGACATATTCAAATAAAATCACAGTCCGTGTAACAATTGTTAAGAGCCTGAATGTGACATCATTGTACGGGGTTTAAACTAAATGAGATCCACATCATGGTTTAGTCTCACTAATATATTTTAAATGTATTTTGCAGGACTGACTGATGACACTAGGCAGTATTTTGTGACAATTGTTGGTAATGGGGTGTCAGTTATTTCGTATGGCCACTGGGCTGGTAATGCTGGTATTAGTGAGACTAAACCATGATGTGGGTCTCATTTAGTTTAAACCCCGTACAATGATGTCACATTCAGGCTCTTAACAATTGTTACACGGATTCTGATTTTCAGATTTTTTATTTGTTGGTAATGGGGTGTGAGTTATTTCGTATGGCCACTGGGGTCCGCCACCTCCCCGGGGCATTCCTTAATTATGGGTGGAGGGGCCTTGTGGGCCCTCCTAAGCCCCGGGGACCACCACCTCCCCGGGGCTTTAATCTTTAAATGCGGGGGGGCTTCGCCGGATGTGTCGCACCCACGCGCTCACGCCGGCGGGCGAAGCGCAGATAATAAAAGGGGGAGTGACCGCACGTGGTCAGTCGGCACCCAACTTTCATGCAGAGTGGTGTCAGTTATTTTGTCTGTGCCTGCCCAGGTCATTGCGCACAAGGCCTGCACGGCCCGCACCATACACTGGCGACGAGCGCGGAGCTGGACCCACGCTCCTGCGCGCAACCGTACAATCGACATCGCGCAGCCGTGCAATCGACATCGCGCACGGCCCCTGGTGGCCCGACGCACCCCCAAGGAAGAGCGAGTGCACCATCCACGCTTCCCCAGCCCGGCAGCGGGTGGAGTCAAGAGCCGACACGGCAGCAGCCCCTGAGGCGAGTCCAGAAGCAGCCGGTAAGGCGCAGTCCCTGGCGGTCGCTCTGAGGCCCATGCGCAGCGCAGTCACACGCTAGACCGTCCACGCTACTGCAGGAAGCAACACCCGCGCGGCCGAAAGAAGAGAAGAAAGGGGCGCACTGGTGGCGAAAAGGCCACAGACACATGGCAGGCAAGAGCGCTTACAAGGGGGTTAATCTCCAAAGCCCTGCAGAGTGGTGGCAGCAAGCCCCTACGGGACAAGCACACAAGGGGCACAGCGAGACAACCCATCAAGAGGCGCAGCACAGATCCTGCGTACTCCACACCCTACAGTACCAGGACACGACCCCCAAGGTACGATGGGGGACAACCCTGAAGAGAACCAGCCCCCAGTCCGGGTCATCACACAGCATGCACCCACATGTGTGTTACCCCCTTTAGTGAGGCGGCTGACCCCACCACGGCGTCCCCACGATGGAAAAAGTGGCAGGGGCGTTTGGAAAATTACTTTATAGCCACCAGGGAAACAGATGGGGCAGTAAAGCGATCACTCCTGCTCCACAATGCAGAGGAGGAGGTTTACCTAATATTCAAACATCTCCCAAACACAGGAGCCCCAACTGACTACGAAGCGGCAGTGGCAGCGCTCGACGCGCACTTTGACCCTCACCTGAACCCGGACTTCAAGAGGTTTAAATTGCGACAAGCCATGCAAAGGGTGGGTGAATCCATCAATGCCTTTCACGCGAGGTTGAGGGAGCTAGCGAGCACGTATATCGCCGATGACAGGGCTGCAGAAGAGATTTGAGCTCAGCTTATCCAAGGGGTACGCAGCAAGGTACTACGCGGACTCATATTAAGGCAGCCGAACATACCCCTAAATGACATACTGGTCATGGCCAAGACCCATGACCCATCAGCGGCTCGAGCAGACGAGATGGACTTGGGGCTGACGCGCATGACAGAAAAGAGCGCGACCATCAAAACAGAGCGGGCCGATGCCGTCGAAATGCGAGACAAGGGGAGCAGGCCGGGGGACTGCCCGCCCCAGACCCGAGAGGCCAGTGCGGGTACTATGGGCGGGAAGAACACCCACCCCAGGCGTGCCCCGTCCAAGGGAAGACGTGCTTCAACTGTTGCATCCCGAATCATTTCGCATTCGTGTGCAGACGGAAGGCCCAGCGCAAGGACGTCAGAGGAGCCAGGCCCATGCAAAAGCTTGTGCGACAACTGCAGAGCATTTCCATTGCTTCCTCCCAAGGGGGGAAGAAGAACGAGTGAGCCGCCTACCGGGCAGAAGACTCCTCCACGAAGGACGAGGAAGGGGAGACGTACCAAGTCTCTTTCACGCAGGCACTTAAGAAACGGAGGAGGCCCCAGCCCACGTGCACGGTGAAGATCGCCGGGTCAGAAGTAAGGGCAGTGATTTGATACCGGCGCACCAGTCAATGTCATGGGGATTCAACAGTATAATCGACTGAGGCCTAAACCAGAGCTCAAACCTTCCGAAACAAAGATCTTTGCATACGGAAGCGAATTCACCCCTGCCACTCCGCGGCAAGATGACCGTGCCAATACGGTCAGAAGACAACAAAATCACCACCGACATTCATGTCATCAACCAAGAGGCCGACACCCTACTGAGCAGCCACGGTGCAGAAGATCTAGGGCTGGTAATGTTCACGAGAAGCGTGCAGGCAAACCAAACCAAGGAACTGTTAAGCCAATTTGCAGACCTGTTCAAAGGCCTAGGACGAATCAAAAAGGCCCCAATCAAGCTGCACATTGACCCGTCCGTTGCCCCGACGGCACTACGCCACAGGCGGATCCCTTTCCACCTTAGACCACTAGTGGAACAGGAGCTACAAAAGCTGGAAGATCAAGGGGTCATTGAAAAAGTCTCCGGACCCACGCTATGGGTGTCCCCCATAGCGATAGCAGAAAAACCATGGCAGCCAGGAAAAATCAGGCTAAGTATCGACATGCACCTCCCCAACAAAGCCATCCAACGAGAACGATACATCATGCCAACGATGGACGACATCGTGGGTGACGTCAACGGGTCCCGTTGGTTTTCTAAATTGGACCTGAATGCAGGATACCACCAGTTGGTCCTAGCTAAAGAAAGTCGTTACATCACCACGTTCAGTACCCACCTCGGGCTGAGAAGATATAAACACCTCAACTTTAGAATATCGTCAGCAGCTGAGGTGTTCCAGGACACAGTGAGGGAGATCCTGACAGGGCTGCCAGGGGTGTTGATTGTGAGTGATGATATCCTCATCCACTCCGAAACTGCGGACGAGCATTACAAACACCGGAGAGCCACGCTGAAGCGGCTCCAAGAACATGGCGTCACCCTGCATAAGGAAAAATGCCTATTCTTCCAAAAGCAGATAGAGTTCTTCAGCTACATGTTCAACCAGGAGGAGTGGACCCACGGAAGTCCCAAGCGATCAAAGACGCACCAGCCCACCTGACCGTGTCAGAGGTGTCAAGCTTCCTTAGGATGGCCACATACTGTGGCCGATTCATCCCCGACTTGGCCACCATCGCGGAGCCACTCCGGAACCTCACTCGAGCAGACGCCATGCGCAGATTGAGAGGGAGGCCCTGGCCATCCGCTGGGCGTGCCGTCATTTTCATTTATACGTCTGCGGCCAACTGTTTATGGTCATCACGGACCACCAACCGTTGGTGCCGTTGTTCAAGGGGGCGGCACCACACCAACCCCAGAGGTTTGAGCGATGGGCCATTGGACTCCAGCTATATGAGATGTAAGTAGCATATCGACCAGGCGTCAAGAACCCAACCGACTTCCTCTCGAGACATCCGGCCCCACAGGATGAGCAAGGAGAAGAGTCAGAAGACGAAGCGCTAGAAGCTCACCTGAACATGATCTCAACCATCACGTGCCCAAAAGCACTGACGCTAGAGGACATTGCCATTGCAGCGGAAGGAGACCCCGTGATCGCCAAAGTACGCACCGCTGTCCAAGGGGGTCACTGGCACCAATTCTTACAATCCGCCAATGACTGGGCAGGTCCCGAAAAGGAGTGCCTCATGAAGACGTGGAGAATGAGGAACAAGTTAAGTGTGACCCAAGGGGGAATTCTGCTGAGAGGGTCCCGCATCGTCATCCCTGCAGCCCTACAACACCAGGCAACACAGTTGACTCACAGAGGACACCAGGGGTTCGTAAAGATGAAGGCCCGGATACAAGAGAAGGTCTGGTTTCCGGGGATGGAGGCCCGAGTGGAAGAAGCTGTGAAAAGATGCCTGGCCTGCCAGCTAACCAACGTCCCAGAAAGACCGGCACCCGTCCAGACGCAAGAGCATGGGAAGGCCCCATGGGAAAAGGTGAGCCTCGACTTTGGGAGTTTTCTCGATGGTCGGACGACCATAGCCATGGTTGACAGCTACTCCAAATATCCCCTATTAGAGGTCGTCAGCTCCACCGCATTCTCCCGGGATGCCCCGGTGCTCGAGAAGATCTTTGCAATGTTCGGGTGTCTAGAGGAAATAAAGAGCGACAATGGGCCGTCGCAAGACCTGTGCGACTCACTGGCCACCTCCTTCCACCGCAAAATCGCAGACATCCACGACAGCTTCAACACCACGACCGCCCCGGCAACCACCGAGACCACTGCCCCCACAACCATCAACCGCCTGCTCTCCTGGACCAACATCAACGACGAGGACACCAGCGAGATCATGAACACCATCCACTCCGGTTCACCGCTAGACCCGTGCCCTCACCACATCTTCAACAAAGCCAGTACAGCCATCGCGCCCCATCTCCGGAAAATAATCAACATCTCCTTCGAGACAGCAACCTTCCCGGAAAGCTGGAAGCACGCCGAGATCACCGCCTTACTCAAGAAACCCAAGGCAGACCCCAAGGACCTCAAGAACTTCCGACCCATCTCTCTGCTCCCGTTCCCCGCGAAGGTCACCGAGAAAATCGTCAACAAACAACTGACCCGCTACCTCGAGGAGAACAACATCCTGGACCCTTCCCAGTCCGGCTTCCGCAGCAACCACAGCACCGAAACCGCCCTCATCACCGCCACCGATGACATCAGGACCCTGCTAGACAACGGAGAAACAGCACCCCTCATCCTCCTGGACCTATCAGCCGCCTTCGACACGGTCTGCCACCACACACTACGAACACGCCTTCACGACGCCGGGATCCAAGAGAAGGCCCTGGACTGGACCACATCCTTCCTTTCCGGCAGAACACAAAGCGTCCGCCTCGCCCCCTTCCGATCCAAGGCCACCAAGATCATCTGCGGCGTACCCCAAGGCTCCTCCCTCAGCCCAACGCTGTTCAACATCTACATGGCACCCCTCGCCCACGTCGCCCGACAGCACAACCTCAACATCATCTCCTACGCCGACGACACCCAGCTGATCCTCTCCCTCACCAAAGACCCTCACACCGCCAAAGCCCACCTCCACGAAGGAATGAAGGCCGTCGCCGAATGGATGAGGACCAGCCGCCTGAAGCTGAACTCGGACAAGACGGAGGTCCTCATCCTTGGTTCCAACCCTTCAGCCTGGGACGACTCCTGGTGGCCAACATCACTGGGAACAGCCCCGCCACCCACCGACCACGTACGCAACCTAGGGGTCATCCTCGACCCCACCCTCTCCATGACTAAGCAGGTCAACGCCGTTTCCTCATCCTGCTTCAACATCCTCCGAATGCTCCGCAGGATCTTCAAGTGGATCCCCACCGAAACAAGAAAAACAGTCACCCAGGCCCTCGTCACCAGCAGGCTGGACTACGGAAACGCCCTCTACGCAGGAACGACGGCTAAGCTCCTGAGACGGCTGCAACGCATCCAGAACGCCTCTGCACGTCTTATCCTCGACATCCCCCGACACAGCCACATCACACCCCACCTGAGAGACCTGCACTGGCTCCCTGTCAACAAGAGGATAACCTTCAAGCTCCTCACCCACGCACACAAAGCACTCCACAACTCCGGACCAGCCTACCTCAACAGACGACTCACCTTCTACACCCCCACCCGCCAGCTCCGCTCGACCAGCCTCGCCCTCGCCACAGTCCCCCGCATCCGGAAAACGACCGCCGGCGGCAGATCCTTCTCCCACCTCGCTGCCAAGACCTGGAACACCCTCCCCACCAACCTCCGACAGACCCAAGACCTACTGGCCTTCAGAAGACTCCTCAAGACCTGGCTCTTCGATCAGTAGCAGCACCACCCCCCTCTTCCCCCAGCGCCTTGAGACCCTCGCGGGTATGTAGTGCGCTTTATAAGTGACATGATTGATTGATTGATTGATTGATTGATTGGGCCACCATTCCAGGGAAATGAGTTCCGTGAATTCATGCAGTATCATGGGATACGACATCGCCGCATGACCCCGCAATGGCCACAGGCCAACAGGGAAATCGAGAGGTTCATGACAACCCTCAACAAAGCTCTATGAATTGCCGTGGTAGAGAACGCAGACCCCAAGCTGCACCTGCAGCTGTTCCTCTGAGAGTATCGGAGCACCCCCCACAGCACCACCCGCCAAACACCGTGGGCGCTAATGTTCAATGGGATCCGCCGTGACACTCTGCATGTCTGCCCTGGGTGGGCCCCGCCACCTAACAGTGAGGAAGACGCCCTCAGGCGAAGAGAAAGGCAAAACCTTGCCGCCAGCTGGACAAGAAGGGTGACGTCCTGGAAGGTGCAAAGAGGGGGCACAGTGATAATGAAGGATAGGAGACCGGGAGGAAAGTTACGAACCAGGTCACTGGGCAGTAGTCAGTGTTAAGGGAACCATGATAACGGTAGAGAAGGAAGGGGAAGTAGTGACCCGAAACATCTCGTGGTTCAAAAAGGTGCCAGAGCCTCCCACCGGTGTGGAAGCAGACAGTGTCCCGGAGGCATGCAAGAGCAGCTGAGCAGAGGAACACCACATGAGCACGCAGCCGCAAACACCTCCCACAACACCCAGCAAGGCCCACCCGGAAACTGAGGCGACGCCGCAAGGGCCCCGGGAGGCAACGACCACGTCCAGAGCACTGGGGTCCTCATCCACTGCCCGGGGTCGTCACCCCAGGCATAGACTGAGAGAGAACCCGGGACCGAGCTCCCACCTGAAGGGCTTTGTATGCGGAGTAGGGAGACGGCGGGCTCCCAGCAAAAGAAAACAAGCATTTGCAATGCAATAGGTCTCGCATTTGCGAAAGTTTGAGCTTTTGGCATTGTAAATGACAATGCCTTTTATTAATGTGTTTTGAAAACCTGCAAGCGGTGCATAAACACCTGCGTTGTACTTATAGTCATTGCTTATCACAAGCAAGGCTGGCAGTAACCGATCCTCTTTTACTGCCAGCCTTGCTTCTCGTAAGGTGTTTATGCACCACTTGCAGGTTTTCAAAACATAAGTAAAATTCATTGTCGTTTACAATGCCAATAGCTCAAACTCTCACAAATGTGAGACCTATTGCAATGCAAACGCTTGTTTGACTTGGAGAGAGTTGGGACCCAAAGACGTTTCCCTCAGCCTAGGTGGGGTGCAGGAAGACAACATCCCGCCAGATTAGCATACCTTACCTTACCATACCATCAACCGGAAAGTATAGAATAAGCTAAAATGTAGGTGAAATACCTTGTGTCATTCTGAGATTATATCTTTTGGCAACAGCACAAGAGAAGTGCCTGAAAGGTTCATCTGAACCTCTGGACTCCAGAGTCCAAGTGGACACCAACGCTGGACCTCAACTCTAGCCAGAACCTGAAGGCCTCTCCGTGAAGGTGGTGATACTAAGAGACAGGACCGGTCACTAGGAACTGGTCCAAGTGTAGTTCAAGGACCTCCATGTTTTGTTTAGAATGAAAGGAGATACCTGTAGCATTGTTCCAGCCACAGGCTAAGGTCCCCGATTGAAATAAAATTATCCGCTGGTTTACATAGTTTGCTCACTTTGTGGCACTTAGTGTGCGCACGCTCATTAGTAAGTATAAAAACACTGGGGTGGTATTTAGAGTCCTCACTTTCGCAGTGCCACGCACCCGTGTACATGAAGGCCGTGGAGCACGTGCCTGTCACACTCCCAGGGCACTTGGATAATATGACCAACAGAGTTCCCAGTATCACAGTGTGTGCGCAGTGTAACCAGGAACCATCTAGAATAACAAGAAGCCACAAAGCCCTGACTGTTTCTAAAGCACAATGGCTCTCTCGCTGGATACAATATGTCCTGGTCTGTATTCTCATGTAAAGCGCTCTTCTCCTCACAGGCAAAAAGTTGCGCTATATAAAACTGCAAACAATAAATAAGGAGCGCTAAGGCGTCCATAGCGAGAGGAGTGCACAGAGAGGCAGTAGAGAGCAGCTGGAGGGGCTTTGAACCATGAGGGAGGAGCGAAGGAACAGAGAAGGAAGGAAGGCTGGAGGGAGACCGAGACTTGAAAGACATGTGTAGGGAGAGATGGGTACACGGGTTGGAAGGGGGAGCAGAGCTCAGACGTACAGTTAGGAGTGCAGATGCAAAGAAAGAAATCGGTGGCACAAGATACTTTAGCAAAGAGTGTGCAGGGGCCAATAGATGGACCCGTAGGAGCAAAGAGATGGGGGTGGAGAGGCAGAGGGATCAGGATGCAGGGTAAACAGGAGTGGATGGACAGATGGAGCTCTGCAGATGCAGAAAGAGGGCACGAGCAGGGAAAGCCTGCAGGGAATGCTCTGGGCGAGACACAAAACGGTACGAGAGAGAGTGCAGGAGCCGAAAGTAGGGTGCTGGGCAAATATCAAGGTTCAGGGCCAATGTGCAGGTGCAGCAATAGAAGGGGATGCAATACAAGTAGTGATTTAAATGGACAGGTGTCCAGAGGTACTGAATACCCGCACTTTTTTAATTGGAGAGGGAGAGTACTTGCACTTCTCGCCACGGAGGAAATACTTTTAGTGGGAGAGTCCCGGCACTTCTCAGCATGGAGGCAGAACTTTTATTGGGAGAGTGTTAGTGTTTGGGAGCTGTGTTAGAGGACAGACATGGTGAAAGAGACGTGGTTAGCGCTCTGCGAGAGAGACATGCGCACACAGGGGCCTGTGTGAGAGAGCGGCTCGCAGAGACAGAGAGGGATGCCAAGCAAAGCTCATCCGGAGTAAAACTGCGGGCCAAAGAGACAGTCATAGGGAGAAAACACACTCCACCCTTCTGTTATAGTGAAGGAGAGGGGATGAGGGGGACATTTTAATATAGCAGAAGGGCACATACATGTGTGCAAGGGTTAAAGAGACGTGTAAACTGTGTGTACTGTATAAATGAGACATGCACACCTGTGTAAGAGTGAAACACGCTCCCGCAGATCTCTGTGGAGGGTGGAAAGAGAAACAGAGATCGCGACGAGTTCTTGCCCAAGATCACTCTGCCGGTTTGACGGGCGCTGCGATTTCTTGGCCCTAATAAAACTATACCCGTACCCCACTGCCCGGTTGTAACATCCGCAACCCCCCCCCTCGTGAGTACCCCCATCTTCACCCATTGTACTGCTGCTCTGTCGATGTCCTGAGCACTTGTGAAACTAGCCCCCCCTCGCCTGTACTCACTGTGAGCCTCCTGAGTGCCTATTACACTAGCCCCGCCCCCAGTGCACGGTGGTAACATCGGGCCCCCCTCACCCTACAGAGGTCCTCCCTTCTCGCCTGTACTCACTGTGCCGCTGTTGTGCCAACCTCCTGAGTGCCATCCTTACTGTTCGCGGGCCTCTTGCGGAACAGGTCTGCTATATATATATACAGGGAGGCTGCCAAACCGAGCGTGGTGTCCCCGCGCTCGGTAGTAAATAAAACAAAAAAGGGAAAGTGAAACAGCGCCATGCGCGAGTTGTAGGCACGCCGTGAGCGTGCACATCGGCGTGGCCTGCGGCTCGTGCCCAGTGGCGGCGCCTGTGGACTTCGCCGCACTTGAATAAGTGCTGCGCGGCTCGTGCGGCCCAGGGACGGGGCCGCCAAAGGAAAAAAAAAAAACCATTAAAGGAAGTCCGGCGGGAGCCCACCCCGCCTTCGTAAATGCCCATGGTGCGGCCAAAGCAGGATTTTAGGCGGGGCTCCTGGGAGCAAGACGGAGCCCCGCGTGTTGCTGCAGTGACCGGCTGAAGACGGAGACCAGCCGAGGAGCAGCACAGAGTCCCCACAAGAGCAGGTAAGTCGGGTGAGGCATGATGTGAGTGTAAAGCGCGCCGCGCTTGGAGCTCGCGTGCGCATAAAAAAAAAAAAATGATATTGCATGAGGCTTGCGAGGACGGAAGGGGGACAGGAGATGTGCACATCGCGTGTCTGTACGTGCGTGTTCACGGGCGCGTTCACATTTCCAGTCCGTCCGGCGCGTGCACAGCTCCTGTCTCCCTTCCAAAGCAAGTCAGTAACAATAGATCTCGCTAGCGACAGCGCTTCGCGCTGCGTTGCCAGGCGAGACCTAAAGAGACTGAGTTGAGATGGGATGTAATGAGTTGGCGGTCCAGCCTATCATCCTGGCAGACGCCAGATGTGTTGCACCCAGGCGCTCACGCCGGCGGGCGGAGCGCGGATAATAAAAGGGGGCGTGACCGCACGTGGTCAGTCGGCACCCAACTTTCATGCAGAGTGGTGTCAGTTATTTTGTCTGTGCCTGCCCAGGTCATTGCGCACAAGGCCTGCACAGCCAGCACCTTACACGTATGTGGAAACATCCATATGAAGTAGTATGAGTCAGTATCTAGCGCACCTATCGTTGCCACCAAAAGGTCACATTTATTTAAATACTACAGGAGTTAAAAAAAAAAAAAAAATGAATATGCAATAAGATGTATTTTACCACCGGCCTATTTTTTCGGTGTGAATTGTTGGTTTTTATACTTGTACATCACGAAGATAAATATCTTGATATTTATATTTTTATTTACTGCTTAGTAAGCCTGTTTGTAAATGCGTGTCCAAAATAATACTATTTGCGCGAGCCGAGGGAGTGGACTGGAATTAAACTCGTCTATTATAGTTTAGGGCTATTTTTTAAACCAGCTGCACACAGCCCTTCACAGTGTAGTTGTGTGGAACTATAGTGCACGGATTCCAACTCTGCAAAAGAGCTGAATGAAAAAACAACCCACAAAATATAATAATTTCATGTCTTTTGTATGTTTCCTGTAGGACCAGTGCTTCAGGTATTTCTGTAAACAAAAATGCAAAAACCTGACTGCCACGATTAACCTATAATTTGCCTCCTGAATTTAAAACAATTAAAATGTTTAATGTTTTTCCTTTTTTTAGGTTCATTTGGTGGACCAGCTCTACACAAAGGAGTTCAAGCCGCACCTCAAGGACGACTACCGCCTCATCGCCATTAGTGGGGATAGCGACGAGAAGTGCTTCTTCGCGGAGGTAGTGAAGGGCCATGACGTCATTGTATGTACCGCTCAGATCCTGCAGAACGCGCTGGAAGCCAAGGACGAATTGAAGCATGTGGAGCTAACCGGTGAGCAGGGGTTGCCTCTGTATTTCGGAGCTGTCCTGTCGCCAGCTTGTGCATTAATTTGTATATTTTCTGAGTTAATGTATTCTGTCCGCAGCACAATTTTCACAATAGCCTACGCATGGACCTCTTCTGTTTCCGCATGTGTCTGCTGAGAGTGTTACATATATGGCCTAGAGATACGGTCCAACCCAGCCAGGTATAGCTGTTTAGTGAGCTAATGCACCCAATAAAGGGTTCTGTTTTCAAGATCATAGATGCAGGTTCACATCCCAGCGGGTCCGCTCAGCCTTTCATCTTTTTGAGGCTGTTAAAATAAGTACCATTGAGCTGGGTAGCAAAAACATCCGTTATCTGTCCAAAGTGCTAAGATACTTCTATGCGCTATCTGTCGATAGTGCCAAGAAACTTCTCAGTAGTGTATGTGCGTTCTACAAACACAGCTGCTATCTTATGCTCTATCATCTGAGGAGTGACAAAATGATGACTAACACATCAGAGTGAAAAGCATTGCACCCAAGAACAGTCTATTTACACCTTAGTGCTTGATTACTAAAGAAAAATATATTGCATTACATCAGCTGAATTACAGAATAGTGAGTACTCTGACCCTGCACAATCATGGCAAAAAAAGGGGAGGGGTGACATATGAGCCAGAAGTAGTAAAAACTGTGGTTGAGGGAGTAGTGTCAGGACACCTTTATAAAATGAAGACAACACTAAGAAATGGCGAGGGAGCGGGCGTGGTCTGAGAGGTATTGTGGACATCCACCATAAGAAAATATATTGGGAGCTTAACCCCACTCTTCCCTAAAACTAAATCAAATAGTTTATATTGTTGTAAAACGACTGATGGGAGCACATTATTGTTTTACATCTGTAATATCTAGAAGTGAAACTAGCTGAGGGCCACCAGACCTAACCATGGCCTGTCTCTAGTGCCAGTTGTAGGTAGGCCAGGGAACACTAACAATAATATGCAGCTCTCCGTAATGTTATTGCTAGCTGATATTTGTATAGTGCACAACTGCCATCAGTTGGCATCTCAACACTTTTGCCTTATTACATGGATTGCACGACGAAGTTCATGTGGATGAGTTTTACTCGCTTGGTTGAAAGATACACTACATTGGAAGAATTGGGTGTTGTGTGTGAAGGCCTGAATGTGCTTAGATCATGATGCGATGAACTTGACACTGATGTTCCTAAGTGAACCTTCAAAATTTAGGAGTGATGACTAATTAAAAGATAGATGAATTTCGGAAGGACCCGAAGAAGGTCATGGAAATATTAGAAGTGTGTAGAAACAGACCAACCAACTAGAATTTCGGTATTGGTTTTTGGTCCTCATCCATCGTATGAAGGCAATAGGCAATACTGTGCCTTGTTGACCAGGTCAAAAGTCTCTGCCGTGCCTCTTCCCTTGTCCTCCATGCCTGCAGAAGTTCTTTCACTTCTATCCTTGCTAGTGCTTTGGGTCGGTATCTGTCCCAAGAAATTACAATTCAGTTCCATACCCGCAGCTACAGACTCCATTCTGCGATATATAATTATCTGTGCTGCACCCAGCATTCCAAATCATGTGCTAATGAAATATAATCTATTAACCTAACACTGGGCGATGGGACGTCTGTTAGAGCCAGGATCCAGCACATCCAACATAAGGATCCTCGCGCTGTACACAATCCACAAAAACACTACACACTCAGTAAGTACATCTTATTCTTAACACATACCTTTTCTGTAAGGGATCTCTGATACCCCCAAGGGAAGTGGGAATATATATACAACACAACCTAAAAGATAGACAGTTCTGGGCAACACCACTCACCCATATCCTGAGGCCCACGGCTTATGTGAGTCCCCGAAGCATGCAGCGGTATACAATCCAGATAGTCCACAGCGCCAAGAGGTGACACTGACGTCAGGGATGCAGTATACGTATTGCGTCTGTGATCTTCGGACAGTCTTGGTCCTCTAAAGCTGTCTCCCGTTTGACTGGTTCTTAGATTTCACCCTACTGGTAATCGATGAGTGCCACCACACACACAAGGACGGCGTCTACAATAAGCTCATGGAGTCGTACGTACAGAAAAAGCTTCGGCAGGAGGGGAGACTTCCGCAGATTCTGGGACTTACAGCCTCTCCTGGCACCGGCAGAGCCACCAACATGGACAGCGCCAAAGCGCATATATTACAGGTGAGCCACTGGCAATTGTGTTTCCTTTATGCATTGATGCAGGTCCGTTTGTATACACTACAGATGGGGACAAGTTACATTTGGAATCTGAGCACATATAGCACATCAGTGGTCTCCCATCATCCTACTGCTTCATCCTTTCTTAGAGAAACAAGTTCACAGATATCAGGTTTGTCAATTGATATAAAAGGAGACCCGGCTGCACCTGGCATATGATGGTGGCATTTTCTCATTTGGTGGCTACACCTGCGCACTTGATCACTCCCTTCGGGTACATGACGGCTATTGCTGGACTCAAGATGGTAGCATCTAGCAGTGTGAGTTTGTAGTGGGCAAGGGAAACTGTGGTTGGCATATGACGGCAGTACCTGGGCATGAGTGATTACACTGGAGATGTAGGGTGGATCATATATGGCTGTATTACATCAACACTTTTTCAATTAAATGAATGCCTTATGCTTCATAGGTATTTAATCTTAAATCCACACCACTTGAGGCAGGGGTCAGACAAAGCTCCTGTGTAATTTTAACTTGTCAGCATATTTAACGTACCTATGTGTTCTCGTTCAGCGTATTTCATCATGGACTAAAAGGGTCAGAATCTAAATAGTTTTTGTAGGCGTAAGGGTAAACATACAGCTCCAAAACCAAGCATGTTTGCCTAGAAGATAGCTATCTAATAACAAACACCAGTATCCTTATTTACGCAGTTGGCATCGGAGTAGTGTCTAGAAATCCTCAAACTCTCGCCTTTTAGACAGACTATCCCACCTGAGGGTCACAGGCAGCAAGAAAGGAAGGACAGAGGTGTGTCAGATGGGGGGGGGGAGACATGGAAAACATATGGAGCACACAACGTGCCAACTTTGTGGGAATCCTCATATATTTCTAGCCAATCACATCAGATGAGCACTCCTCAGTTGTTAATGATCCTTTTCGGTAATTTTAATGCATATCGGCGCTGATTTTAACTGTCCTCTAGGGTGCAACAGTAAAGACCGAAAAAACTGACATAAAAAAACCTATTGTACCGAAAACAAAAGCACACTACAAAATAATTAAACATACTTAACATTAAAATAATAACTTATTACACAAAAACGAATAAAACTAACTTAAAAAAGAATATTATGTACAGCTATACTTTAAAATAATATTCTTACCTTCTATTTTCTTCTGTCTTCTATATTGTGTCCTAAATATGTTGACATCACAATATTTTTGACACAATATTTGTGTCTCACAATATATATTTTTTTTTTTGGGCAGAATACCATAAAGTATACACTATGAAAACACGTGCCAGGCATGGGTTAAGGGTTACTTGGAGTGTAATAGTAAAATCAGTCAAATCAGGATCACCTCTTGATCCTGCGCCACCCAATATTTTAAAACTGGTGATACCCACAATTGCCGCCACTATTATGGGCCTGATTAATGCCTCCCTTGCGTCAGGAATTGTCCCTCTGGAGTGGAAAAAGGCAATGATAAAGGCATTGCTGAAAAAACCACATCTGGATCCTGCGGACCTAGGCAACTATCGTCCCATCTCGTTGCTCCCAGGAATCAGTAAAATTACGGAGAAACACGTCAACCATTTACTTTCCACATTCCATGAGTCTCACAACCTACTCCACCCCTCACAAACGGGCTTCCGCCCCCGTCAGGGTACAGAGACCGCTTTATTAGCGGTTGTGGAAGAATCAAGAAAGATCCGGGACGCAGGAGGCTCCGCCGCCATAATTCTTCTCGACCTGAGCGCAGCCTTTGACACGGTGAACCATCAAATTTTGATTCACCGTCTCAGGAGCGTTGGTGTGACCGGCACCGCCTTACTATGGCTCCAATCTTTTTTGGAAGATAGACGTGTCCAGGTTTTCGAAGGCGACACCTGCTCAAAATCCTTCCCCCTTCAGTGTGGAGTCTCTCAGGGCTCTTCCCTGAGTCCAACCCTTTTTAATGTTTATATGTCCCCTCTGACGGATATTACCTCCCCCTTTGGGATTCATATAATAACATGCGCCGACGACACTCAGCTCGTCGTCGCATTAAACCAGAGGGATAAGACGCCTACTGATCTCCATTCTTGCCTCGAAGAAGTGGCCAAATGGATGAGCCTATCCCATTTAAAACTTAATGGTGATAAAACCGAACTGCTGCTGTTAGGCAACCATTTAAATTTCAAATCAAACACCATGTGGCCACCCAGTATGGGGCCAGCACCCTCTCCAAAAACAGAGATCAAAAGTCTTGGCATCTGGTTAGACCAAGAACTATCATTTAAAACACAAGCCAGGAAGACGGCAGCATCTTGTTATGGTCACCGAGAAAATCGTCAACAAACAACTGACCCGCTACCTCGAGGAGAACAACATCCTGGACCCTTCCCAGTCCGGCTTCCGCAGCAACCACAGCACCGAAACCACCCTCATCGCCGCCACCGATGACATCAGGACCCTGCTAGACAACGGAGAAACAGCAGCCCTCATCCTCCTGGACCTATCAGCCGCCTTCGACACGGTCTGCCACCACACACTACGAACACGCCTTCACGACGCCGGGATCCAAGAGAAGGCCCTGGACTGGACCACATCCTTCCTTTCCGGCAGAACACAAAGCGTCCGCCTCGCCCCCTTCCGATCCAAGGCCACCAAGATCATCTGCGGCGTACCCCAAGGCTCCTCCCTCAGCCCAACGCTGTTCAACATCTACATGGCACCCCTCGCCCACGTCGCCCGACAGCACAACCTCAACATCATCTCCTACGCCGACGACACCCAGCTGATCCTCTCCCTCACCAAAGACCCTCACACCGCCAAAGCCCACCTCCACGAAGGAATGAAGGCCGTCGCCGAATGGATGAGGACCAGCCGCCTGAAGCTGAACTCTGACAAGACGGAGGTCCTCATCCTTGGTTCCAACCCTTCAGCCTGGGACGACTCCTGGTGGCCAACATCACTGGGAACAGCCCCGCCACCCACCGACCACGTACGCAACCTAGGGGTCATCCTCGACCCCACCCTCTCCATGACTAAGCAGGTCAACGCCGTTTCCTCATCCTGCTTCAACATCCTCCGAATGCTCCGCAGGATCTTCAAGTGGATCCCCACCGAAACAAGAAAAACAGTCACCCAGGCCCTCGTCACCAGCAGGCTGGACTACGGAAACGCCCTCTACGCAGGAACGACGGCTAAGCTCCTGAGAGCGGCTGCAACGCATCCAGAACGCCTCTGCACGTCTTATCCTCGACATCCCCCGACGCAGCCACATCACACCCCACCTGAGAGACCTGCACTGGCTCCCTGTCAACAAGAGGATAACCTTCAAGCTCCTCACCCACGCACACAAAGCACTCCACAACTCCGGACCAGCCTACCTCAACAGACGACTCAGCTTCTACACCCCCACCCGCCAGCTCCGCTCGACCAGCCTCGCCCTCGCCACAGTCCCCCGCATCCGGAAACGACCGCCGGCGGCAGATCCTTCTCCCACCTCGCCGCCAAGACCTGGAACACCCTCCCCACCAACCTCCGACAGACCCAAGACCTACTGGCCTTCAGAAGACTCCTCAAGACCTGGCTCTTCGATCAGTAGCAGCACCACCCCCCTCTTCCCCCAGCGCCTTGAGACCCTCGCGGGTATGTAGTGCGCTTTATAAGTGACATGATTGATTGATTGATTGATTGATTGATTATGGGCTGTTAAAAATGTTACGTAAAGTGCTTTCCCCGCCTACCCAGTCAAGCCAAAAAATTGCTGGTCCAAGCTTTAATTCTGTCCCGAATAGATTATGGTAACGCCTAATACTTGGGCGCCCCAAGCTCTGCTGTTACGAAACTACAGATCGTGCAGAATTCAGCTGCTAGGCTGCTCACTGGGGCCCCCAACCGGTGCTCAGCAAGGCCTTCGCTACGTGCCCTTCACTGGCTCCCTGTACAAGAATGAATCCATTTTAAAGCCCTGTGTGTGGCTCATAAGTCTCTGAGAGGAACTGGACCGCCAGTGACTGAAAATCTGATCTGCCCTTACAAAGCCAATAGAAGTTTACGCTCAGATGAGCTTCATCTAGCAGTAATACCCAAGATTAAGAAGGCCAGAAGCGGGGGACGGCTCTTCTCCTACAATGCCGCCAAACTCTGGAATGTCCTCCCACAGAACCTCCGTAAAGAACCCAACTACCTCACATTCCGAAAACATCTGAAGACCTGGCTCTTTCCGTAGAGGCGGACTCCTCGTCTGGTTACTGTCATAGTGCTGGGATGCCTCCGGGTAGCCATGCGCTTTATAAAAACCTTTTCCATTCCATTCCATTCCAATGTACAAAACTCACAGATTTCCAGGATCTTACTCCTGGCTCATTTTTGATGAATTGACAACAAGTTGGAGATACCAGCAGAAGTAAGCATACTCCTGCTCCAGTTCGGATTTACGACCTCTAAATAAATCAGTCCCTATATTCACAGGGACAGTCACATTCTTGAGTTCCAGTCAAGGCTGAAGCTAGTCAGTGAAATGTAGAAGAAATATCTATTGCCATGCTGTACTTCCACGCAGACTGAAATCCAGAGATCTGTTGTGTTTTCTCTTGTTTTTTCTTGTCTTCTGTCCTACAAATGTTCTTCTTGAGTGAATCACATACTTTGCTCGGTGATACCTTTGTCATGATTGTGAGAACCGTATGATGCTCACTCGAAACTCTGCGCTTATTGTATTCTCTGCTCTAAAATCAACATAAAAAACAATAGACGTATTTGAAAAAAAACTCTGGCAGTCGTAGTCAGTGAACAAGTTTTACTTTTGCAGATCTGTGCCAACCTCGACACTTGGAAGATTATGTCGCCAAAGGTGCATCGCGCTCAGCTGGAGGAAAAGGCACAGCAACCCCAAAAAGAGTACAACCTGACCGACCAAAGGCCCCAGGTGAGGATGTTCTTACTAAGTATTGCCCTGTGGAATATATAGCATTGAAATGCTAGATGTGTCTCTGCTCTAGGGCACATGGGGTATTGGACTGTAGGTAATGAGCGTGCCGCAGGACAGTCCAGTAGGGAGATCTCTGAACCGTGACGGAACCAGGCTGAACTTCAGCAAGTTGGAGAAGTTTTGCTGTTCTAAGAAAACATTGCAAGTATGCTTACAATGTTTTTAAGAACAACACCAAACAGTGCATTGTCCTCACAATAAGAAAATGAATTAAACATGGTTGAGGTCTGTCTTAAGATGCTAACCTATCACTGATTTCCCCAAATACGGTAATATTTCCCCAAATTGCACTCCGGCTCCATCCAAAGCTCTGATCCTCCTCCACCTTCTGTAAGTTTTGGAGGAAGCATTCTATAGACTACGTAAAAGGCAAGAGCCTAGCTGTCATTGGCGCAACAGGTGCAGTGTCCATTGCACCCGAGTTAATGCAGTCTTTTAATATCAAACTTATTGTATTATGGGGAATGGCACCCTTGCTGGCCACTGTTGCAGTGAAACAGGGGTTCTTCATACTTTTTTGTGTGGTGGGACACCCCTCTCCCCCCCACAGGAGCAGTAACCATACAAGAGACCAGTTTTGGAACATACATTATTCTGAACTTACATGTTCTTGGAGCCAGCCATTGATACTTTATAAAAACATTTACAAATTCATCTGATTATATATTACATTCTGAGATGCATTAAAATGTAAGTACAGAATTGGGGTAAAAGTTTTTTACTCGACCACCACTGGAAACGGGGATGCTGCAGCATGTTATTAATAATTTGGCTCTCATTACAAACAGGCCGGTATTCGTGATTCGAGCAGCACTAGAGTTTGGGTGGCTGAAAAGCGATTCCAATTGGTACTGTAATACCTCGCTTTTTCCCTGCACAAATTTCATGAGACCTTGTGTAAAGTATGTGGGTATGTACCATACATTGTGAGTTTTAGAGCTGGGAATGGGGGAAAGCAAATGGTAGTATTGCGCTACCCCCTACTCTGAGGGGAGGAGCTATCACTGGTCTCAGTGGTATCGGTACTTACTGGAAGAGGTATTATTTCTCTAGTCCGTGTATTGCATTGTATTGTGTCATTCAAAGAATAAGTTATTATTTTATTTTTTGTTTGAATAGTTTTATATTGCGCGAACATGACCCGTAAGGGTATCATAGCGCTGTAGAAAGAATCAGATAAGATTGGCAAGTAAAAGGGTAGATAATAAACATAAAGTAAGTTAACAAGCACATGTACAAAAAGAGCAAACCAAACATGTGGTACATGTAAAGTAACACAAATTGCAACATTGCATGAGAGACCCATGTTGTCAACAAGAAACAAAAGTTAGTTATGGTGTCTTCAGATCGATTGTTGCAACTGGTTATTCAGTAATAACCCTTTGACTTGTTTCTTGAATGAGGAGTGTTAAGAACAAAACAACAATCATGAACATTCTGCGCCATCTTGTCTGATGATAGTTCCTACGTGCACATAAACTACAGTCATTCTGATTGACCACAGCCATTTTGTACTCTGTTGGTCACCTTCATTTCACCCTGTCCTCTCAGCCTTCTGACTCTCTGACCAAACCTGATATGTGTGCTGGGGGCTATAAACTATCTCCACGACAAACATCAACATCACCTGCTGCCTCAAACTCGTCTTTCCTCTCATCCCTGCACAAACAGGTTACAAACACCAAACAGACTCTTGCAAACATGGTTTATTGCACTACACACAGCAAGACTTGTTTTAGCCAACAATGGGACCTGTTTTTTATCAACAGAACGGACTCTTAGATCTGGCCGGTCTCACTCGTTTTTAGACCCTGAAGCAAGGTCCAGCTGCAATTAAATTGTCTGTTTTTGACCCGGGCGGGAGGAGAGTTAATGTTGGGCTTGTGTAACCATGTTGATGAAACAATGTCGGGCTTGTGTGACAACCTGCCCGGGCGGAGACTCCAAGCTTGTAACCATGATAAATGAAACAAATACATTGTGTAAAACCTGTATAAAAGGAAGAGCCAAAAGCATTGCCAGCAGAACACCTCCCTGAGACATCCCGGTGTCTCAGTTGACGCGATCTCCTCATGAGAAATAAACCATTTTCTTCTCTTCCAGTTTCCAGCGCCTTGCCTCATTATTTTGATAGCGAACCCAAAGTGAATTAGAGGTGGAACCCTGCACCGGGCAGCATTGAGGGTCTTAGAAGACTCGCTGCCTTTCACAAATTGGCGCCCAAGCGTAGGGGCCCATCAGCGACGCACGGGTCCGGTAGAGAGGTCCTAACGACGGAGTGAACAACTAAACGATTGGGGTATACCTGCCTGAGAAGACCCTTGTCTGGCTGCCGATCGACTGAACTTCACCAGTTCCGAACGGACCTCTCTCGAGTGACCCGCGGTCCTGACTGGGACCTTAGAGGAACGCCGCATTGATTGTTGGAGTGAGAGGACAACCAGGCGCTGGAAGGGGAAGACTAAGAACTGTCCATACGGTCCGGGTAAGGTCGTGAAAAAACGACTTAAATTGATTGATTGATTGATTGAATAGTTTGATTGAAATACTAGTATTCCTTTTTTGATATCGAGTTATTTGAGACATTCCCTGCTTGCAAACAACGTAGAATAGGAATATTCTCTCTTTGCAGACAGCGAAGGACAGGTAGTGCAGACTTTTTGTCTAAATTGATTGATTGAGATATTCATTTTGACCGATAAATACGTCATGCCTGTTTTCTCTAGATTGTTTGATTGTAATTGTTTTGGACCAGACCGTTTGTTAGAGGTCAGTCAGCCGGCACCGCCGGATGGCACCCCTAACAAGGACATGTACGTAAAGTATGGATTAGCCACCGTAGCTTAGAGCAAACTATGGCATAAATACACTAGGAAGGACCGGGTAAATCAGTGGCCACTGACGGGATCTTTCCATCCCGCTAAAATAGAAACGTTAGAATTAGCTCTCCACAAAAAGAAAACTAGACCAGCCATGTTTGACAGTTTTGGCTTATGGCGAAAAGAGGCAGCTCAAAGAAAGAAAAGGGACGAAGCTAGACAAGATAAAGAAACGCGAAAATCAGCTTACCAAGCCTGTAAAAGATTAGAAGAAAAACTAAAAGAAAAGGAAATCGATAAAAAGGAAGAGGAATCAAAAATATCAGGTCAATGCCCTGTTAGAACGCCCTCGACTCTTTACCCCAAGTTACCAGCAAAACAAAGGGTAGATGATGATTTATTGTTAGGTCCCCCAATCATATACATGCCACCCCCTTACGCCCCTACTCATCCCGTAGTACAACGACAGGACCACCAAAGTATAGCTGGAGATGGCACGATCGCCTCAGTCTCCACCGCCTCTGCTCCCACCGAGTCACCCACACCAAATGCCTCATCAAAGGATACAGTAGTAGAGGTAGGATCAAAAGAAAAAGGAGCACCCAGGGTCCCGCGATTAAGTAAAAATGAGCGAGCAGGCATTGATAAAATAGTTAAATCCCTCATAGATAGGAAGGAGACAGAAGAGTATGTAACTGACATATGCAACTCCTATGTTGAAAACCGCAAACAATACTTTATTGTACGTCTCTGTTACCACACCCTTACTGCATATGAAGAGAAGTACCAAGACGTAGGGCCCGAGCGATTAGTGGCTCTCTACAGGAAGGTAGACATCGGAGATGAAGACGACAACGATGTTGCAGAACTATTTTCATCCACACTAGAAGTATTGCGTCACCTCATAGAACAAGGACAGATAGATAGGGACAGGACAACTAAGGTAGCAGGACCCCCAGTGGAAAAAACAGATAGCATGATGCCAATAAAAGAAGCTGCCCCTTACTGGGTACCTCCTAGAGGACAAGGGACTAATGACGATATAAACCATCAAGACGCTAGAGGAAGGGTGGTCTACAATTGGGTGTATCAACCATGGGACAGACAGGACATTTTGACGTTCCGTAAATCTCTACCGGATTTACGAAAGAACCCCACCGCCTTTTACACCTAGCTAGGTACCGCTCTGGGATCAACAATAATGACACTTGCCCACATAGACTTGTTCTTCGGGTTATGTTTGCCAGCAGATGTGTGGAAACAGATTAGGAAAATAGACCATACCGAACTGCTTGGTCATACCTGGGAACAACTTAACACACTAGATAAACAGCGGAACCCTGGTCAAAAACCGGTTAAAGCAATATTGGACCTCCCTGACAAAATAGTGCAGAAAGTGAAAACGCTGATCCCAGAGAAAAAGATAGACTGGTCCATAGTAACCGCGTGCCGCCAGAAACCACAAGAGGATGTCTCAGAGTATTTCTCCAGATTTGAAACAGTGTTCTCCGATTACAGTGGACAAGACATGTCCACCGCAACCGGACACCACTTATTTGTGCAGAACTAGGTCAAAGGACTACTGCCAGATGTATCCCAGAAATTACAAGCCAGCGAAAGTAGTTGGGCAGCATCTAAACCGGCGGCAATTCTCCAAATGGCCCAGTACTATGAGCATCAGAAAAACGAAAATGACAGGGCTACAGAAAGGAAAAAGAAGGACTTGAAGGAAAGGGTAATGGTAGCACAACTCCAGGGGGCGAATACAGGAAGGGAGCAATATAGGGGAGGATACCAGCAGAATACCCCTAGAGTACAGCCACCTAGTAACAATTCATCGACATCATATGTAGGACGCCAAGACCTAGGACAGGATCAATGTGCATTTTGCAAAGAATATGGACACTGGAAAACCCAATGCCCGGCTTTGTTAGGAGCTGGTAGGGGCAGAGGGGCGAGGGAAATAGCAAGTGGACAGAGAGGAAGAGGACGTGGGAGAGGGTACACGAGTGAAGGAAGCAAGGAAAGGCCAGGAAGAGTGAACACATTTGACCATCCCAAACAGAATCAGTACCAACAGACAGATTATGACAATATGTACGACTTTGCATAGGACAGCCAGGGGCAAGGGAGGGATCCAGTCGAGCTCTATGTTGATCAGCAAGGCCCTTATGTTACCGCTGAGGTCCTGGGCACAAAGTCGCCATTTCTGGTAGACACGGGAGCAACACGTAGTGCACTATCCAAACGACTGATTTCAAGGGCACCCTTGTCAGGCTCACATGTGACCTCAATAGGATTTGACGGTACGCCCTCCACCAACCCTTTGTCCCGATAGGATTTGACGGTACGCCCTCTACCAACCCTTTGTCCCGACCGATCTTAGCGACTGACACGACAGTTAACATATACACCGACAGCCAATATGCCTTCAGGGTGGTTCACCATTTTGGAATCTTATGGAAAGAAAGAGGGTTCCTGACTTCACACGGTACACCCATCCTGCATGGAGATTTAGTCTCCGCCTTGACGCAAGCAGTCCTCCTCCCCAAGAAGTTAGCAGTGATAAAATGCCAAGCACATAGGAAAGTGACTGATCTCATTGGACAGGGAAATGCACTAGCAGACGTTACTGCCCGAGCCACGGCAGGAGACAGAACTACGCAGATTACTTGCATAAATTGACAAACGAGCTAACAATTATCCACCAACAGGTGCAGCAAGCCTTGCCTGACTATCCAGGGGCCCGGGACATGAAATAAAGCCAGGCGACCATGTTTGATCTGCAACTTCCAAAGAATGAAGAATCTGGAGCCTAGGTGGACGGGCCCCTGGCAAGTCCTGAGCACCACCCAAACTGCCCTCCGAGTGGAAATAAAATTAAACTGACTGCACGCTCCATTGCAAACGAGTCCCTCCAACCCTGGCAACCTGTGTAGGGGTGGAGGTGCAAGAGGAAGTACTCGCAAAAGACCGACCAGCTCTGAGTTGCTACCCACAAGAAGACACCCTCCAACTGTCTGAATTTCCCGACCCCACGGTGCCATCCAAGGAAGGGTACAACCTAAGATCGACGAAAAGGGGAGCTCCAACAACCAGGCCACTAACTGGGTCAGAGTCTCAGATCGGTAGCACAGCCAAACAACGCTACCAGGAAAAACACCAGACAAAAGTCTGTGGTCCTAACAGTTGGTGAGCTCCTCGAAGATGATGGAAGAAACGGAACACCTGCAAAGCCACCGCAAAGACACCAAGACTTTTGAACTGCACAGTACAAAGACAATTGCACTTGTAACTGCATTTCTCACCTGCCTCCTGCTAATGGTCACACTCTGGATCATTGAAGAGAATGCACCTGCATACAGAACATTGTCACCAACCATGCAACCAATCACAAAGAAAGAACACTACCTGGTATCACTACCGCCACATCTCCGAGAACGACGCAAAGAATTCTGGAATAATTCTTTCGTACAGATGCTGCACCAGCACAATCTTGCCACCAATGCCATTAACTGTTGGGTCTGTGGGCTGCTACCACATGCCACTGAACATTCCATCCCTTTCATCCCTTCACCCTTTTCTGTTCATGGATCTTGCCTTGCCTGGATGATGCTCCTACAAGAAAGTTACAAAGACAATGCCACTTCCGATGGGACAATCGCTCAGTTCTACAACGAGTTCTGGCTAAACCAAACAGGAAGAACAGCAGCTCCCTTTGCCCTCACACCTCCAATACGACATTCCCAATGAATGTCCCCTCCAAAGAACGAGTGGAAATACAAGTGTTCAATAATCCTGTCAGAGCCACATTTTCCTACCTGAAGAAAAGAACTGCTGCAACACTGACTGTGGCCCTATCTGTGGTGAACGTCTCAGGCCTTGTATGCATTGAAGGCCGTGGGACTAAGAATGTGGGTCACAGCACTTGTAACATTGTAAGGACTTTGAACACTGCCAACCCCCCAGCGCTTGTTGCATCACCCAATATGTACTTTGTTTGTGGAACCAAAGCCTACACCTGGCTCCCAGGAAACTAGGGGGCACGTGCTACATCGCCTTTGTTCTACCACCAACCTACACAGCCCCTGCAGAGCATCATCAAGAAAAGCGTTCTAAAGACATTGATCAAACAGACTCTGCCTCATCACAGTTCCTCGACGCAGCCTGATAATTCACCTTCTGTCTATGAAGCAATCGAACATCTCCATAGACTATCTTCAGAAATTCATCAAGGATCAGAGACTTGGCCAATTGGAAGTTGGCTTTGGGGCATCTTGAAGGAGTGGGGTTGGAAAATATCAATGATTCTCTTGGTCCCAGTATTGACAATATGTGGTTGTTGTTTGGGTATACACTGTATACCACCTTTGTGTTATCTTTGCATAACTACCTTGCACCCTAAGACTATGGACACTCAGCTAACAAAAATGAGAGTAATGTATGATCAAGAGATACAGGACATTATGGAGATCGAAATAGACTGACAAGCTGGCTAGTTATGTTCAAAGGGGCGACTGTTAAGAACAAAACAACAATCATGAACATTCTGCGCCATCTTGTCTGATGATAGTTCCTACGTGCACATAAACTACAGTCATTCTGATTGACCACAGCCATTTTGTACTCTGTTGGTCACCTTCATTTCACCCTGTCCTCTCAGCCTTCTGACTCTCTGACCAAACCTGATATGTGTGCTGGGGGCTATAAACTATCTCCACGACAAACATCAACATCACCTGCTGCCTCAAACTCGTCTTTCCTCTCATCCCTGCACAAACAGGTTACAAACACCAAACAGACTCTTGCAAACATGGTTTATTGCACTGCACACAGCAAGACTTGTTTTAGCCAACAATGGGACCTGTTTTTTATCAACAGAACGGACTCTTAGATCTGGCCGGTCTCACTCGTTTTTAGACCCTGAAGCAAGGTCCAGCTGCAATTAAATTGTCTGTTTTTGACCCGGGCGGGAGGAGAGTTAATGTTGGGCTTGTGTAACCATGTTGATGAAACAATGTCGGGCTTGTGTGACAACCTGCCCGGGGCGGAGACTCCAAGCTTGTAACCATGATAAATGAAACAAATACATTGTGTAAAACCTGTATAAAAGGAAGAGCCAAAAGCATTGCCAGCAGAACACCTCCCTGAGACATCCCGGTGTCTCAGTTGACGCGATCTCCTCATGAGAAATAAACCATTTTCTTCTCTTCCAGTTTCCAGCGCCTTGCCTCATTATTTTGATAGCGAACCCAAAGTGAATTAGAGGTGGAACCCTGCACCGGGCAGCATTGAGGGTCTTAGAAGACTCGCTGCCTTTCACAGGAGGACAAAGGGTTCAATCTGATTTCGGGAGGAAGAGCGTTCCAAATTCTCCCGGCAAGACAGGAGAAGGAGCGGTTGTAGATTCTTTTCTTTTTAAATTTGTGAGGTTTTAGCAAGAGAGTGTTTACTATGTAGGCTCCGCCTCTTCTACTTTCTGAAACTTGAGGGCAGGGATAGCAGACAGATACAACACAGGTCTTACAAAGGTTCCAAAAAGCATGCCAGCTAAGCAGCCTATGGATGTGTTTCTTTAAAGATGGGTCCTTGCTTGAGGTGTTACATTCTAGAACGTCTATACATGCAATACTTCTAAATACTTTACGCCTTTGCCCACAGGATCCATTTGGTGACCGACTGAAGCGCATCATGAATGCAATACATGACCATCTGGATGATGACGAACTGCAGGGCACACAGCTCGGTACCCAGATCTATGAGCAGAAAATTGTGGAGCTAGAAAAAGAAGGTAAGGACCTTCAGGTAACTCAGCGCCAAGGGCTAGCGTGACAAGGGTGATGGGAGGTCATCTCTTGGGATTGGATGTGTTTTTACTACACCTTTCTTGCTTACTGTTTGCATAATACACAGCATTTCTGAAAATTCCTTAATTCTCTGGTAAACGAAAGCATACTTTGTGCCTGCTAACATTCTCTTGATCCAATGATTTGTTATGTTTTCTTGACTTGCTGAGTAGAGATTAGCAGTTAGAAACGCACTTCTGCAGTTAACTTTTAGCCGTTTGTGATAAACACAGGTCTGCAGTAACATTTTCTGGTATTAATCTTTTAATTATGGAATCTGACCTAATTTTGATGCATTTAATTTATATATTATGATATTAGGTTTGTCTTATTTAAAGTCACATATATTCTGTTTTAAGTGCTACTTTGTTAGATCATAAACACACAGGGTGTGTTTTGATAAATACATTTAATTAAAAAGAACAGTTTACCTGTCTCCATGTCACCCTGTGGTCATTTCAGAGCACTTTTACATAAACAATGGGAAGCGCTACATATATTATGCAGCCATTTGACCCCGGATTGCGCTTTAGGCCTTGAGGCATATGGAAAGCAATATAGAAATACCACTAGATTACAATACAGTGGTGTAGTGTTAGTAGATACATTTGAATTAAGCATTAGATGACCCTAAAGGTGTATGTAGAGTCCTGGCCACTGAAAATTATATATACACTCTCAACTCGCCTCCTTTCCTGAAACCACTTCGGGAAAATAAGTTGGTGAGAGACGGTGGTCCTCTGGTCCCTGTGTGTAGTTTGGAGTAGAAGGCGGCTTCGAAGGGGATACACATTCCCTGCATTTCAGCTCCTCATTCAGGAAGAGGCTTCTTTGAGGAATTTGGCACTGCTCAAAGAGATTGGCTGTGTTGTCCAAAATCTGCGTCCATGCACCCCGTGTCTTGTCAGCGTGTCTTTCTGTAGCCCATACCAGCGGGTTGGAACACACTCCGAGCCTGATTTACAGTTCGACTAATAGGATACTCCGTCACAAAAGTAACGGAGAATCCTGTCCACTGTATCATAAATACATTATATCCTATGGCATTTGTAATACAGTGGATGGGATATCCACCATGTTTATGACAGGATAACCCATCCGCCAAAAAGCAGGCCTTGAGTCGGTTTTCTCTTGTCCACATTAGGAGACTGACTGTGAGTTTTCCCCTGCAGGGTCCGTTCGCCCTCCCTGGTCCTTCTTCTCTGTTAGTCTCTATAGTCTCAGAGGGGAAGGGGGGTCTCTGGGAGGAGAGGCAAGGGCCACTTGAGCACACCATTGGGGTGTTCTTGGGTGGGAGAGGCCAGGGGGCTTATAAATGCAGTTGACCCTCATCAGGCCCACTTTGTCTGGTCCGCTACTATGTTGGTGGATTTTTTGAGAGCTAATTATGTTGCGAGTTGACGCAAAATGCGGGGAGGTTCTAAAGGTAACACAGTCCTTTATTCAATACATGGCAAATGTCTTTGAATTTGACCCTTGTTTACTTTATTAAAATTATCATTTAACTGGAATTTCCACCCTGGCATTCAGTGCCAAATGTGCTTAAACCACAAGCTCTTCATATGTTAATCATGTAGATGAAATCCTCTGGTTTCTGTAGGAAGGATGAAATCCGACAGAGAATCCACTGTTGGAACTAGCTAAACCATAATATCTTTACAGTGGAAGAAATTTCACTGCTGGATTCTCGCCCACTTCTAAACCTTGCTTGAAGTCTGCTTTCTGCTACTGTTTGACCAAAAACACACTTCCGGGTGACAGCAGAGCATGCCGCCTCGTCTTGGTGGCCATGCACATTCTCCACACCCTCTCTGATGCTAGAACTGGAATCAGCCCACCCTAAGCCTTATCTCTGCATGTACATGGAACAAGATGGGGCAATGGCTGGGATTCACTATGCAATTTATACTCTTATGTAAGTTAGTCTATAAAGCTTTTTACCGACATATGCTTTTTAAACTGTCGGGGAACGCCATGCCTAACATTTTACATGTACATACATGGAAATCATGGAGCAGCTGTTATGTCAGAGTGGCAGTAATTTGAAGACCCTCTGCCATGGTTTGGGGACCTGGAACCTGTTATTACTCATTCTGAAAAGGCCTCCCCCTGGAACTTCATTGTTGTGACGCGGTGCCTTGTGCTTCTTTTCTCCAGGAGCAGTGGAGGCCTGCAGAAAGAAGAGGGTCTGTGCATTGCACCTACGAAAGTACAACGACGCGCTCCTGATCCACGACACCGTCCGAATGATTGATGCTTTAAACACCCTGGAGACATTCTACCTCATTGAGAAACTCAGGAAAACACAGGATGACCCCACAGAACAGTTCCTGTTCCGGATATTCGATGGTAAAGGAAGTATTTAAAGGGGACGTCACAAATTCTCCTTTCCTGAAACCCCATAATACCGAATCTCTACCAGCCCTCTATTCACCCCACCAGTCATCTGCTTTATGTGTAAAAACACTTACTAATGATGTCATCTAACTCCTATACTTGAATTTATTGCAAAACAATATAAAACTGAAGTAAATTCATGGAATGTTTTCCCTGACAGCATAAGACTAAACCTAATGAAATAAAAAATAAATAACCACTGGATTTAACCACTAATCTTGGGTTCTGGAGTAACATGCTACTGTCCGTAAAGCATTTCAACGCCTGTAAGGGGTAGGACGCTCCCTATAAATTCAATTACAGCTCAATCCAATCCAATCAGTGATTCCCCAATTGCTGCAACATTGTGTTTCAGCAGATCTTCCAGTAACAAGTAAATGCTGTAAATTCGCAGAGCATGCAAGATATTTTTTTCTAGCATTTGGTGCCCGTTTGCTGGATGCTGCCAGAGTAGACGAACAATTGCCGTAGAGTCTGGATAGAGATCCCACTATTGAAAACACACGTATGATGCTGAGTAAAGTGCTTTAGTGAAAACGGGAGCATTTCGAAGAATTAAGGTTCTGATTTAGAATTGGGAAGTATTGGAAAATTATCCAATTTCAGGAGTAAATGCTAAATCTGGAGGAGGATTCGCCAGGGGACATTCTTCTGTTGGCAGGCTCGTATACCACCAAGCATTGGCATTGTTACCTCCGCCATATCCTTTTTGTGTTGGCAAGCACTGAGGTGAAGACAATACTCTCGTCAGGCTGGTATGAGGACAAAAAAGGAAATTATTTCAAGGCAAATTCTGGTGAATTCTTCTCCTCAGTTAGCATTTCCTTCAGAAATCAAAATGTCTTTCAAGCACCAGCCAACATAAAATCTGGCACAATGTGCTAAAATCGTGACACAAAAACAGTCATCCTTATTGTTTAAACTACCAAAATCCGTAATGTTAACCTTTCAACTTACTTACCGCAACCTGAGTTTCAGCTGACGTAATCGCTCACCCATTTGACATCTGTACAATTTCAGCTCTTTTAAAAAAAAAAAAACATTTTATTCGTAGGTTTTCAAAATCAACAAAAAATTGTTTATTATCTCAATCACAGCTGAGATAGTGACAGCAAGTACAGTGTATAACATCAAGGTGCCATCCACAAGGCCATATATCCGGTTAGGGTTTATCATGAACAGAACATCGACAGCCACATCTCGCCACAGTCAAACGTATACATCTCAGGCAGGAGGCCCGCCCTCAGACATTGGCTTCTAATCATGCCGCATTCTTAGATTCTGAACCCTGCTGTGCAATAGTTTCCTTTGACCTCAAGTATGCTCTTTTAGGTTCCCAAATGTCTCTGGGACATGCCTAGGGTGCATCAGGTCACTGTACTCCTCTGTAGCCGTGCAGCAGTAGCCCATGTTTTTAACCATGCAGCTTCCGTAGGAAGCACAGGTGACATCCAGCGCACTGCCACCAGTCGCTTAGCAAGCAGCAGAACAATGTCAACTCGGAGCAGAGAGCCAGTACTGAAGACCAATCCGAGGACACTGGTGTGGCCAATCAGAAGTGGAAGTATTCCAGCTAAGACTGCTCAGAAGAGTCTTCAGGAAAGAAGACTAAAACAAAAAAACTGGAACGAGGTGGAGGACGGGAGGGGGGAGGGAGGGGGGGAGTATTTTTCTTTATCTTTTTTGGGCAAGTTGAATGTACACGCCACTTTTAACATCATTCAGTTTTTTGAGGGGAGATATTATTGTGGAGAGGTTATATGTAAGCTTCAAAGATGTACCACATACAATCATAGCTCCTATAAAACCATTGAAATATGTACAAAGTTAACATGGAAATGTCTTTAACCCCTTCATCTTATTCCCCAGAAAACAAACAAGAACTGTCACAGTTGGCTAACGACACCAGATACCAGAACCCCAAACTGCAAATGCTGGAGAAAATCCTAATGGAACACTTTGCCTATTCTGCTGAGTCATGTGGCATTATATTCACCAAGACGCGACAGTCCACGCACTCGCTGTACGAGTGGATCTGCACATCTGATGGGCTAGAAGGACTGGCCAAGATCACCGCTGCTCTGACCGGGACAGGATCAACCAGCCAAACCAAGCACATGACACCAGTAAACTGATTTAAATAATGCATAGCCTTATTTATTAATTTCATTTGTAAATCAATTATTTAAACCAAAGTACTGGTTAATATTTCAGAAACAGGAATAGACAATCACCAATGCATTTGTTGCATATCCATAAAAAGATTTATTCATCCACAGAAGGTAGAGCATTCTTAATACAGCTCACAAATAGCTGTTACTGGTAAATGCCTTTATCCATCTTAGTGCAATATTCTTTTTTGGCCACAGGAGTATTCACCCATCTAAATTAATATATGGTCTATGGCACGCCAGATCATTTAGACTGCGGTTCTCATACAAAATGGGCACAAACTGTACTTAATGCCTGTTTTTGTACGAATTCCAATAGGGTCCTGAGCACAAATTGCCCTCCCTTGTTTAACTGACTGTCATCACCAGATATTTGTTGGTGGTTATAACAAGCACGAAACTATTGAAATGCAGGTAATAAAATACACAACATTGAGCATTAATTGCCCCAGTCGATAAACTGGGCGCAAAAACAGCAGGAGCACCTGGTGCAAATGTTATTATATCACTGTCTTTGTCAACCCACTGATTAGTAAGATCCAGACAGGGGTTAGCATATCCATGCTGAACATCCTTTGGCCAAATTTACCAGTACTGAGTTTCAATGGAGATTGTTGGTAAATTTGTTGTTTAATCAGAATCCCTCGACTAGGTGGAACATCCCAGTTCAATAATGCTAGCCATACTTGAAGCCTGGTAGCGAGAGCAGTTTTCTTTCACTTACAGTAGTCTACTTCCGATGAAAAAGTGAGTGGCAGCCATTCTGCTCATAGACAGCAAGAAAACACACATGACATATGGGAAGGGTATGGATTTTGCATGCTTGCTCTAGCCTTTCTTACAGGCCAAGGTGTGCTTTGCCCACATGTCAGTTGGGTCCTTTCATTAATTATTTGTCATTATACAAAACATTTAGAATTACATCTGGTAATTGTTGTGATCTTTTTCCATTAAGCAGGCCCAGGGTATATCATAGACCCTTGATGTCCCTTGGAAACCTGAGGTGGACTACTCCTAGATTATCACACCTACTACATATGCAGTATTATTTTTGTATGCGCCCCCCCTCTCTCGTGAGCACTTCCCCATGAGCATCACAGACTCTAAGTAGATCCCGTGTGGCTCAGATGTGCAAAGAGAAACGAGAAGCGGCAAGCCATGGACAAGGCTTTCCGCCTGCTCCCCCACTTGCCTCTGGCCTTCCTCATCCCATATCAAAACAAAACCTGATGTCCTGCCACCCTCTCTTTACTTCTGCTGGCATGCCCTCCTTATTTCCAAAATAACTGAATTCCCGGCAGTGTACTACCCTCCCTTGTCTCCCTTTGGGCTTCCAGCATCCCTTCTATTCACTTGGGCCTTCACTCTCAGTAAGAGCGAGGAGTGGATGATTTGCTGTCAGCGGCTCTACTGGAGCAGCCGTCACCATACAGAGAAATCACCTGTCTCACGCAAGCCTCACAGACTCGCAGGAGGCAAGCTATTTCTTGGAGACACCAGAGTGTCACCAGCATTTCTCCCATCTCATAATGGCCAGGGACGATCCAATGGAGGTGGAGGACATGGAGGTCTGTCTCCTGCCACTCTGCCACCTCCTACGGGCCTCTGGAGATGGAGGTGATGGATCAGGGCCTTCCACCCACCGCCTCAGAGTTCATGTTCTCACTGCTCTGATGTTGAGTTGAATATGATGTTATTGATAACTGCTTCCATATGAAGCTGCTCTTATGGAAATACTGAACAGTGATGTAGATACTGTAATGGTGGGTGATGGATTCACATCCATTAGTGACTGCACTGCAGCATTCTAGTAAAGGTACTTATAGCTGGATAGAAATGGAGCCACCGGTAGTAAATACTTGAGCGAAAATCAAGAGTTAACTCTGTAGAGTAATTTGTTGCGATTTGTTCTCTCCTAGTATGAACAGCAAGCAGTCATCCAGAGGTTCCGGGAGGGAAAACTGAAACTCCTGGTCTCCACCAGCGTTGCTGAAGAGGGTCTGGATATACCAGCGTGCAACATTGTCATCCGCTATGGGCTGATGACCAATGAGACCGCCATGATACAGGTGCTTCACTCGCTACCTCTTTGTCCTCATCACCATGTATGATTCCCTTACCCACTTCACGTTCTGCTTCTGAATAAATGCACGCTGCATTGCGTAACTTTGTAGTTTTTGTACAGGTTGTAGACCATCCATGGACTCGTACGGTGTAGAGGAGTTTTGTTAGAATTACACAACTTTTAACCTGAGCAAAGTATTCCTTCTAAAAAGTCCCAATTTCTATTTCACAAGAGAAGTGCTCTATGTGTTGGATTATATTGCTCATCTTTAAGTAAAGCTTCATTTTACAGCGGCAAATCGGGCAATCGAGCTATAGACTACCAGGTACAATCTGGCTATTTACTTTCTTTAATTTATTTTCTTATTTTTTCCATAATTTGTCATTATTAGCTTTTTCCTCATTATTTTCTATATTACCTTGTCTTTTAAACTTGCCTTTTTCTACAAAGTGCATTATAAAATATTTGTTTGAAAGTACTATTTTTTCTCTTCTTTCCATAGGCTCGAGGGCGTGCCCGAGCACCTGACAGCACATACTCCATCCTAGCTGCTAGAGGGGGCAAAGAGGTACGTCGAGAGTGCACCAATGAACGGCTGGAGGAGCTTATGAAGCGTGCTATTGAGGCTGTACAAGCCATGCCAGAGGCTGAGTATCTGCTGGAGGTACAAGTGCAAATGCAAATACTTTCTAAGGCTTCGTTTTTTATTTTTGCTCTTTGGTGATCTGTTATAGTGGCCTCAGTGAGACCTTATTGCAGGGTTAGGGATTTGTACACTCCCTCTTATCTGAAAGAGACACGTTAGTGACAGATTCCTTACCTTAGAATATCCCCAGGCGTCAGGCTGGATCCGGAAAGTTTTTGCGTAGCGGTACCCTTGCGCGTCGGTAGGCGGCGTCGTGCGGCTCCGCGTCTGTCGTCGGCGTTGTGATCGTTGGGATGACGTCGCGGGCAGTACTTGGACGCCGCCCTTGCGCGCTGACGTCAGTTCTTCTTTTTCCGCACCAGTAAGCGCAGATCCGGTGAAGAGCAGTGCCCTAGTCAATTTTTGACTACATTTTTGGTGAATTTTTCACTGTTTCTTTTCGAGTCTTCTCGACTCTAGGCTTCAAGCCATGCGACGTCTGTGGTCGAATGATGTCGATCACAGACCCGCACTTAGAGTGTCTCTACTGTCTCGGCCGAGACCACGACACAACACGAAGTCGTGCCCTGACTGCCGGAAACTCCACCCGAAGGCTTTGCGAGAGCGGTCTCGAAAGCTCCTCGAGGTCCGGCAGTCGGCTCCGCGCCGCACCAAGCCCCGGTCCCGTGAGAGGTCGAGGGGCCGGTCGCGGAGCCCCCGCCGGTCGTCGGAGTCCAAGTCTTCGCGCTCCTCGGGTAAGTCGAAGCACAAAAAGTCTAAGAAGCATCATCGCTCTAAGACTTCGCCTCGCCGGTCTCGCGACTCGGCTGAGGCCCCTGTCGGCACCGTCCCCGCGGCCCCGGACGTGCCTGTGGAGCCACCCCCGCATTACCCGTCTTTTTCGGGTTCGGGGGCGACTCCGGCCGAAATACAGGAATTCCTGTCGGCCATGGCCCGCCTTTTCGGGCCTCAAGGTCCCTCTGGTGCGCCTTCGGGTCCCGCGGGCCCTGATGGGGTTGCTCCAGCGTCGCCGACGACTCCGGTCCCGGCGTCGCCTGTCCGCCAGCCCTGATCCCGGTCTCGGCTCCGGCCTCGATCCCGGCTACGGTGGTACCGCAATCCCCATCGACGCCGGTTGACCTAACCACGCCTCCGCCGGCGCCGATGTCCCCGGTGCCGTTCCTGACGCCGTCCGGGGCTCCGGGCGGCGTCGTTCCCCGGTTCTCTCCGGCTCCGGACATGGAGCCGGACCGGCGTCGCTCGACGCCGGCTCCGGCGCCCGATGAGACCTTGGGTCCCAGATGTCCCTCCTCCTCCATATTTTGAACCGGAGGAGGACCAGGAGAGCTGGGAGGGTCGGAAGACCCTCTCACACAGCAGTGTGAGTATGATCAGGACTGGGCAGTGGAACTTGGGGATGCCAGTGGTCTAGACACTTCCCCTGACACTGGCATTCTGTCTCCTCCCGTGGCTACGGAGGAGGAGCAAATTTCGCAACGGTGTTGCGTAGAGCAGCTGGAGCCTTACACCTCCAATTGCCTACTGTGGCTGTCAGGACTAATCTCCTGACCGAAGTGCTTCAGCTGGCAGCTTCCTCTTCGGAGACTGTGCTGCCGTTTAATGATGCACTATCTGACGTTCTTTTGGGCACCTGGTCCAAGCCCACCACAGGGGCTCCTGTGGATAGGAACGTGGCCCGACGCCATCGCCCTGCTCCGGGCGACCCCTTGTTCTCTCTCTCAACATCCCACCCCGAGAGCTTGGTTGTCCAAGCCTCTGCCTCCCAAACCGCCTTCCCTACCGCCCCTCCGGATAGGGAATCCAAACGCCTGGACCAATTTGGGAAGAAGGCTTTTTCTTCCTCCAGTGCTGGCTTGCGGTCCGTCAACACCGCTTGCCTTTTGGGCCGATATACCCACTCCATGTGGGATTCGGTGGCGGCTGTTTTGCCCCAGTGTTCTGAGGAGGTCCAGACACTGCTTACCCGCACCATTGCGGAAGGTAGGGATGCGGCAAAGTACACCATACAATGTGGCCTTGATACCGCCGACTCGCTGGGCAGATCGCTTGCAACGACGGTGGCGCTGCGTCGCCACGCCTGGCTGAGAACAACTGGTTTCTCGGGTGATGTCCAGAATACACTCATGGACATGCCCTTTGATGGAGTCGGTCTTTTTGGTTCCAAAGCAGACCATGCGCTGGAGCGTTTTAAGGACTCACGGGCTACTGCCAAGTCCCTGGGCCTTTCTGTTGTGCGCCCTCCGCTAACCTCTGCTTTTCGCCCCTTTCGTGGCCACGGAAGGGCGCCCAGTCACGTCCGCAGCCCAGCCACCGGCCCGCGCAGCAAGCGTCTTCGCGTGGCCGGGGACGTGGCTACCGCCGTGGCGGTTCGGGCAACCAGCGTGCGGGTCAGGCCACCACCTCCGCCCCGTCCGCGGCCTCCAAGCCCTCCTAGTCCCTCCTTTCAGGTGCACAGCACGCCAGTAGAGGGCAGGGTCCGCCATCACCTTCACCACTGGCGTGCCATCACCTCGGACAGGTGGGTCTTGGACATTGTCCGAAGGGGCTACTCCCTCCCCTTCGAGACCACCCCCAGCCATGCCACCTCAATTCCACCGCATGTCAGGGGATCACTTGGTGCTTCTGCAGAAGGAAGTCACGGCCCTCTTGGCCAAGAGGGCCATCGAGCATGTTCCGACCCCAGAAGTAGGACGTGGTTGCTACTCCCACTACTTTCTGGTGCCCAAAAGCGACAAGGAGGACATGCGTCCTATCTTGGACCTCCGGAACATCAATCGCTTCCTCCGGAAGGAGAAGTTCAAGATGCTCACCCTAGCTCAGGTCTTGACTGCCCTCGACCCTGGAGACTGGTTGGTAGCGTTGGACTTGCAGGACGCTTATTTTCACATCCCCGTCCTGCCGGCCCACCGGCGTTACCTTCGGTTCACGGTAGGCCTCGAGCATTTTCAGTTCACCGTGCTCCCCTTTGGCCTTACAAGTGCCCCTCGGGTGTTCACGAAAGTGATGGCGGTGGTCGCAGCTCATCTGCGCCGGGCAGGGGTTCCAGTCTTCCCCTACCTCGACGACTGGCTGCTGAAGGCGGGCTCATCCCAGGCAGTCGTCTCCCACCTCCAGACTACGGCCGAACTCCTGCACTCGCTGGGGTTCTCCATCAATGTGCCGAAGTCGCATCTGATTCCTTCTCCACAGCTCCTTTTCATCGGAGCAGTTCTGGACACGACGCAGTTTCGGGCCTATCCTCCCGAACGGCGAGTCCGGGATATTCAGGCTATGATTCCGATCTTTCAGCCTTTATCCTGGGTTTCGGTACGGATGACCCTGAGGCTGCTGGGCCTCATGGCCTCCTGCATCCTGCTGGTCGATCATGCCAGATGGCATATGCGGGCTCTGCAGTGGGACCTGAAGTTCCAGTGGGCGCAGCACCAGGGCAACCTGTCCGATCACGTTCAGATCTCGGAGGGGACTGCAAGACAGTTGCAGTGGTGGCTCTCGAACCGGCAATGGGTCATGGGCAGATCACTCTCCCTTCCCCAGCCAGAGCACACAGTTGTGACGGACGCGTCCCTTCTGGGATGGGGCGGTCACATGGGAGAGGCGGAGATCAGAGGCCTCTGGTCTCCGGCGGAGTCCCGGCTCCATATCAACCTTCTGGAGTTCCGGGCGATCCGACTTGCACTCAAGGCATTCCTTCCCTCTGTCAAAGGGAAGGTAGTGCAGGTGTTCACAGACAACACCACCGCCATGTGGTACTGCAACAAGCAAGGCGGGGTGGGGTCGTGGACCCTATGTCAGGAGGCTCTGCGCCTCTGGACATGGCTGGAACATCAGGGCATTTTCCTGATGGTTCAACACCTGGCAGGTTCCCTGAACGCCAGGGCGGACGAACTCAGCCGCAGGTGCATGATGGATCATGAATGGCGTCTTCACTCGGAAGTGGCGCAAGGACTCTTTCTACAGTGGGGAGAGCCTTGGTTAGATCTATTCGCCACCGAAGAGAACGCGCAATGTCATCTGTTCTGCGCGTTGGAATTTCCAAGGCAGCACTCGCTCGGCGGCGCACTTCGTCACGAGTGGAGTTGCGGTCTGTTGTACGCTTTTCCGCCTATACCACTTCTACCCAGAGTGTTGAAGAAGATTCGGCGCGACCGGGCCCAAGTCATCCTTGTGGCTCCGGACTGGGCTCGAAGAGTTTGGTATCCCGAGCTACTCAGTATGAGCGTCGATCCCCCGATCCGTCTGCCTCTTCGGGAGGATCTTCTGTCGCAGCAGCAGGGGACGGTCCTCCACCCGAACCTGTCCAGCCTCCACCTGCTTGCGTGGAGATTGAGCGGCGGCAGTTGATTCCTTTCGACTTGCCTCCCGAAGTTTGTGATGTTATTCTGGCAGCCAGGCGTCCCTCCACTAAGGTGGTATACGCCTGCAGGTGGAACAAGTTTGTGGCATGGTGCACAGCAAAGGCTGTGAATCCCTTTCTGCCCCTCTTTCTGAGGTTCTTCTGTTCCTTCTTTCCCTGGCCCAACAGGGTTCTGCCCTGGGTACCATCAAGGGCTATCTTTGTGCCATCTCGGCCTTCCTCAGGCTTCCTGATCAGCCCTCCCTTTTCAAGTCCCCTCTTGTTAACAGGTTTCTAAAAGGCATTACACACCTCTTCCCTCCTGTTCCGTTTGTGATGCCTCAGTGGGACTTGAACTTGGTTCTTACCTTTCTTATGTGCGCTCCCTTTGAGCCTCTACATAACTGTCCTCTTCGTCTTCTGACTCTGATGACAGCCTTTCTGGTGGCCATCACCTCCGCTCGGCGGGTGAGTGAGCTCCAGGCTCTATCATGCAAACCTCCCTTTCTGTCTGTCCATCCAGACAAGGTTGGTCTTAGGACGCGTCCGTCCTTCTTGCCAAAGGTGGTTACTGCCTTCCACATTGGGCAGACCATCACTTTGCCCACCTTCTTTCCGCCTCCGCATCCTTCCAGAGAGGAAGAGAGGCACCACCGTCTGGACCCAAAACGTGCGCTTTCCTTTTATATCAACCGCACACAACACTTCCGGGTGGATGACCAGCTCTTTGTTGGCTACGTGGGCGCCAAAAAAGGTCGGGCGGTGCACAAGAGAACCATCTCCCGCTGGGTAACGTTGTGTATCAAAGCCTGCTATTCTTTGGCTAAGAAAGAGCCTCCTGTTGGGCTGCGTGCCCATTCCACCAGGGCAACGGCTGCTACCACGGCTTTAGGCCGCGGTGTTCCACTGCAGGATATCTGTCAGGCAGCTACTTGGGCCTCGCTGCACACATTTACAAAGCATTACTGCCTTGACAGTCAGGTCCGGAGGGACGGCTTCTTTGGCCGTTCTGTCCTCCGGGACTTCCTTGTCTGATCTTTGTTCGCAAACCCACCACCGGGGTTGGTATTGCTGGGGTATCTATTCTAAGGTAAGGAATCTGTCACTAACGTGTCTCTTTCAGATGCACAAGTTACTAACTTATGTAACGATATATCTGTAAGAGACAGTAGTTAGTGACAGATTCCTACCGCCCCACCCATCCTCCCCGTTCTGCGAACTGATTTCTAGGGTTAAGGACATCCCTTTCAGGGCCCTAGTATTTTTCAGACACCTATGTCAGCTTCTTGCATGGCTCTGCGTTCCTGGCACGGAAAGTCGTGTACAGAACTGACGCAGGGGCGGCGTCTAAGTACTGCCCGCGACGTCATCCCGGTGATCACGACGCCGACGACGGACGCGGAGCCGCACGACGCCGCCTACCGACGCGCAAGGGTACTGCTACGCAAAAACTTTCCGGATCCAGCCTGACGCCTGGGGATATTCTAAGGTAAGGAATCGGTCACTAACTACTGTGTCTTACAGATATATCGTTACACAAGTTAGTAACTTGTGCTTTAGGTGTATTAACTTTTCATCCCAATCTTTCATTTTCTTCTTTGTTATATATAGCCATGCACTATGTGGGGCTCTATACTACTGTAGTCGTGGCCCGTCCATATGGGCGAAGGGGCCATGTGCTCTCAACGTTTTCAGAGAAGAAGAGTTACTGTTAGGCTGAGCAAAGGTCAGCCTGACAGACACTCTTTTTGTTCAGGTCAGACAGCCAGGAGCTAGACAAGCACTAAATGCGCTGGCTCCTGGCTGCCTGAGCTGAACTTTACCAGGCTGAGGGTTTTACAGCCCTGTGGGCGTGATCTCCTCAGCCTGGCAAAAGTGCCCAACGCCCTCCCTCCTCGTGATGAGGAGGAGCATCACTGATTGCCTCCAGCCTGGGTGCTTCAGTTTTAAGCCATGAAGTACCCAGGACTGAGTGTCCATCACTGACACCTGGTCACAGAGTGGGGCAGGTTCAGCAGTCTCATTGATGCCATCCCACTCTGTGACGAGTGAAGGAGTGCTGCTTTCCCTCATTGGCTGTCCAAAGGTTAGTCAATAAGGGAAGACAGCAGTCCTAACCCTCCTGGCACCTCCGAGGCTTTTCGCTTCAGGAGCTACAGGACATAATGTTTTTGAATGTTTGGTGCGTACGTGTATGTATAAATGTATGAATTTGTTGTCAGTGTTGTGAAGGGTACGTGTGTGAATGCATGGGTGTGAGTGAGTGTGTGTAAAGGTGTGCGTGTGTGGCCCGCCCCCTCCCTGCCAAAATTACCTGCCGCCACTGTACTACTGTCTCAGCTGGCCGCATAACATTTTCACTGTCTCTGGGTCAGTGCTGCTCCCCTGGGCTCCTGTAATTGTAACTGGGATTTAAAATCCATGCAACACCTGAAGGAATCTTAACACTGTAGAAGAGCAATAAATGTTCAGCCAACACTTTTTGAAGAAGGACAAAGAGATAACAAAGAGTCAGATTTTACATTTTCAGGCTTTTCCTGAACTTGATTAGGTTTGGCTCCCTGTGAATAGAAATTGATATGTCATTTGACGATGAATGAAAAGGCTTTTCTACTGTGAGTCACCACTAGCCTTGAGAATCCATAGCAGACAGTGGTTAGAGAGTCTGGTGTCAAGTGTAGGCTGGTACCAGTAAACCATCTGGTTGGTGGGGACAGCGTTTGAGTGTGGTGCATTGTCAACCAACACGGCCCATTAAATTTAGTCAGTCAGTTAATAAGTAACCAGTGCGTTGATTTCAATGCTGCAGTGATGTGATCAAGATGAATAAAGTACAATAAAAGCCGACAGCTGCATTTTGCATGAGTTGGAGCCTGTCTGTGGTTGCTGCAGGAAGTCTGCTTTGCACTCTTAACTGTAGCGTGCTTTCAATGATTAACACTGATTCCAAACTCCTTTCAAAGATGCTGGCTAATTGGTTGTGGCACGTAATGGGCTTGTTGGTGCACGAGTATCAGTGTGGTTTTATCCCAGAACGCAGCACAATGTTGAATATTCAGAGACTAGCACATGTACTGTTAGAGGGTGGTTTTTTACCCACAGGCACGAACACTGAATGTGTTACCTGAAATAACAAGATACACCTCTGAAAAGCAGGAATCGAGTCAGCAGTGGCACTTTATTTAAACAAGCAAACATAAAGTGTCAAAGACACATCATTAATCAAAAACAAAACCATGCAATCTAACAACTATTAAATCATGGCAATTCAAAGAGAGAGTGAGAGATAGAGAAATTGAATATCAAAGTACATTGTTCTAGTAAGCACAGGCTGCTCCATCGAGGAGGCAGTTGAAGATAGAGACGTTCTCTGCAAGCCCAGTAGAAATCCATGGCTGGAGGTGCCATATTGCATGTCCAAATTATAGAGGGTGCTGTTGCAGCCAGAGTTGCGCCCAAAAGGTACAGTGCTATTTTCTAGAAAACAGAGAAGAGGTGACTTTAGTTTGAAAGCTTTTTTAGGTTTGGACATTTTCTCCCCACCCCAAGTGTACCTCCCACTCTATCCCATCGTCATAATCTGAGTCTACCGAAAGTGCCCCTAAAGACGCTGCTCTACACCTCAAGTAACCTGAGGCACTCCAGTTGTAATGGACATAAATTCTGGCAAATAAGCATAGAACAGTTCTATTTTGGCATGGCAAGGTAGGGTGTGGGGTATAAAGCCATTACAGTCTGCTGAGGATGATCTTACTATCATAAACCCATTCTTCCTAGTGAAGGCTGCCCTAAGGTCTATATCAGGCACTCCTATCTTGAGCTTTTTTGTTACCTCCCCCTCTATTCTGGCATCGTCAGTGATAACCATGTGCATTATTGGGGTGTGGTCCCATATTGTGGTATTTACGAACACTTCAGAGATTTTGGCCTCAATAATCTGAACTTGCCCCCGTATTCTGCAGAAGAACAGGTGTAGGAGACATTTTACAGTGTGTGGTGGTACTTCCCTAGGGAAAATCAGTCTATCTGCACCTACTGCATGGGAAATGTATGAGCACACATAACAGTATTCATTAGTCGTCTGCCTCCCTGCTATTGCCATCTGGCTGTACCACATATTATCCTGGAGATAGTCATGGACACTATGCTGCCAGGCCAATGGGGCATCCCTACGATGATGGGACAACTTAGAGGGACACTTTGTAACATTAGTGGTACCATCACAGGCAATAGAGGTATTGGAATACATTGCGTTAATAAAGGTTCCACTACTACTGCTACAGGTGTCAGCAGGTGAAGGGGAAAAAGGGTATGGGATGCACAGTAGTGTGGACATTTCAACCTTTTGAGGAATACAAGTCTTTTGAGCCCATGTAGGAAGCTGACTCTGTATTTACTATACCTAAATGGGGTATAGTGTGCACAGAGTCCAGTGGAACCCCAAAGGTAGGCAGAGGTAAAAGTAGACAGCACCTTACTCTCTATTTGTGGTAGTGTGGGCGAGCAGTAAGGCTTTATGAGAGGGTAGTGTTAAGCATTTGTTGTACACCCTCAGGCAGCAAATGATGTCACATGCTCAAAGACTGAACTCAGACCAATTTGTTTGTATCAAAAAATATTATTTAGTTATTTTATTTCTAGAACCAAGCCTGGTGCAGGTAAGTGAAATAAATGCTTTGCAAAATCTTATGCAATGTTTTACAGTTAAATGCAGGTTCAAATGCAGTTGATTGAATTACAGCTAAGTCAATGTTTCGAAATTACTTTTCATTTACTTTACAGATTACTTTGTACGCTACTTTTCAGATTACTTTTTAAGTTACTTTTTCTACTCAGTGTGATATGCCTAGTTTTACACCATTCCTATTTTCTGCCTTTCCGTCCTCCAGAATTATTTCTTAAGTTTCCAACTTTCACCCTCATGTTTGTTGTCAATTATTTGCAGTCATAGAGTTATAGGGACTTTGAATGTCCCGCCGTCTTTCATTTTTGGTGACGTTTTCTATTTCTACACCGCCGCGCACCCTCGTCAGTTACACACTGGCCCTCACTCATGGGAGACCTGCTATCTGTCGGAACCGCGGTAAGAAACTAGCTAGTACACAGCCCTCGCTTTTGTTTGCATGCCTGTTTACTTGCACCGCTGGTACCTCGTTCTGTCGGAACAGCGATATTAACTACATTTAGCCCGCACAGAATGACCGCATTCCGTGCATGCCTATCCACTTTCCCTTCAACGAATTGCGATACATTTCATCAGTTGAACTGCCATTTCTTATGCGTGTTCACTTTGTAGTAGGGTATCACGCTATGCGACATACCGCCATATATCGGTATTAAGATAAGGGATACGTCACGTCCCCGCCTGCACAGAATGACCCATTCTCGGCATGCTCGTTTACTTTCCTATCACGGTACCGCATGTGAGTTATTTATAATTCGGTTCACTTAGTCACATTTTCTCATGCTATCCCGTGCACGCCTGTTCACTTTCCCTTCATGTTATGGCGACTTATTTTATCAGTTGAACGGCCATTTCCCACTGTGCTTGTTTACTAATAATATGGTATTACGCCATGCAAGATACCTCAATATATCCGCAATAAGATATGTACCATACAGAATGACTGCATTCTCGGTATGCTTGTTCACTTCCCGATTACGGTACTGCATGTGAGCTATTCATTATTCATCATTCTGTTCACTTCAGTCGCATTTCCTCACACCACAGCCTTTCACCGACGGTCTGCTTGCACAAGACTTAAATTACGCTTTTGATTTTCCAATCACCTCACTGGGGTACTCAAGGCTTACTTTACATTTCTGAGACTATCATGATGTACTCTTCACATTCGCCATCTCCATTTCAATGTTTTTGATGAACCATTGGGTTTAAACCGTATTTCTTCGGAAGGATCTATTGGAAATTTCATATTACTGTGGAATAAAACTTCACTTCCATGTTGATCTGTTGCTTATTCATTATATAGAAGTGGATTAAACTCCTTGTTGGAGACTGGCTGTGCCACCGGGGGATGTTACCCAGCTGGGGAACGCTTCGCATTCATTGTACCGTCACGCTGATTGATCAGACAGCGATACGCCGGTCGCACGCAAAACACAGAGTCAATTGTCGAACTTCAAAACTACAGCAAGGGTGTGCAAGTACCTCCCATTGATATGCCTAGATATCACACTGGGACATTTCCTAGAGAAAAGGTAAGTAAATCAGTGTTCGAGGCATATGTGCTGTAGATCATATGCTTTAGCATAGATCGCCATCTAGTGTTGGGTCCGGATGTTTGCACTTTGTTTTTCTTCGAAGAAGTCTGTCTAGTCACGAGGTAGGTGACTCCTCCTTTCGGTGATAGTGCGCATGGGCATCGACTCCATCCTTAGATTGTTTTTTTCCGCCATCGGGTTCGGATGTGTATTGCTGCGCTCCGGTTCGGTATCGTTTTCGAACCCCTTCGATGCGCAATCCTCTACCCTCGACGGTGTTGTCTATCAATCGCGGTTCCCCATTCGACGCGCATTGTTCAACTGCGAAAACCTTCGATCGGGAAACTTGAGGCGGGCCGTCGGGCCTACCCGTGCCGACCACGCTAGCAGTCGATGGAACCGACTCCATTTAAACTATGTCCTGGGTGTAGTGCACAATTCCCACGCACTGACTTGCACGAGGTGTGCAACCTCTGCTTATCCCCGGTACACGGCAAAAAGGACTGTGACGCGTGTCGATCGTTCCGATCGAAGAAGACTCTTCGTGTCGTCGGGCTCGACGCCACGAGATGCAACGCAACAGCGGCTCCGTACCGGACATCTTCGGCGAAGATTCCGATATCCACCGTCCAGCTGAAGAAGCCGAGGATGAAGAACTGGTCTCTGTGTCCGAAGCCGACTCCGACATGGAAGAAGAACAGAACATCACTCCGGGTCAGCGTACCGTGAGTACAGATCCCCCTGTGCCCAGTCAACATAAATCAAAGGCTCCGGTACCACCTTCGCCCTCAGGCTCAGGTCGGCACCGAGAAAAAGTTTCAGATGCCCCGCCCTCCAGCCCGGCTACGAAACACAAAGAGAAGCCTTCTGGCTCGGGCTCGAGCCGGCCCCATTCCGGTGCCGAACCAACACCTTCGGCACCGAAACATAAGTCGAAGCATCTGCCAGTCACCACACCACCGAAGGCACCTTCGACACCGTAGACCTTGGAGCTGAAATCCTCCACACCTAAAGCTTCGGAGCCTAAATCCTCAACACCTAAAGGCTCGGAGCCGAAACCCTCCGCGCCGAAAAGCTCGGAGCCGAAACCTACCACACCAAAAGGTTCGGAGCCGAAACCTGCCAAGGCCAAGCAATCAGAAAAACATTCAACGCACAAAGACTCTGAGCCGAAATCTTCGACGCCGAAATTGGGACATAAAGAGAAAGACACTCCATCCAAAGAGCCTCGGTCCGATGAACCACCTTTGGATCTGAAACAAAAGAAACTTGTCATTAACCCTGAAACGGAACACATCCATGCCACTCTTCCTAAAAAAACGGAAGCTGGATCTCACTGAGGACTACCCTATCCCTCTTAAGAAAAAGGACATGGGTACTAACCCTCCTCCCCCTTATATTACACCTCCCCCTTCTAATCCTAATTTGATTATTACACCATCAAATTCACCACTACCTCCACTTTCACCTGACCCACAGGATGAAGACTATGGGGATGGGGATGAAGAGCAGGATGTACCACACGATCAGGACATACCTCAAGACACTGACCCTTGGGAAAATTATCATAGGGAACCAGACATTGAGAACGACCCTGACCTGTATCCCTCTAGACCCTCCCCCCCGATGACAACATTGGATACGTTCAGCTTATTAACAGGGCTGCTCAATATGACTGGGTGGAACTCCATAAAGAACCTTTAGAAGAGGATTTCCTCTTTGAAACACTCACTCATTCACAAAGGTCTACTCACACTTTACCTATGCTGAAGGGCATGTTAAAGCACACAAACAAAGTATTTAAAGACCCAGTTAGGGCAAGAATACTCACACCCAGAGTAGACAAGAAATACAAACCTGCTCCTACTGATCATCCTTACAACAAAGGTCAGTTGCCTTTAGACTCTCTTGTAGTATCTAACACTCGCAAGAGAGCTAACTCTCAAACAACAGGTGAAGCCCCCCTCCTGATAAGGAGTCCAAGCTCATTGATGCCTCTGGCAAAAGAGTGGCTTCACAGGCTGCAAATCATTGGCGTATTGCCAACGCTCAGGCTCTGCTAGCACGCTATGATAGGGCTCATTACGATGAGTTAGAGAAATTCATGCAACACTTACCAGATGAGTACAAAGCAAAAGCTAATGACCTTATCCTGGAAGATAAACTTATCACTAACACTTCCATTAAATGTGCACTGGATGCAGCAGATACAGCAGCTTGTGCCATCAATACTAGTGTGCTATTGCGCAGACATGCTTGGCTTAGAATTTCTGGATTCAAGCAGGAGGTACAATCCTCCATACTTAACCAACCTTTTGATAAGGAGCATCTTTTCGGACCAGCTTTCGATACCTTGCTGGAAAAGATGAAGAAAGACACTGAGGTCGCAAAATCTATGGGAGCTTTACAACTTCCTACTAATGGAGGTTCCTTTCGCCGCTCCTTTTACAGGGGTGGCACCGAAACTCCCTCCTCCTCGTACAAGGGTAACAACCAATCCCCCTCTTCCAGAGGTTATTATCAAGGAGGGTATAGAGGAAACAATGCTAGAGGAAGAGGCAAGGGTAACTCCACACGCACTTCCCCCGCAAACAAACAGTGACTTCCCTCCGTTACCCCCCGATCATTCTTCACCTGTCGGGGGACGTCTTTCACAATTCCTACCCGTCTGGAACTCAATCACCTCAGACAAATGGGTACTACAAATTATCCAGTATGGTTACTGCCTGGAGCTTACAAGCACTCCCCCAACTATTCGATCAAGAGCTCATGTAATGTCACCAAAAATTCTCACCCTCTTAAAACAAGAGGTTCTCTCTCTCTTGGAAAAACATGCTATAGAACCGGTCCTGTTTCATCATCAGGGGACCGGAGTATACTCCCTGTATTTCTTAATCCCCAAGAAAGACGGCTCTCCCAGGCCTATATTAGACCTCAGACAGCTAAATCTTTACATTCAGTCTGACCACTTCCTCATGGTCACACTTCAACAGGTGCTCCCACTACTTCAGCAAGGCGACTTTCTATCCACTCTGGATTTAAAGGACGCCTACTTCCATATTCCCATTCACCCGGCTCACAGAAAATATCTCAGGTTTGTGGTGGACGGATAACATTGTCAATTCAAAGTTCTCCCATTCGGGGTAACTACAGCACCCAGAGTATTCACCAAGTGTCTTCAGTAGTCGCAGCTCACTTAAGAAGACAGCACATTCACGTCTTCCCTTATCTAGACGACTGGCTAATAAAAGCCAGATCACAACACAGCTGCCTACCCCACACTCACAGAACAGTTCAACTGCTTCACGACTTGGGTTTCACTGTAAACCTCACCCAGTCTCACCTCCAACTATCCAACACACAAACGTATCTAGGAGCAACAATAGATACTTGCAAAGCTCTAGCATACCCCAACCCAGTCAGGATACGCAACATGCAAAATCTATTGTCACAATTTCAGCCCCAACACTCACTACCAGCTCGAGTGTTCATGCAATTGATTGGAATGATGGCTTCTTGCATTCTAATCGTTCCTTCTGCAAGGCTCCAAATGCGTCCCCTACAGGAATGCTTAGCACGTCAGTGGAACCAGGCTCAAGGTCAGTTAACAGATCTAGTGTTGGTAGACGGCCGCACCCATCGCTCTCTACAGTGGTGGAATATAAAAAAAACTTTCCAAGGGGCGGCCATTCATCGACCCGGTTCCACAGATAGTGCTAACAGCAGACGCATCGCTCACTGGTTGGGGAGCTCATCTTCAAAAACATACCATTCAGGGCATGTGGACTGTACAACAAAAATGACTCTACATAATCCATCTGGAACTACTAGCAATTTTTCTAGCATTGAAAGCCTTTCAATTGCATCTAGTAGGCAAAGCTGTCTTAGTTTGTACAGACAACATGGCAGCAATGTACTACATACAAAAACGGGGGGGGACACAATCTCTACAGCTTTCGCAACTAGCTCAAAGCATCTGGAGATGGGCCATACCTCAAAAAATATATCTCCTTGCAGAACACCTCCCAGGAGTAAACAACCAGATTGCAGATCTACTCAGTCGTCAACGACAGCAGATTCACGAATGGAAACTACATCCTCAAGTTCTCCTCCCATTCTTCCAAATGTGGTGCTACCCAGATATAGATCTGTTCGCCACACACCTCACCGCAGAAAGCCCAAGCTTCGCGTCCAGGCACCCACACCCATTGTACAAAGGCAATGCGCTATGGATGAATTGGTCAGGAATATTTGCTTACGCTTTTCCACCTCTCCCGCTAATTCCGTTAGTGGTACGGAAACTCAAACAGCATTCCCTGACACTGATCCTAGTTGCTCCCACATGGGCTCGACAACCCTAGTTCACAACCTTGTTGGAACTATCAGTAGTTCCCCACCAAAAACTACACCTCTCCCCCAGGCTTCTCACTCAGAACCATGGAGAGATCAGACATCCAGATCCCAGTCATCTCAACCTTGCGATCTGGCACCTGAAATCCTAGAGTATGGCTACCTTAATCTTCCGCCAGACTGTATGAATGTCATCAAAGAAGCTAGACGCCCTACCACAAGATCATGCTACGCAGCAAAGTGGAAGCGATTTGTTGTTTACTGTAACAACAATCACATAAATCCACTAGATGCTTCCATTCAAAACATCATTTGTTATTTATTACACCGACAGCGTTCTAATTTAGCGTATACATCCATACACTTACATCTTGCTGCCATAGCTGCATACCTACAAAACAGACAACACTTGTCTCTGTTTAGAGTGCCGGCTATTAAAGCTTTTATGGAAGGACTTAAAAGAATCATTCCTCCTATATTTCCACCTTCTCCTGTGTGGAACCTCAACATAGTTCTTACAAGACTCATGGGTCCACCCTTTGAGCCATTGCACAAATGTGAACTACAATTTCTTACCTGGAAAGTAGCCTTCCTTATAGCCATCACATCTCTAAGAAAAGTGGGTGAGCTTCAGGCACTAACTATACAAGAACCATTTTTACAAATACACCAAAACAAAGTGGTTCTTAGGACTAACCCCCAAATTTTTACCCACAGTCGTCTCTGCCTTTCACATCAATCAGTCTGTTGAGTTGCCGGTATTCTTCCCTCAACCAGATTCAGTGGCAGAGCATGCTCTTCACACATTAGATGTTAAAAGAGCGTTACTATACTACATAGAAAGAACAAAACCTTTTAGGAAAACCAAACAACTTTTTGTTGCTTTTGCGCCACCACATAAAGGCAATCCCATATCAAAAGCGAGTATTGCAAGGTGGATAGTTAAGTGTATTAAAATATGCTACATTAAAGCTAAGCGCACATTAACAATTCCCCCTAGAGCGCATTCTACATGCAAACTAGGGGCTTCTATGGCATTCTTAGGAAAATACCCCTAGATGACATCTGCAGGGCTGCAACATGGTCTACACCACACATATTCACAAAACACTATTGTGTAGATGTGTTAGCAAGACAGCAAGCTAGTGTGGGCCAGGCAGTTTTACGAACACTATTTCAAACCACTGCAACAGCTACAGGTTAGCCACCGCTTGGGAGATAACTGCTGTATAGTCTATGCTAAAGCATATGAACTACAGCTCATATGCCTCGAACGGAAAATGCTACTTACCCAGTATGCATCTGTTCTTGGCATATAGAGCTGTAGAATCATATGCGCCCACCCGCCTCCCCGGGTACCTTTATCTGTTGCAGTATTATCTTACTTAGATACATTATACATGGACATCTCTTTACTACTCTTACTAACTCCATCATCACCCTTTACGGCAAAACAATCTAAGGATGGAGTCAATGCCCATGCGCACTATCACCGAAAGGAGGAGTCACCTACCTCGTGACTAGAAAGACTTCTTCGAAGAAAAACAAAATGCAAACATCCGGACCCAACACTAGATGGCGATCTATGCTAAAGCATATGATTCTACAGCTCTATATGCCAAGAACAGATGCATACTGGGTAAGTAGCATTTTCCTTTTGTACATTTGCAGTTTTTCAGTGGTTCAAACAAACCAACTCCACACAGAACAATTTTCAAGGAAAAACAGTCAATGTATTCTTATGGAGAAAAAGTAAGTTTACGGTTTGAAGGGAAGTACAAGTTTATGGGAGTTGGTATTCTGGGGTTAGAACCAGGGTTCCCCCAGGGTCGAGGATGCACTCTCAAAACACCTTCAGCTGCACTAGGGCAGCTGGGTGCAGAGTGCTGATGCCCAATGTTATCCAATGGGGGATAGTGGGCCTCCGGTTGGTGGCTGCTCACGAGCAGGCCACAAGGTTGTGGGAGCAAATCTCCTTGTGTTAGGCTCAAGGCAAAGGGGGATGCGAGTTGGCACCCAAAGTACACCCGCAGCGGCGGCTGGGTGCAGGGTGCTGTTTTGGCGTTAGGTGCCCTGTTTTTTTCAATGGGGATTGCCGGTTTGGGTTTTTGGCTGCAGTCTCAGTCCAGGAAGACTACCGGGAAGAACCAACAGCTGGGCCGGTAAGTTGGAGGGCTCGGGACGTAGGTGCACCTCAGGTTCTTTTCTCCAGGGCGCAGGCGGCTGGATGCAGGGATGTCTTTTGAGGTCGGATTTCACCTTACTGGGTCACGGTGGACTCGGACTCTGGAGCGCTAGGGGACCTTGCTGGGACCGGTGGACCACCCGGATTCAGACCATAGGCGTCTAGTTTCTTTGTCCTCAGCAGGCTCAGAGTCTGCCTTGGGAGTTTCTTTTGAACAGAGCTGCTGTTCACAGGAGCTCCGGTCTTTGTTGAAGGCAGTCAGTCCTCCCAGGGGTTCTGGAGGTCCCTGGCTGCAGGACAAGAGGACTTTTGGTGCAGGAACTCTGGAAAAAGCAGACGGGCCGGTAGGGCTGGGGCCATGTCAGTTCTTCTCTGCAGTCTCCTCTGCTGGGTGTCTTCTTTTGTCCTTCTTCTTCGTAGGTTGTGGGAATCTGTCTTCTTGGTTCAGGGCTGCCCCCTATATAATGTATTTAGGGTGCGTTTTAGGGGTCTCGAGGTCAGTAGCCAATGGGCTACTGACCATAGGGTGACTCCACCCTTGATGTGCTCACCTCACGTGGGGGAGTGGGCACAATCCCTAATCCTGATTGGAGACTGCCTGCCATCTGCAAGATGGCGGGCACTAAAGAGTGGGCTTCACCTCGCCTCCCCCACCTGAGCAGTGGGGTTGGCAGAGGTGGGCACACCTTCTGGGCTGTGCTAATTTCTCCCGCCTGTCTTCCTGCCGAAACGGAGGGGAGACAGGGAGGGGGCCTGCTCCTGATAGCAGGAGAGGCTGGGGGTCACGTTACAAAGGCGGCAAGGCCTTTGAAGCTCTCCTGCCACAGATGACTCTTCCTGGCCTGGGGGAGGTCTAGCCACCTCCACCTAGGAAACGCAATGTTTCTGGGATCACGGAGCAAAGGCTCCCACCCCAGGGGTCCAGAAACATGTCTCGTGGTGGCAGGCTGGTGTGTACCAGTCAGGGAACCTACCAGAGGCTGGTCGTTTTTCAGGGGGCATCTCTAAGATGCCCTTTGAGTGCTTTTTCATTAAATCCCACACTGTCATCAGAGTGGGTTTAATGTGCTGAGAAGCTTGATACCAAACTTCCCAATTTTCAGTAAAGCCATTATGGTGCTGTGGAGTTCATAATGACAAACTGCCAGCACCATATACTCTTAATGGCAGCACTGCACTTACAATGTCTATGAATTGGTCTAGACACTGTAGGGGTACAGGGCTCGTGCACCTGTAACCTCACCACTGGTATAGTGCACCCAGCTAGAGGGTTGGCTGACCTATGCCAGGGCAGTGGGTTGTAGGCATGGCACACAGGGATGTGTGCCATGTCGACTCTTCACTTTGTTCTGCACCATAACACGCAGCCTGCAATGGCAGTGTGTGTGAGTAAAGGTACAGGGCCTTTAAGTGTGGTTGCACAATAAGTGCTGCAGCCCTTAGAGGCCTTCCCTGGCCACAGTGCCCTTGATACCCATGGTACCTTTTACAAGGGACTGACATGTGGCCAGAGAGGTGCCAATTGGGGGTACAAGGTACAGTTTTGGGAAAGAACACAGGCCCCGGGAACCTGATTGGGAGGGACCCAGGGCACATCAAGTCAAAGTGCATCAGTAGTCAGGCAAAAAGAGGGGGGGTTACTACAACAGAAATCCAGCTTCCTACAGCCAAGCAATAAGAAAGAACAGTGAACCAATAAAACATTGTTAGTGCCACTCCAACAATAAGATAAAGACATAAAATAAAGAAACGTATCTTGTTATAAGGATCTTTTGCGCTGCTGGTGTTACAGCTGTATCTGTAGACTACAAAACATTCACATTCTTCTTCTCAGCTAGTCAATGAGAACAAGTTGCCCTCCTCTTGTTCGTTGTTCAGTGCTGAGGTGGCGCAGGGTCGACCCTGATGTCGCTCCAATGTATCCATGTTCTTCAGCTGTTGGCGAGGAGTCTGTGACTTTAAAAGGTCCTTCAAATTTTAGTGTTTTCCGCCGACGGACGGCCTTCCGGACAAAGATCTGTGTTCCGGGAGGGATGAGTAGGAGCTCAGGATCGATGGGGCCTTTTCCTTCCGCTTGGATATCTGAGTAGAAAGAAACTGCGCCGTGCGTGTTAACTCATACAGATACTCATACATTTCAGCTTTCACAATTTCAGAAGAAGTTTCAGCATCAGTTTTAGGTCTAGTTCCTGGGACTGATAGATTTATTGATCATCCAGTGACAAGCTGAACGGGCATCAGGTGGTGGTCGGAACTTGGAGTATTTCTGAATGAACACAGGGCAATCAGTAGGCAATAGAGCATTTTTTTTCTCCAATTGTGGCACTTATCTTGCTTATTTTATTCTTAAGCAGACCGCTTATTGCTTTGTTGGTGGTATGTGGATGTTAATTTGTGTTTAATCCCTAGCAAGACCTCTAGGAGAAGACCTTATTTAAGATGGTCAAAGAACTGTCCGGCTCTGAAACCCAATCTACCCCCTCCACTTTGAATGGTTTGCAATGTGAAGACCTTGCCAAATTTTTCCTCCATAAAGTGGAGAAAATATACTCTGAGATGCATGACATGCAACCAGGAAACTCCCCGCAGCTAACACTTATATTCCCTCAAGCATCTATAAAAAGCACTTATAGTGATAAAAGGTTTCCCGAATCCACTAGTAAACTGGAAACTTGGTCTCCATTAGAGATGTGCTCTTTTAAACGGCTTTTAGCAAGCATAAAATCCGGATCACCCTGTGACCCTCTCCCGACCTCTGTACTACAGCAACTTGAGACGTCCTCACTTATGACAATTATGGAACTTTTGAATGCCTCCCTTGTGGAGGCAACGGTTCCTCCAGAATGGAAACATGCAATGGTGCTTCCTTTGCTGAAGAAATCCAACGCGGATCCTGACCTGCCCTCCAACTATCGGCCTATTTCATTACTTCCGGCCCTTTCTAAAGTTTTGGAGAGACACATTAATGCACAGTTAACTCAGTTTGTTGAGTCACAAAATTATCTACACTCTTCGCAGTCGGGCTTTAGAGCCGGCTTCTCGACGGAAACTACACTACTTGGAGTCATGGAAAGACTGCGTCACCATCTAGATCAGAGGTCTTCAATCTGTGGGGCGCGACCCCCAGGGGGGCCGTGGAGGCATGGGAAGGGGGTCGCGCTCTTCATTTTGTAAAAGAAAACATTCCAGACGGTCACCGGTAGTTAAAATGCTTTCCCTGGGGTGTTATTCAGGGACTCTCCGGTGCTGGGAAATGGAAGCCAGACAGACAGCTAAACACGCCTTTCTACTAGTGTGTTGCTGGTCTGAAAGAAATGCAAATGTGCACAACGAGTTAATCTGCAAATGTAAAGGATTTGCAGATTAACTTGTTGTGCACATTTGCATTTCTTTCAGTCCAGCAGCACAATGGCAGAAAGGTGTATTTAGCTGTCTGCCTGGCTTTGATTTCTCAGGACAGGAGAGTGCTGTTGCAGTTACTTGATCAAATCACTTTAAGCTTTTTGAGTGGTAGTGCACAGAGTTAACTTAGCTGTGAAGTGCTTGCTTTTAATTGTTGTAATTACATAGCGTTTACTATCCCTGAGAATGTGTTGAAGGACTGTTATGTAAAAAATTGCATTACATAGGGTCTGGATTTTACTAAAATCTATGGGTCTCATTTACAATGAAATGGTGTACCGCAGCTCTGCAAGTATTTTTGTGCGCTGCCCTATGCTAATTCAAAAGGGCAGGAATGGACTGTATTTATAAGATACAGTGCACTCCTGTCCTTTCTGCCGGTGCACAATTTGGTGCCTAGCGCCAACGAAGGCACCCTTGCACCGTGGTGCAAGGGTGTCTGCATTGTTGGCAGAATTGTTTGTGTGCAAGAAGGCACGCCTTCCTGCGCAAAAACAACCCATGGAGGCCTTTTTTCTCTTTCTATGTGTGCTACACATAGAAAGAGGAAACAATTGAGGAGAAATAAAGATATTTCTCCTCGTTACGCATCCCCTGGGGCAGCGCAGTTTTGACGCATCCTCAGGTTGACAGATTCTTGTAAATCTGGGAATGTGTCAAAACCCATGGGAAAACTCACCGCAACGCCCCTGGAATGCACCCCCTTACGAAGTGTAAAGCAATGCACCGACTTCTGCTGTGTTGCCTTACACCATATCTAGGAGGCCATTAAAAGCCATGCAAAGTGGCTCTGCGTGGCCACGTAGATATGGGTCTGCTCTCCGCAGCGACAGCGCAAAGGGCTTCTAAATAAGCCCCTATATTTTGGAAGCAGCCCGTATATTTTGGAAGCACCATTTTATCGTAAATCATTTTGCGTATTTTGTAGCGGCCTATCTTATACTGTGTGTAATGCAAGTATAAAATAATGACTTGCATATTCTCAGTGCTTTCTTTTCACAGGCTGTGACCTCATAGCAATAAAAATACACAAGTCACTATTCTCCACTGCACCAACCACGATTTAATTCTGTGGCTCTCTAGTTTCACACAGACTTTTGCAGTGCATTAACTAATAGAGGTTTCATATTTTATTATAGTGCATTTCCCACTGAGTAACAACTTTTTAAAATGTATTAACTATTCATTGAAGCTGCCCGTTATTTTATATGTAGCTACCTGACGGTGAAAGACTTAAAAAACGTACGTATGTTTTAATTATGATGAATGATGTTCAGCTACCTCCAGTGACATGCAGGTGTAAATGCCAAGCTGTCAGCATCCCATGAAATATAGTATGATTTTACTCTGTCGTGCAATAAAGTTGCAGCCCATGCATTACATCTATTATACCAAGGGCCACTGGAAGTTTGTGATTGTGCGGCAGCAGCGATTTTAGCATAGTTATAGATTTGCTGCATTTGCCACATAATCCATCATCTGCCGCATAATTTGTTGATTTTAACAAAAAAAAATTATTTACTCAAAAGGTTTAAAAGTTACTAAAAGGCAACAACAGGTGTTGCCGCTCTTTAGAAGGCCCTTTGTAAAGCTGCTCTGGTCATGTTTTGTTGCTTATTGCTATATTTGGGTGTTATACTGGTACTAATGAGGTGCAAGCACAGATTGACCATTTCTCTGGAGAACACTTATGGTTGTCAATGATAAGGACTACCAGGTTGTAGAACTTTTTGTCGAGAGGGGGTCCTTATGCCTAAAATTTTTTGATGGTGGGTCTCGGCATCAAAAAGTTTGAAGACCACTGATCTAGATGTTGGAGAAACGGTGGCTCTCATATTGCTCGATTTGAGCGCAGCTTTTGACACGGTGTCTCACACCGTGCTAGTGAAAGCCCTACAATCTCTGGGCATTGCCGGGCCGGCACTTAACTGGCTGATTTCTTTCCTTACGGACCGCACCTTTTAGGTCTTCTCTCCAACGGCCAGATCTGACATTCACCCTTCTCCTTATGGGATGCCCCAGGGCTCTATTCTTAGCCCTCTGCTGTTTAACGTATATGTCACACCTCTGGCGGACATCGCAGAGGAGGCTGGGTTGTCTCTGTTCTCTTATGCCGACGACACCCAGATTATCTTCTCTCTGTCTGCCGAAAAGACGTCCCAGTCATCTGCTCTTCGGTTGGGCTTGAGTAAGATCGCATCTTGGATGCAGTCTAATTTTCTCAAGTTCAACGGAGAGAAAACTGAGGTCCTGATCTTGGGGAAAGATAAAGAGCTTTGGGGTTCCCAGCACTGGCCGGCTGAGATGGGCGCTCTTCCTCAGCCTTCCCGCCAGGTCCTCAATTTAGGATTCATCATTGATGATCAACTATCAATGCGACAGCAAGCCGTGAAGGTGGTCGCCACCCGTTTCACCATCCTGAAATGGCTCAAAAAGATTATCTGGATGTTGCCTAGTTCCACCCAGAGAACCGTAGTCCAGGCTCTTGTCACTTCTAGACTGGACTACGGCAATATTCTATATCTGGGGGCCAACAAGGATGTGACACGTAAGCTGCAGGTGGTGCAGAATTCTGCCGCCAGACTGCTCTGTCAAGTTCCTACAGCTGCCTCTATCTCTGGCTCTTTGCGAGACCTTCATTGGCTCAGGGTAGAGAACCGGATTAAGTTCAAAGCCCTGAGCTACATTTTTAAGATCAAATCTGGTATGGCTCCTCAATACCTGCAAGCCCTGGCTCACCCCTACCTGCCCTCTCGCCCGCTCCGCTCTGCCATTCTGGCGAAATTCTCGGTCCCGAGATTTAGACTATCACGCATGGGTGGCCGATCTTTTGCTTGCCTGGGTCCTGCCTTATGGAATTCTCTCCCTGTGTCACTCCGCACTGAAACTCTTTACGGGAATTTCCGTAAATGCCTAAAAACCTGGCTTTTTAACCAATAACCTCTTTCACTCCTTTCTGTTCCTTACAGGCTGGCGCCAGGAAACCCTTGGGTAGCTGTTGCGCCTTACAAACTAAAAATAACATAACATAACATAGGAGCATAACATTGGCTGTTGCTTTAGCATCATAGTGGACACATGGTCCAGCTTTGATCCAAACATGTGTGGGAAAATGTTTCTGGTCTAATGGTACTTGTAGTAGGGCCTATGGCATGACAGGTTTTCCTGTTACAGTCTGCCTATAGATAAAATCTGAGGGATCTAGTTGTATTCCCCTATTTTTTTTTGTGCACACCTGACCCACCCATCGCACCAAATGTGTCATCTACTCCTCACCAAACATTCTCTGTCTATGAACTGTGGCTAGGTGTGAAACAGTAGTTGTGTAATTGTGCGGGCACAATATTCAGAAATATAAAACACATATGCACCAGTGGAACTCCTAACCAGACATGAGGAGGTGAAAACGTGATCATTGAGCATATGTTTGCAAGCATCCTACTAGACCTCTCCGCTGCCTTCGACACCGTCTCCCACCGCACTCTCACCGCCCGGCTCCTCGATGCCGGCATACAGGGAACCACCCTCGACTGGCTCTGCACCTTCCTCACCGGCAGAACTCAAAGAATCAGACTCTCGCCCTTCCTCTCTAAACCCACAGAGATCAACTGCGGAATACCCCAAGAATCATCGCTCAGTCTCACGCTCTTCAACATCTACATGGTCCCCCTCGCCGCCATCGTCAGACAGCATGGACTCAGCATAGTATCCTATGCCGACGACACCCAGCTCATCCACTCCCTCATTAAGGAACCCAACACCACCAGACTCAGCTTCCAGGAAGGAATAAAAGACGTCTCATCCTGGATGAGCAGCAGCTGTCTGAAGCTCAACTCGGAGAAGACTGAAGTCCTCGTCCTTGGGCCCACCCCCTCAGCATGGGACAACACCTGGTGGCCCACCTCCCTCTGCAACCCCCCACCCCCACGGACCACGCACAAAACCTCGGCATCATACTCGACTCCTCCCTCACCATGACCTGACAGTTCAACGCCGTCGCCTCCAGCTGCTTCAACACCCTCCGCATCCTTCGCAAGACCTTCAAATGGATCCTCCCCTGAATCCAGAAAGACAGTCACCCACGCACTCATAACAAGCAGACTGGACTACCGAAATGCCCTCTACGCCAGAATTAACAAATCCCTGCTACGCAAACTCCAGACCATCCAGAACACCGCAGCCAGACTCGTCCTCGGCATCCCACGACACAAACACATCACCCAACACCTGCAAGACCTCCACTGGCTCCCCGTCGAGAAGAGAGTAAACCTTCAAGCTACTTACCCACGCCTACAAATCCCTCCACAACATCGCACCCAAATACCTCAACAAAAGAGTCTCCTTCCACGTACCCAAGAGAAACCTCCCCTCCGCCGACCTCGCCCTCGCCGAAACCCCACGCATCCGCAGAGCCAAAGCGGGTGGAAGAGCCATTTCCTACATCGCGGCAAAGACCTGGAATGAGCTTCCGATCAACATCAGACGCTCCTCCACTCTGCACACCTTCAGGAAGAGCCTCAAGACCTGGCTCTTCGGCTTACTCAGAGCTGCACCCCTTCCTCCTCCCCCACCCCCCCACCCCCTCAGCACCTTCAGACCCTCACGGGTGAGTAGCGAGCTTCACAATTCCCTGATTGAGCATCTCAAACAGGAAACCTAGTACGCTGCGTAGGGAGATGAAGGAAAGAACCCAAAAATATTGTCTGCAGTGTGCAAAACCTCGAAACATAACTTAGATCCTAAAGCAAAAGAAGAACCAAACACGTACCATAATTGCTCCCTACAGCAAGGCACATATCATAACCTCCTTCACAGTAACACATTTGGGAAACAAAACCTCATAGTGGTCAAAATTGCAAAATATTTTCAGTCACCCCTAAAGTCTGCACCTGTAGTCCAAAAGGCATTTTTTAAATCTGCACCCATTGTATTCTGAAAATATTGCAATACTGAGCATCGCTACTCAATGCATATTAATCTTCTATATTGAAATACACCTTACATTACCACTCACTATCCGTCCTTTGTAGTCCCTAGCGAATGCACTGCATCAAAATGCACCCTAGCGCATCCTGCCTACAATCCATGTCTCTAAAAAATATATATATATATATTATCTGCAAGCCTGATGACCCTAGAAAAGGAAAACATTAATATGCCTACACATAGTTACATACATATCCAAGTCAATATTCCCAGTACTAATCTATATATCCTTTTTTGTGTGTGTGTATAATTCTGCAATAAGTGCGCGCACTGCCACCCATTGTGATTAAACTTATAAGCAGCCTGCCATTACAGGTCAGTGTGCGCGCACTTGCACCTATGATGCCTGGGATTGTGTGTGCAGCCTGCCATCGCAGGCCTGTGCGTGAGCACCAACACCCATATTAGTTAAGCTCATGTCCTGTGTGCTGTTGCAGACTTGGGCAGGCGCACTTGCACCCCTGGGGTTGGGGACTATGCGTCCAACCTGCCATTGCAGGTCTGTGTGCTCACTGGAGCAAGTGTGCCCAGGTAGTGAGGAATACCTGTATGTGCTTTCACTACCTTTGCGGCTTGCTCTTCCCATAGGTTAACATGGGGAAGTGGTTCACATATTACTTCGGGCTGCAATTGTGGATTGCAGTGGAGCAGCCTCATAATGTTTCTTATCAATAGATTTGCCTTGCCAAACCCTTCCCAGTGGTAAAGGTGGTTTTGGCATAACTCGCTTAAAAATTTCACTTAAAGAAATTGGGCATTTCTATGATCTTTGTGTGCCATGGTGCATGGCTCTGATGGACACCAGGGGTGGGGGGGAGCACATCTGTGCATTTCCCAGTGACTGCTCCACTGCCTGTGGCCAAGAGGATAGAGTTCAAGGCTCTGACTGTTGCCTTCAGAGCCTTAAGGGGCACAGGGCCACATTATCTCAAGCGGAGGCTCAGCTTATACCAAAAGGAGCGTACCCTGAGATCTAATCATCTGCGACTCCTCCGCATTCCAAGATATGTCAAAACTCGACAAGGTGCCAGGTCTTTCTCGGTAAGGACGGCTAAGATCTGGAATCCTCTGCCTATCCGACCGAACAGGGATTCAGGAAGGACTTAAAAACTTGGCTCTTTAGTCAGGTGTAGTCTAGCTGGCCGGACTTTTTTTCAGTCTTGCTTCCAGCACCGCAACACCTGAGGTAGCTGTGCGCTCCACAAATGGCTTTTGATTGATTGATTGATAAACCATGGGCATACCACTAGAATGACAGACCTCTGCCATTTGAGGGCCGGATGGGATAGATTGGAGGGGGAGGTTTTGATGCTTTGCCTCTAGGGGTCAGATCATGGCCCCACTAAAGATTAAGATCTACATTCCACGGCCCCATGGCAGACAAGCCTACAATTTAGGAGATACATCTGTGGTTCAAAGGGAAACCCCCTTAAACCACCCCTAACTTCAAAGACGCACAACAGTATAACTACTGGTGCCATCCTTCAGCAAGGGTGAGCAGCGCTTGTGGGGATGTGGGACCCGAGAACCTGGACTGCGTGGTGCCCACTGCCAGAGCACTCTGTTTGGCACATGGAAGATTGCTGACATTGAAGGAGACCGCGTGCCCTTTCTGAATAGTGGCTGGCCTGGGCTGAAGACCTGCTGAAGTGTGGTGCCCTGAAGTGTGCTCTCCGATGGCCTGTTGGCGGCCCTCCTGTTCTCTCGGAGATCTCAAGGGCATCAAAGATCTCCCGCGAGGGACAGACGCCATCTACCTGTGACATCTGTAGAGCGGTGCACTCCCAAGTGCCCACATTGGCTACTGAATCCCAATGGTAGTGTGGTGTGAGTGTAGAAGTAAGACTTGTGTCTGGAGACCGGATTGTCTAGTGCGGAGCCCCAGAAATCTTGCCCACATCTAAGGTGTATGTTTTCTGTACTGCAGGGATCCTGACACTCATAAGCGTTCTGATGATGGTGAGCGGATTCACCAGTTGCGGTAACCCATTTTGTCGATCGTGACGCATCTCTCGCGTGCGTCAAGCCAACAGCATGCTCATTGCATGTGGTGTCCGATTCACAGTGAGTGACCCTAGGAGGTGGGGTGTGCCCATAGTAGTGCCTCATTCTACCTCATGTGGCTCTGTTGAGTTGCGCCTGTCTGTGTGACCGGACTGGTCTGGTGCAACCTGTATCATAGTGCACTGGATGTTGTACTTCATTTTCAGGGAGGTACGGAATTTGCAACTCTTCGCTGTGTGTATCAGGAATTGCCTGATGCAACTTATATCAACGTGCACCGGTCATTGTGCCTCATTTCCAGGGAGGTACGGAATTTGCAACTCTTTGTGTTTGAGACCTGAAGTGTCTGGTGTGACCCATACCAACGCGCACCAGACGCTGTGCCCAGATTACCTGGGCATGACCCTGATCAAAGTCTACCGGTTGGGTTGCCTTTTCCTAGAGAGAGGCCCCCCTGTGTTACTCTCCATTCATCGGTTGTTCCCCTTTGACCCTCATCACGGCGGGCCAACTGCCCTCTCCACACCTGGCCCCTCCCGAAGACATCTTGGTGCCAGGTAGTAGCGAGAGAGATTGAATGGTTTGAAGCAATGCTTCCGAGACAGTTCAGAAACTGGTCAAGAGACTGCGTGACTCCATTGTTTTGAGACCTGGCAGTGAACTTCCCGTGTGGTTGCTAAACTCCCCTTGTTTACGTCTACCTCCTAATTAAAACTTCCTATATATCCCCACTTGCTTCCTGAGGACCTAAACTAAGAGTGACTTCGGCTGCGTACGGTCTAGTATCTGGGAGGATGGACTGGTTATCTTCCATCTGGTGTTATAGGATAGTCGGGGTGAACTAGAGGGTGTAGTGAGGCTGGGGCCACGGAATCTGCAAGGTGTTATCCATTCGACCTGCTGGGTACCAGTGGCACCGCATTAGGGTGCTGAGTGCATATGTGTGCAAGAGCATTCCATACGGACTGGGGTGATACCTGTCACACCATGTAGCGGCGCTGAGTCCTTGTGTGTGAGTGGGAGTGATAGTCTGCGGACCACCTGTGATTCACGACACTGGCCGGCGGTGTCACATTAGACATTGATTTCATGCCAAAAGCATAATACATTTGACATTGGATTTACCTGCATGGCTCTGGCCAGCAGTGCTGCTAAAAAGTGTTCTAATTTTATGTATGTACATATCTTTGATATCGTTGTGACCCGGGGTGTACCCTATAACTGTGTGGGATTGTATTCTCAGGATTGCTAGGGTGGGCAGTGTGTTGCACTGCATAAGACTACTCTGTGTGTGTCTGTGGGGGGAGGGGGAGTGGGAGAGAGGTTAGATTAGGAATTGTCCCTAGTGTGCATACTATTGATATAACAATACGAGTGGGCCTAGTACTGCTAGTAATATTTCCAAATGTGTTTTATGCCCAAAAGTACATGATGTTCATGTTATAATGACTGAATATGTGTGTTGAATACAAACGTTATTTACGTACATCCCGTGTGAAGTCTCTTTTGTGATGCTCAGTGTATTTATCGCGAGTGGCTGCTGTGCCTTTGCTTTACACATTGCCTCTGTGTTAAGCCTGATTGCTCAGTGCCAAGCTACTCACGGGTGAGCACAGGTTATACAGCAAGTGTAATCATCCACCTTTGACGGGAGCGGTAGGCTCAACCCTTCAGCCAACCAGAAAGTGCTGGTTCCAACAGTACCTAAAAAAGGTATATTGTTTAGAGAGTAGAGGTATCCCTTATGAGTGGACAGGGGCTTGCTCTAACAATCCCAAGGTCTTTTTGTGGTAATGTGGTAGAGCAGCCTTAGACTTATCAAGGAGGAGCGTTAGAAATTTGTTGCATACACACAGTTAATAAATGATACACACACACTCAATAAGGAGATCCACACCAATCTAGGAACATAGCATGTATTTTTATATATTTTTAGACACCAAGAACTTCGTTATTGGGTAAGTACTTTTTCAAATAGCAGTTTTGAAGAAAACAGGTAAATACACTTGTATTGTCTCGAATGCGGTAATGTTATCCTATGGGGAAAAACACATATACTGCATATGGGTATTTCACAACGACTAACAGGACCAATCTTCTGGAGTTAAGGTAAGTATGGGGCAAGGTCTAAGGCAGCACCTACATATCACCTCAGTAGGCTCTGGGTCGTGTGGGTGCAGAGGTGCTTTTCGGCGTCAAGTTCCCCGTTGGTTTCAATTGGAAGTGGTCCTGTGAAAAAGAGGCTACAAGCTGGGACTGTGGGCCAGTCCAGTTGAACCCACAGGGGAGGCTCGGTCTTTGACATGCTCGGGCACGTAGAGATACAGTGGGTCCACTTCTCCTTGGTCTGTAGGGCTCGGGTGCAGTGGTGCTTTTAGGCGTTGGGTCCATGTTGCGGGAGACAATCGCGGCTGAAGGGGCCTGCACAAAGAGGCTGCAGGCAGTAACTGGAAGTCCAGTCTGGGCAAACCCAAGATGGGGTTCAACTCTGGAGGGTCTCAGGACCTCGTTGGCCCACTTTGATTCAGGCTGGGGGGTACGGGTGCAGTGGCGCCTTCCTGTGTCAGGTTTATAGCAGTCTGGAGTCCTCACGCTTCTTCTTGGGTGCCTGCAGGGTGCAGGGAATTAGCTCCGCTACTCCATGGGAGATGCTGGTTGCTCCTTGAAGTGCTGGCAGTTCTCTAAGGCTTTTAGAGGTAGAGCAGCTGCAGGACGAGTTGTCTTTGGTGCAGGTGTCGGGTACAGCATGCAGGCCGGCAAGGTTGGCGCCAAGTCAGTTGCTGCTCCTCAGTTCTTGCTCTTCACGGCTCTTTGGTGGCCTTCTTCTTCTTAGGTTGACAGAATCTGCCTTTCTGGTGCCAGGGGCTCCCCTAAATACTAGATGTGGGGGCGTTATGGGGAGTGAAGTGTGGTAGCCAATGGGCTACTTACCCTTGGGTCACTACACCGTCTGTACGATCACTTCCTGTGAGAAGTGGGCATAACCCTATCCCAGAGTTCCTAATTCTGCCATCACAAAGATGATGGAGTTTTCCTAAGTAGGGCACAATTAAGATTACTGATTTACAATTTTGCTCACCTTTACTTCTCTCAGCTTCTTTTTGAGTGCTGCAGGGAATCTGAATTTGAACGCAGATGTTGTTTGTGCCTGGTTTCAGATTCCAAGTAAGCCAAAATTACAGCACTTCTGGGGTTCCTCTGATACAAATTCCTTCTCTTCTAAAATTGAGGAATTTGAAAAGGAGAACAAGTCTCTAAAGAGAAGAATGTGTGGATTTTAGCTGGTGTAACATGACATTATCATGGTAAATCCCTCATTCCAACATAAAAATCTTCACATTGGGTTGAAAAACCATCCCTGAGAAACACTATAAGATGCATGTCGGATATTTAATGAGGCATTTTTTACTAGACCTGGGCAACATTTTAAGCCAGAGAAATTTGCTAAATTCTCAAATATTCACCTTGTGCTAAAATCAAAAAATTTCATGAAAGTGTACATTACATAATTTTGTGTGACTTTTTTACCCACGTGTGCACCTTGCTTAAATAGAATCTCATGAGGTACCAAAAGAGATAGGTACACACTGAAAATGTCTCTCAGAGAAACATTTTCTGCTCACACCAGTCTCTTTCAAGTATCTTGCCACTTGTGGTTTTATGGGAGGGGCACACTCAGGGAAAAAAATTATGTGAGATACGAACAAACCAAAGTCTGCAAAACCATAATTTTGTAACATTTTCATGAATTTTGTGAAATTTCACATTAGTTTTATCCTGCTAGACCAAGAATGAAGCCCTAAATATTTGGGTGGATTTAGGGTGAGATGTTGCTGCTAGTAAAAGATGTCAGACTACTTACACTGAAGACAGAAGTCCTTCCCGGCAGTGCAAACGTCTCACATGGCATCTCGTGTGAACTCTCCTTGAAGGGTGAATGGGAAGCTGACCTTTCATTTTGTGTCCCCTACAGAGACTGTCCACAGGTGTACCTGTTTTGGGCAAGATGCATTTGAGGTTGCTTATGAATAAGAATGTCGTCATGTGGTCAGATTTAGGCCCGGGCAGTAACAACACCATTTTACATTCTCAAGTTTAAACTTGACATCTGTTCTTGAACGTTGACACTTTACAAACTTTTTGCTTGCAGGCTTGTACGGATAATGTTCCATGAAATAACTTTGCTTACATTTGCACCTCTTCGTAGGCACATTATCAGAGCCTTGAACATTCTGTACAAAAGCTAAAGTTCACTGCGCAACATGAAGTTGTTTATTATTGATCGCTCGGCGACAGCTTTGTCAGGGTAGGATCAATAATGGCAGCCTGACTGGGACTTCGGCATGGCAACATGGGTGATGTTTAATATATAAATGGCATCACTCCTTTGCTTAGTTAGAGGAGAATTTTGCTTTCACTGTGAGATCGCCCCATGCCGGAATTCTAGCGCAGCTGATTTCTGTTTACCTCTTGTGAGAGATGAAGACCAGCTCTCCACCAAGACAGGCTCCTTGATGATACTTACCCACAGGTAACAGGGGAGCTAGATCACCCTACAGGGATTCTGGTAGATTCACCCACCCTAGGCACACTAGGATAGGTAGCGCTAGGTAGGAGCAAAACATAACAGTACTTATGTGCAAGCATATATGATCTGTTACAGCACAATGGTTGAATTGTTTTTCTTCTTCACCAGTCTCGCAATGCTGATCACGTTATTCTGTTTCCTTCTATTGATTATTGCAGCACACATATTTTACTCAAGAATATAATGCTTTGACAAATCTTGAAACGCCATGTTGTGTATTTCTTGTGTATCTCTTTGGGTATGCATGAGTAATTAAACAAAAACGTTCTAGATCTGTTACCACAATTTCCTTGGGGAGTCAGGGTTGTAATGTTCTGAGGTTGCATATTCCACCTGTTACCTTAATTGGTAAGCGGTACAGATGGTGCACTGTGAAGTAGCAGGACTAAGGCCAACATATACTGATGGTGTGCGTAGGAACAGTCTTGACATTTATGTTGTCCAACAAAAGCACAGTTTTACTGAGGAAGTATAAGCTGTACGACAATGTCTCCATTAAGACATGCTCAGCTATCCAGCCCCCTGTTTTTGCACCTTTGTGCATATGTTCTTCTGTGTCATTCATGCTCAATATCTTTCACTGCCTGCATTATCACATTCTCCATTTAGATCCGGAAACTGCAAACTGAGTCAATAATTTCCAGGAAAGTAAAACAACATAAATTAGACGGAAAGAAAAGGACATACCTACCACAAGATGTTCGCCTTTATTGTAGGAACTGCAACATAGCAGTTGCCCATGGCAACGACCTGCGCACGATTGAGAACTCGCATCATGTTAACATCAACCTTGACTTTAAGTAAGTGTTAATTTATTTTTTAAATATATTTTATTTTGGTAAAGAGCTCAACTCAACATTACCCATATGGTTTCCACGTGCTAGGAAGAATAAATGACAATGACCAGGCGCTTAAAACCAAAGATTATGCCTCTAATTAGCAGAAAGAAAGATTATGATTACTTCTCAAGATCAAGGGGACAACATTCCATAAAGAGAGAGCCAATGTAGAGAAAGTCTGGCTTTCTGAAAGAGAAACACTCAACAAAATATTAGAGGTAAATTCAGAAGGGTATGAGAGGCAATATATATGCAAGGTAAACCATAAATATGTACAGCGAGCAAAAGAAGGAATTCCACGTTGTTGTTTTTATGATCTTAAGGTGTCTTTTATTAAAGATGCACTCGATTTTCGAATGTAGACAGCCAACTCGTTTCACCCAAACAAGGGCTTCTTCAGGGCGATAGTCTAGAGGTCCAAGTTCTAGTCAAGTCCGCGTCAGGACAATTGAATTTAACCTTTCAAGTTAGAAGCAAGAATAGTCCAATAGTTTAAGAGGACACACAGGTATTCGCCTTTGTTGCACCGATCCGTAGTAGATGCCAAGAGTATTTGCAAGAAGAGCTCCGTATCCGAGCCGTGTCCAGCGCCGTCTCGTCCACCACTTTTTCCCGCCGTTAATTTCAATTGTCCTGACGCGGACTTGACTAGAACTTGGACCTCTAGACTATCGCCCTGAAGACGCCCTTGTTTGGGTGAAACGCGTTGGCTGTCTACATTCGAAAATCGAGTGCATCTTTAATAAAAGACACCTTAAGATCATAAAAACAACAACGTGGAATTCCTTCTTTTGCTCGCTGTACATATTTATGGTTTACCTTGCATATATATTGCCTCTCATACCCTTCTGAATTTATGTTGAATTTTGTGGTCATGTGGCAGCTGACCATTTGAGGTGGGCAGTATTTTGTTACTTCTGTGACTAGTCTTGGCAGTGCAATCCTCTTGTACCCGGCTGCCTTTTCTCGTATATAAAAATATTAGAGGATCTTAGAACTCTTACAGGTACATACCATGCTAGACATCAATGGAGGTAGAGTGGGGATTCTGCCATCTAATTCAGCTAGCTTATTACAGGAAGATAGTAAATCTTTTTCAAAAAAGGAATGGCTTGACTAAATCTAGGAGCACAATAAGGCATGATCTTACGCAGCCACTTCAGTTGTAACAAATGAGCTCTAACATCTCTTTGGACCTTTGTTTCTCAGTTGGAGGGCTGCATTCATTTGTATCCCTAGATTAGATCTGCCTTGTGGCAAACTCACATTAAGAGGGTTGTTTACAGGGACTCAAGAGGTCCTTGCTTCCACCCACCAGCAATACCTCTGTGTTTGGCTTAAACCAGCATTTCGCCATCCTCTCTGCTACCCCCATAAGACAAATTTGAAAGATCTGTGCTGATTCGCTATTGCTGACCACCTACTAAACAACCTGCGTGTCATTAAAGTATACATATGGAGACCAAGAAAAAGGATGATTGTTGGCAAGGGGCGACCCATTAACATTGGAAAGAGAATGTAAAAGCATGAAGCAGAGGACAGCTAAAAAAAAAGTAGTGGACATTGTCTTAAAGGTAAAAAAAGAATCATGAAGACTTGCTCAGTCTGGTCGGCTAAAGCTAAAAAGGATTTAAGCCAACTGAGAGCTAGACCATCAATTTTGTGTGGTGGTTTTGCAGCCTGTGGTCAAGAGTGTCAAATGCTGCAGGTGTTTGTAAGAAGATCAGGGCACAGATACTCTTAACAACCACCACCAATCAAAGACTATCTTCTGCAGCAGCTAATACTATCTGTGTGCTACATACCAGGTGAAATCCTATTTGGGTGTCGTCCAAAATTATTATTATTATTTGTTTTTTTCCACTCATATTTCTTTTATTGGGTTTAGCAGTTAAACAAAATTACAATTTAACAATATTCCCCAGCCCCCCCAAACAAAAAGAGAGGAGCATGCCACAGCAAGTACATTTAAACATTAGCATATGCATAGCATCCGGGCAGTGTAACCATCATAGCATGTGTCATCACTTCATATCCCATCATATCAGCACCATATACGCATCTGGTAGTTCATCATCAATAGGTTCTACATCCTGGCCCACAGAAGGTTTTTCCATTTCCTGCTGTAAACGGACTTCCACTAAGACCCATTCGATTCTGCCCCCCTGACCCATCCTGTTGTATCCCACATTCAGCACGTACCCATCTGGCAAATTCCCACAGCCATTGCTTCTAGGTGGGTAGCCACTTAGTCACCCACCTCAGTGCTATACATTTCTTGGCCATTGTCAGTCCTAACTACTATACCTTCTCCACATGTTTAGTTTGTTTAGTGTGGGTCACCAACCCCAGTAAGCACATCTTAATCATCGGCTCAGTTGTAAATCAGTGAATTCCCCCATAACCAGGACCAACTCTCCCCAAAAGACTCCCACGCCTGCATGCTAACCTGCATTTAGGGCACTGCTCCAGCTTAGAGGGGTCCAGCCTGTACTGCCACTGCAGTGTGACGTAGTCCCTGTGAGTGCATTTATAGTGTATTTGTTTCAGGCGTGCATTGCATGCGATTTATGTGTAGTTACCCAACATAGACACCCAATACCATTCCTGCAACTCCATACCCATGTCATCCTTTCATTGTGTCTTCAGTCATGCAATGCGGGAGGCTGTACGTGGTACCAATCATGCATAGATCCGGGTATTGAGTTTGTCCTCGCCTCCCATATCCGGGAGTGTTTGATTTAAAACATGGGTTTATAGCTTTTGTGGGAACCCCGCCCAACCCTTGCAAACAGCGGCCGACAGACCAGCATATCCCAGGAAACCTCCACCCGCAACCCCTCCATCTAGCGCAGAAGCCACATACCCCACCATCCAGCCATTTTCATCAAAATCCCCCAGGAAATCTCCCTCTCCCCTGCGCCTTAGGAACAGAGGCAGTGTAGGGCTAACCCCTGTGTACCAAGAGACCAGCTGATGCATGTATATATACTCTTCCCCTTTACTCTTTGATGCCTGTCCCCATAGTTCCAGCAGGGTCTTGACCTGCGCTGGCAAGGCCACTCTTTTCTGGCGGGGCACTAAGGGCAATGCCAGTAACTCCCGTGGTCAGATCAAGCGTGCCAGAATCCCCACCACAGGGTCAGCGCTCCCTCCTGGACCCATGGTACTGTATACTGTAAGAAGGCTGCCCAATAATAAATCCTAAAATTTGGTGCCTGTAACCCTCCACTATCCCACAGGAGTTTCAGAGCCACTAGCCTGATTCGTGCCCTCCCGGTTCCCCAGTAAGGCAACTGGAGTAGCTCGTCCAATATGTTAAAGCAGATTTTTGGTAAATAATTATTTTATTTTCAAGCTTGGCACAGAATTTGTTTGGAACATGCTTTGCAAATTTATTAGGACATACATACCAGACTCACCTTCTTCAGTAAGGGCACCTCTATTAAAGTGGAACTATGCCCAGATCCAGTGACCCGTTAATAATAATACCTGAGGGACTAGTGTTTCATTGAGATGACTTGGTAGTCTCACTGGGCAATGCTTAAAACTGATCCCGGTTTGAGCAAAGAAAGAGCGTGTTTGATATCAATCAGATACCTGATAGATATTTCTAACTGTATCTAAAGTCTCTTGACAGAGCAGAAGAACAACTGGATAGATCATATGTTTTAGAACTAATGGCATCTTTAGTCATTTCCATTTTGGAGACAATGACCGAGGCAAGATTGGCACAAAGTTTTGCAGAGGCCAAAATATTGGTCTTCACTAACACTGACACTGAGATGTAATTTGAGGTTTTTGTAATATTTTTTTGATTTTAGCCCAGCTATGTGTTTTCAGCTATTAATTATAGGCTTTTATATCTTTCTGTACAAATCTGCAGCACCGTTTGTGATCAATATTTGTAGTTTTAGTTTTCAATTATATCAGTGATTTGGAGGAAATTTCTATGTATTACAAAGTTTCTTGGCTTTGGTCTTAAAAGAATGAGCCTGATGCAGAAATCACTCAACCCCCAAAATGTAAGTATCTTTTTTATTTCCAATAAGAGCAGCGGAAGTCTTTCAGTAACTGACTAAGCCGATAATTTCCACTATTCACATAATATGCAAGACAGAGAAAGAAATCTGACCTCATGGCTTTAAAAGGACAAAGGACAATTTTAAATCAATCAGAGAATGATCTGACCAGGTGATGTCTAATATCCAGAGCATGATCCCCAATATTTGTAGGTTTCTTAACAGTCTGTAAAAAACCACATACATTTATGTGTTCTACAAGATCTTTAAGTTGCTTATCCTTCACAGCTTGTAGGAAATAGCCAACACGGGGATTATAATTGTCAAGAATGAATTGATACGATTGAAGACAACATGTGGGGCCTTCAAATAGAGAGGGGATAAACGAAGAGTCTGAGCCAGGCGTTTGCCTTACGAAGATAAAAAATCTTGTGTAGCACAGAGAGACAGGTATCAGTACTAATACAACTTTGCATTCACAGTATGCAGTGTGTTGGGAATAGTAGACTCTACAAACTACTCCTGACTGTTCAATACAAGGACACTTCTTCTGTTTATCCTCTGGTGTCTAAGTGAGCGAAAGTAAATCCCGCTGGCGTGGATTGAAAAAGAACATGTGCAGATCTCCCTTAAGCCTTGGCAAACAAAAAGAGAACAACAAACTTTCTGTCAAAAATAATATCATGGAGCTGTAAAAAAGGCATCCTATGGTTATTAAGGGGAAAAATATGTTATTTTTTTAACTAAAGTTTATGCATCTGCATAAGTTAGCCCCTTGAAGTGATGTTCTACAGCTCTGATACATCCATCTCACCAGTTTTCTTCTCTTTGTTGCAGAATCTACTACAGTGTGTCTGACAAACCACTAAATCTCGGCAGAGAAATGATAGATTGGGTGCCGGGTGGACTGATCAGCTGCAAATGTGGACAGGTGAGTTCTGCATGTTTCCATTATATCGAAGAGAGCGCGTGAACTGGGGCTATGCCAAAACTGGCCTAGTTGTCTTGTGTCATATCAGACAAGATGAGCAATCAAGAGAAAAGTCCTGCCTCATGTGCCTATCAGAGTGTAAAACACACAAGATGATGGACGGAATGCTACACATTGGCAAACATTCACCCCCAGTCACAGATCTGGGTTTAATCCATCTTTATTTTTCTTCACCACGCCACCCCAGTTCAGACATAGCCATATGCAAATCAGTCTTGACCCTGTGCCTCATGGGCACAGTCCAGACCGAACTGCCAAGCCATGTCTTCCCTGGACCGGAATCAAGCATCCTAGGACCGGTTTCAGGCTATCAGCCTTCATCAGCCAGGATAGCTTGACTCCAGTGGCGTAGTGAGCACGGGACCCACGTCTGGGCATACCCTTCCCACTTAGGGCGAAATGCAAAACACACAAGATGATGGACGGAATGCTGCACATTGGCAAACATTCACCCCCAGTCACAGATCTGGGTTTAATCCATCTTTATTTTGCTTCACCACGCCACCCCAGACATAGCCATATGCAAATCAGTCTTGACCCTGTGCCTCATGGGCACAGTCCAGACCGAACTGCCAAGCCATGTCTTCCCTGGACCGGAATCAAGCATCCTAGGACCGGTTTCAGGCTATCAGCCTTCATCAGCCAGGATAGCTTGACTCCAGTGGCGTAGTGAGCACGGGACCCACGTCTGGGCATACCCTTCCCACTTAGGGCGAAATGCAAACACACAAGATGATGGACGGAATGCTGCACATTGGCAAACATTCACCCCCAGTCACAGATCTGGGTTTAATCCATCTTTATTTTGCTTCACCACGCCACCCCAGTTCAGACATAGCCATATGCAAATCAGTCTTGACCCTGTGCCTCATGGGCACAGTCCAGACCGAACTGCCAAGCCATGTCTTCCCTGGACCGGAATCAAGCATCCTAGGACCGGTTTCAGGCTATCAGCCTTCATCAGCCAGGATAGCTTGACTCCAGTGGCGTAGTGAGCACGGGACCCACGTCTGGGCATACCCTTCCCACTTAGGGCGAAATGCAAAACACACAAGATGATGGACGGAATGCTGCACATTGGCAAACATTCACCCCCAGTCACAGATCTGGGTTTAATCCATCTTTATTTTGCTTCACCACGCCACCCCAGTTCAGACACAGTTTTGCATTTGTCACCCCGAGTGGGACGGGTATGCCCAGACGTGGGTCCCGTGCTCTCCATGCCACTGGAATCAAGCTATCCTGGCTGAAGAGGGGTGAAACCCCAAAACCGGTCCTAGGATGCTTGTTTCCAGTCCAGGGAGGACCTGGCTTGGCAGTTCGGGCTGGACTGTTCCCATGAGGCACAGGGTCAAGACTGATTTGCATATGGCTGGGTTCAAACTGGAATGGCATGGTGAGCAAAAAACGATGGATTTAGGCCCAGATCTCTGTACTGGGGTGAATGTATGACATTGTTCTGCATTCTGTCCATCAACTGTTGTTTTTGCATTTGTCACCCAGTGGGACGGGTATGCCCAGGCGTGGGTCCCGTGCTCTCCATGCCACTGGAATCAAGCTATCCTGGCTGAAGAGGGGTGAAACCCGAAACCGGTCCTAGGATGCTTGTTTCCAGTCCAGGGAGGACCTGGCTTGGCAGTTCGAGGCTGGACTGTTCCCATGAGGCACAGGGTCAAGACTGATTTGCATATGGCTGGGTTCAAACTGGAATGGCATGGTGAGCAAAAAACGATGGATTTAGGCCCAGATCTCTGTACTGAGGTGAATGTATGACATTGTTCTGCATTCTGTCCATCAACTGTTGTTTTTGCATCTATCAGAGTGTAGACAAGATAAATAATAATTTGTAACAAATGTATTCTTTTTTAGTTGCATAAAAGTAAGGAATATTTAGGTTTATGAGAACAGAATGTCCTAGCTGAACAGAATGTCCTAACAAGTGGGGATTGAGCGTGTTGTGTAGATGTTCAACTGCTGCTGCTCTGCCTTCCTGGACCAGACACTACACTGCTGAATTTATAAAAATAAAAGTTACAGAAGCCCAACGTTTTCATTAGCAACCCGTCATGACATTGCCGAATACCATCACATGCCTCTTTCTTCACCCACTGCACACTTCCTGCCTCTTTGTCTCATTCATACAGGTTCTTTTTCATCCAGCTTCCTATCTTTCTCTTCCTCCTGCTTTCTTCTGTTTCTGCCTTTCTCTCTGTGGCTTTTTATCAAAATATGTTCAGGGAAAATAAGTCCCGGCACCCATCACCCACTACAGCGGGCCCAAACTAAGCACTGTCTTTAACTCCTCCCAATGCCTGCAGTGCATGGTAAGCCAGTGCTCAGCTCTCCCATCAATCTAGTCTTGAAACACACCACACAGTTCGTCCAGCGCAACCCTGGTCTGACTTTCATTTTTTTTCTGCTTGAGCACATTTTTTATTAATACAGATTTTATTGATTTGTTGCATACACATCATGGCTTGTTGTCTAGCCATGTCAAGTTAGTCTTTTACATCACTCATTAACATTTCTTCTGTGTAAACTTGTGATCACATTGTTAATTCGTAACTTAACTACATCCCTCTTCCCCTCCCCCCCTTATGAGTCAGCTATCTGTAGTTCGTATGGGTTGAGTGCTTGTTGGGTGCAGCCAATATCCCTGTTGGATATGGGTAAGGGACTAGTGTAGGTCGAAATCCCTCTAGCAGCCTATCACAGGGTTCAAAAAAACCACTCGCATTGTCGAGCAAGATTTAATCAGGACAAGCTATGTTTAGGGACTACTCGCCCTTTCTGGTGAGCTGAAAATCCTCTAACTTCTGTGGAAGACAAACTGACTTTTGACCTTTGTCTCTGAAAGTGGAGCAAATGTGATAAGATAACAAGATTTAAAGGCATCTTTATTGCTTACAAAGTGAAAGAGCAATTAAGATGCCTGTAAATCTTGTTATCTTGTCACATTGCTGGCTTTCAGAGACAGAGGTCAAAATTCAGTTTGTCTTTCTACATTTATTTTTCTTTCTGCAACTGAAGTTAAAGGATTTTGAAAAGTGAACTGTGTTACATTTAACTGTGCAAAGCATGTGTAATGAAAGGCTGTAAGATGTCAGGCTTTTTTCTAATACAACACTGAAATAGCTAAGTGAACTTTTCAAACAGTTCAAGTATATTTCATTAGTTATGAAAACACATTTTTGTAATTCTGTGGTGAAATTTTTTTTTTTAAAGGCTCAAAACAAATTAGAACACTTTACTTGGTGGTGTGCAAATTTTAAATATCTTTGCTGAAACCCAAATTTCCAAACATTGTTAATGCGCTATTATCAGTGAAACTACACACGTTCTGTGGCCATTTCAATGGAAAATATGCCATCTGTAAATGACAGTGCACTACCACATAATGCTTTAGTAATATATTTATGAAAAGTGCAGCCCATTTTCCTTAATGGAAAACAGGATGTGCTTAAAAAAAAAACCAAAAAACCATTCTTTTTTAAGGGCAAACAGTGGTCCCTGTGACCACTGCCTGCTCATTAAAATATTTTTGCACCCATTCACAAAGGGGAAGGGGTACCCTGGGGACCCCTTCCTGTTTGCAAGTGGCTTACCACTTACTTGAAGTAGGCGGTAAACTTTGAGTATTTTGCGCCCACAAATGCGGTCGCAAAACAATGGTACATGCCATTCTGATTCGCTATTAGAAGGGATGTCCTTGTCACGGCCCTTCCTAATAGCGACTCGCAAACACTATATTGCAAGTCGACCTACTCACAAAATAGCGTTTGTACATACCACTGCCCTTGTTTGCGGTCGCAAACGGGCCGATTTCCTGTTTGTGACCGCAAAAAAGTCGTACATCTGTCCCAAAGAGGCAAGCCAGGGATTATGTGTACCCTATATATGGGCTCGATTCTTGTTATACATGGAGCAAACATTTAGTCTAGTACATAGAGTTTTTTTGTACAGCAGAAATAGTGAACTTGCGTATTTGAAGGTACTCTCTTATGTGATAATAAAGAAAAAGGTGCTTCCATAAGACAAAATATTTGCCTAGGATCACACAATTTGAGACCAGTTCACGGGTCAAGTACATTACAGGTAGGTCGAGTAGATTATTCAAGTTATTAGACCTGCAGGTCTAGTAACATTTTGATGATTTTTCGAGCCCTGTATCGGTTGTGATGGGAGAACGCCTGTGCAGTAAGATTCTGTTTGAGCACATAAAGGAAAACCTAGTGGCCATTAATCCTTCTAGTCTTCTTTTTACAATTACAATGATTATACCATTTGTTATAACTACTTACATAGCGCTTGCTACCACAGTCCTGCAGTGTTGTAGCAACGCACATTACAGCTGGTCCAGTTACTCAACCAAGTGCTCAGGGTTTTTCATCTTGGGAATCGGACAAGCTTAGTTTCCTTAAACACATACCTCTGCATCAGGTACATCTCCCCACTTAGTCCTACTAGTTTACTCTTCCAAAGGTCAGAGAGGATCTTAGAGGTCAGACAGTGAAGGGAAGTTATCATAACCCAATAATTGCATACTTATGTATGTAAAATTGCATGTTCAACCTGTGAGTTACCACTACACTTCGAGGGTTCATTTTATGATACGGTCACTTACCAGTAGTACAGAGGGCAGTCACTCATTTCCATGGTTACTGTCCAAGAGTGAGGAATTTCATTCCTTGGTAGCTTTATTACATGTCCACTTTGATATATCATTCAGTCTTCCCACTGTGTGTGCTCGGCTGCCCCCCACCACCGAGCAATATCTTCTCTAGGGTGCTGTTAACCACACTTTAGCCTCCCATATTCCTCACTCACCCTCCCCACATCCTATGCTATCTTCCTCTCCTTTCCACCTTTCACAGTTGACCTACTGCTCCACTATCCTCCCTTTCCTCCCCTTTTTCTCATTTCAGTATACCCTTTTTTACAAAATGTACCACTTTCCCACACAGGAAGCTATTTGTTTCGACCCAGAACCCTTCTTTATCCTGAACTGCCTTGCGCCATGGTGTTTCCTTGTTCGTAGCATTCCTCCATGTCCCTACTGTACCCTGGCACCTGTGATTAATTTGTGAAATAATAAGTGTCGATGCCCAAAGTTTTGCTCTTAGTCTGTGGCCGGTGCTATTGTATGTCAGCAGGCCAAATACTGAGGATGCGTAGTCTTGATTCCACCTCATCCCTCTTTAATCCACCACCAGACACTCCCTGCACCTTTTATCTCACTATTGCAGGTTCCTGCTTTCTAAATTTGGCACCTCTTTTCCGTCTCTCTCTTCCTCTTGTGTGTTTTTCTCTCTCTTGTTCTGGGTCAAAGTCTGATGAGGAAAACTAAATGCCAGTACCCAAAACGAGTATTGGTGGTCCCCACCTGCAACCACCGGCTCAAATTATGCACTGCCTTGCACCACAGTGCTCATCCCATTAAATCTCTGCCATGTCCCCACATTGTTTTGCCTCTTATTCATTGCCTTCTGCTACAATCTGCCGCACCCTGTGTCTGCTCTCTCATTGTCTTCTAGTTTCTGAACCCCTATAGATTGGGGGCATGAGATGTTCTCTTTCTAAGTCTCAATGGCAAACTATCTTTGTAATAAGGCCTGTGGCACCCTAAACCACATGCAGCATCATTTGGTGCTATTACACAATTTATTAACCAAAATGATGACCTACTGTTATTTTGCTAACGTACTGTTCATACACAATACGCCTTTCTTGTGACACAGGAGTGGGGCATGGAAATGTTCTACAAGGCACTCAACCTTCCTGCCATTTCCATCAAAAACTTTGTTGTGGAAACATCCGACGGTCAAAGGAAGCCGTACAAGAAATGGAAAGACGTGCCCTTTACCGTTGAAGAGATGGACTACGTAGAGGTGTGTGCCCTGCATTATTCTGACCTCACAGATTTTGACTGATGGTGACTTCATCCACTCTACTTGGACAGTCTTCAGAGGCATTACATGTATGCTGTGATCATCACACTCCAAACCTCTTGAAATCGAAGGGCCTGGATACCCTCACGGGTGACAAATAGCGCTCTACAAATCTACTGCTGGATTGATGTGACTTAAGATCTTCTAGGGAGTAACATAGGGACTAAAAAACCTTTACTATCTGCACTGTGATTCTGTTTTTTATGCATGTTAAACTGTATTTAGGTGTTAGCAGAAAATTAGACTCTTTATGCACACTGCTGCTAATTCTTTCTTACCTGTGTATTTATGTGGTATTTGTATAGCATGTACATTCAATAAGTCCGTGAGGTTATAGCTGCACAATAGATCTGTTGCAACAGAGAAGGGTTTATAAAATTTAAAAACCGGCATAGATTTTCCTCATTTTTAAAAATTGAAGCGCAATCCCAGAGCATCGACTGCTCTTAGGCAGTATTTGAAATATTTAATTCTTATAAAGTAAATAGAGCTATTACCAAAATCAGCAAATGTTCCATTTTATTTGGAAGAAATTGATGTCAAACTGATACTTATTATTTAAACTACTTCCTAGAGTACGTAACCTCAACTGTTCACTAAAAATGTCACTGCTGTCTGTAGCATTATGCCTGCTTTTGTGGTGGGTGTCACCGCGGAAGCAGCTGAAGTGATGTCTGAACTGAGGACTGTCTCCAGAAGGTGGCCGACGCTGGACAGACATATCATCCTACATAGGCCACAGACGTTCTTCCCCTGGATAGCTACCCGAAAGGACCCTATGCAGATCATACTGTGATTTCACGTGATTTCATTCCAAATTAATGAATCAGCAGCTTGCGTTTTGAGAGACTTTCATGGGATGCATGTAGTTATTCATCTAGTCACTTGTATCTCGATCTGTGGCTGATGATGTAGTCTCAACTCAACTTAATTCCCATTTAAACAATGGAAGGGTAATGGATGTTCCCCTTTCGACAATCGAGACCTTTCGCTACCATAGATTGAATTAGATTGTGCCACTCCTCATGCGCAACATGAGGACAACATTTGCAGTTGCAAGGGGGGGCGGAGCTAGCCGAGCCTGCAAATGGCCGCTTTGTAAGCGAGCTCCTGCGGTCGCTTACCTATCCTACAAATATCCTGCGCACACAGCCTGCTCCATGAGATGAGATAACAGATTACTGCACCGGAGGGTGGCGGCGACGAAGTGCACCCGTTTTTGCGGCCCCAACTGCCCCCAAAACGACTGAAAACAGCCGTCGAAACTGAACCGGGGCGCGGCCTGGAAGTGCGCATGTGCGAAGACCCGCGACCCCGGTGTGGCATTCCTGGACGGCGCGGCGACCAGACGGCTGAGAGAGTGCTTCCTCTCCCCTGCAGGTACTGAGCGACGGGCGAACTTCGCTCGCGGAACCGCCCCGCAGTGTGCCCTGGAACTGCATATCATACGGTGGGGGTGAGGAGGAGACCGCGATGCACTGATCGCTCCCTGACTGAGAAGCGGGTGCTGCCTGGTGCGCGATCCCGGACCGCTGAAGGTGATATCCGTGCGGTGCGGATGCGGGCGTGAAGTGCGAGGGACCCCCGCGGCGCCTGCAACAGCGCACCATCTGTGGAGTGATCCTCGGCCCGCCGGCGGGCGGCGCGGGGAGGCCCGCGATCCCTGCTCCCTCTCTGGGCATCATTAATAATCTGACTGGCTCTGTACAACTGCGGATCCCCCCAGGAGAGCTCACGGCCGAATTTTATAAAGAATATATCGACTTGGTCGCGCCTCCCTTACTGGATATGTATGCGGAGGCACATGAGGCTGGTGTGCTACCGCCATCTCTCCGCCAGGCACTAATTATCACACTCTTAAAAAAAGACAAGGCCCCAGACGCTTGCGAATCTTATCGGCCGCTGTCACTAATTAATTTAGATGCCAAGATTCTGGCAAAGATACTGGCTACCAAATTGCAACCCCTCATGCCTAGCTTGGTCCTCCCGGACCAATCAGGTTTCATTCCGGAACGATCTACGTCTCACAATCTGAGGACTATCTTTGCCATGTTCCATGTTTTGGATCCTGAATTGCCCGCCGCTGCGGTGATGTTAGACGCAGCAAAGGCGTTCGACTCCATTGAATGGAGTTACATGTTCCACATACTGCAACGCATGGGGTTTCCGTTATTGTTCTTGGGTTGGGTTCGGCTATTATACACGGACACATCCGCATTGGTGCGCATCGGGGGATTAACGTCCAAACCATTTAAGATACATAGAGGCACTAGACAAGGGTGCCCTCTGTCACCCTTACTGTTCGCACTAGCGCTCGAACCGTTGGCCTGCATAATTCGGCAGCGACATAGAGAATCGGCACTTAATTTCCTACAACGACCGGTCGGTATCTCACTCTATGCCGATGACATGGTCCTGTTCATAAGAGACCCGAGACGGTATTTAGCGGAGGTGTTGAGGGAATACATAAGATTCGGGCTATTTTCGGGCCTGCAAATTAATTGGAATAAATCAATAGTGATACCCCTCACAGCTAACACGACCCCTCCGAGCATGGAGTACCCTTTGGTGTGGACCACAGACCCGGTGAAATACTTGGGTGTTTGGGTACATCGCAACCCAGAAGTAGTGGTAAGAGAAAACTACAGCAGAGCATGCACCTCATTAGACCAACAGATAAATAGATGGAACCGGCTGCCACTCTCCCTGGCTGATCGCATTGCAGTCATCAAAATGGTTATACTCCCAGGCTTTCTATACTTATTTAGTAATATCCCGATCAAGCTGACACAACAATTTTCAAGGCGGTACGATCCTCACTCATCCGCTTAATTTGGGGGGGAAAACAGGCCAGAGTGAGCTGGACCACGCTAACGCTGGAATACGCTAAGGGAGGTTTTAGTGCTCCAGATCTCTTTATATATTACTTGTGTGCCCAAGCACAATATGCATACTTCTGGTTCCGACCGCATGCGTACACTCCACATGTTGCGGTGGAAGATGGAGATGCCCACCCCATTCCCCTATCGGGTGTTCTCATACACACACAGGCACGCCGAAAACAGAAATCAACTCAGTAGACACGACTATTGCAGCATGGCAGACTATAGGTAACATTGTCCACAGACTCCCACTGTATGCACCGGCATTGCCCATTGCGCATCACGCGGCACTCTGTGACACGAGAGGAGGGCTCACTTAGGGCGCTGAGAGAAGTTGGCATGGTAACCATGCAAGATATATATCCAGATGGACACTTTCTCACAGAGGAAGACTTAGCTCACATTTCCAACCCCTCGCTATTGTTCAACTTTACTATGCACAGGTTAAGACAGGCTGTTAAAGCCCACTATATCACGTACCCCACTGAACCCCCCCACGCTGCGAGCCTTACAGATGCTGCTGATTGCGCCTTCAAGGCGTAAACTAGTAACAAAACTATATAGAGAGATACGGGATGAAAGGGTCCCCAAACCGGATAAAAGTCTAGCCCGTTGTAACGATAGACTAAACCCACCACTGTTGGAATCGGAATGGGAGCATATTTGCAAGCTGACTGGTGCCCTTACACCCAACGGCAACCTGCGCATTATTCATTTTAAATATATACATCAGACTTATCATACTCCCCTTAAATTACATAAATGCGGCCTCAGGGAGACCAGTGATTGTAAGCGTTGCGGTCACCCCGACGCGGACTTCTTACATCTCGCTTGGGAATGTAGCAGAGTGATGCTATTCTGGGAGGATGTATTGAAACACATACACGAAATGACTGAGATTACGTTACAATGTACGCCGTCGATTTGTTTACTATGTAATGTACCCCACTTAAAGGAGCACTTGGTAAGTTTGTGCGCATTGCGCTGTTAATAGCCAAGCGCGAGTCGCTTTACACTGGGAGAGTGGCCTGGCTCCAAAAACTGAACACTGGTTGAAGGACATGGTTTACTGTAATGAGAACCTTGCATTATATGCAGAAGAACTACCTGTAACGTCTAGGCCCAGTGACATATGGGAACCTCTACGTCAATATATGCAAAGAATGGTCATCAATAACTCACACTGATTAGTAATGATGTAGCTGTAATCAAGAATGTATATTGTCGCAACTGTAAATACTGATACAGATGAGAGAACTATTACTCAGATATTCGTGAAAAGGTCAATCACAGTTAGTTATATGTTTTGTTAATACTATACTGCCTTGCACGGCAGAAGAATGGTACGCTTCGCTTGAAATGTCAATAAACAGAATTTAAAAAAAACATTTGCAGTTCCAAATTGGTGCGCGTAAGTAAGCGCTCGCTCCCTTGCTGGAGGTTTTTTCTTATTCTATATTATGTTTTTTGGAACTTCTGTAGTACAACTTACGCACAATGGACCGATTCACAGAACTAACTACGTCAAAACGTAAAGTTAGTACCTTTTAGTATTCACAGAATACACTTACTCATTTTGGTATTCACAGAATACACTTACTCATTTTGGTATTCACAGAATACACTTACTCATACTAACTTTATGTCCGCACTCGGGCCGGAGATTCCGGCCGTTTGTGGAATTCCGGCCCGGAGGTGGAGATTCCGGCCGTTTGTGGAAATTCCGGCCGTTTGTGGAGATTCCGCCACCGGCCGGAATCTCCACAACGGCGGAATCTCCACGAATGGCCGGAATCTCCACAAACGGCGGAATCTCCGGCCGAATCTCCACAAGCGGCGGAATCTCCACCTCCGGGCGGAATCTCCACCTCCGGGCGGAATCTCCACAAACGGCCGGAATCTCCACCTCCGGGCCGGAATCTCCGGCCGAGTGCGAACATAAAGTTAGTATGAGTAAGTGTAGTTCTGTGAATCACCAAAATGAGTAAGTGTATTCTGTGAATACCAAAATGTGTAAGTGTATTCTGTGAATACCAAAGGTACTAACTACACGTTTTTGGCATGTAAGTTAGTTCTGTGAATCAGGCTCAATGATTTTTGGTGCTATAGAAGAACATTCGTTGGAACAGATCCAATCTTAATTCCTTCTTTAAATTTCTATTGATTGCTCTGGTTTCGGAGAGGTTTGTCAAGCGTTCACAAACTTGGCAACCTGGAGCTTAAACAGTTAGGAGACCAGAAGGATTCATTTGAATAAGAGGATCACAAATCTCAGATGGCTATCTGGGTTTGGTGGTCTAGGGGACTCAAGCATCCACTGCAGGGATATGTGCGTGACCCCATTGTCCCAGGTTTGAATACTGGGAGGTCTACCTCGCCTTCCATCCTCCCAAGCTCAATAAACTGAGTACTATTGAACTGGATAACAATAAATGTCTGTCATGTAGTGCAAGAAACCCCTAGGTGAACCTGCACTTCACACATACATAAGTTATGGGTTGGGGGTGTGACGCACAAGCTTCTATGATCGAAAAGTGAGTCCACAGCAATCAAAGGTATACAGAGCAGTACCTAGTCTCTATTTCCTTTTGCGTTCTAGAAGCCAACTAACAGATAATGTAATGTCTAGTGGTACCAGGCTGACCTTCTCGAAGTCATATACACGGTGGGGATTGCATTCTGAATATGATGCAGAGAGAACAGTGGATCAAGCTGGTAGACTGATACATTCAGCTGCCATAATCTAGGGGAGATGAAATTGTTGTGTCATCCATGTTTGCGAGTGCTAAAAGGAAACCTATGGAGTTTGCACCTCAGACATCTAAGTTGAAAGAAGCAGCTCTGGACACTAATCCAATCTGAGCATCCAGAGTCAGTCCTGCCTCGACCAGTGGCCCGAGTTTCCGCATATTCAGTTTTGATACATGGGACAGGAGTCAATGCTGGTGACCAGCATCTTCACACCTGAGAGAACAATGCTCAGTTTCTGAGAAGGATCAATGACTTTGCAGCACTTATTAAGCCAACATCTAATATATAGAAGTTCTATAGGCAGCTGCCTTGTCATGTCCTAGAATTGGAGCCTCCTGTGGGGTCCCTGGGCATGGCTCGATTAGTTCTCAGTCAACACAGTATAATGGTAGGTGGCGATGGAGTCAAGTCATTGACAAATGCCTTGTTGACTTTGCTTTCAGGAATGGGGCCTGTCCTTGAAGTTGGGAGTGACTGCCCCAGCTAAGGGATGGAACATAAGCAGGGCACCTCAAGCATGCAGTCACATTTGAGAGCACTTTAGGAAGCTTCAGGTTGGTGACAACTCCTCAAAAGGGTGTTAAAGGCCGTGGCAGGTGGAGGGAAATATAACAGAGGTATGAATTTTGAAATCTCTAAAAGTATAAACATGGCTTTGACTGTTTGGAGCAACCTCTTCTGTAGTTATAAATGCTTCTAAAGCCTTTCAGAGGGTAAAGAGAGATGGGGTGGGTGGGCGGCGGGGGCTGGATTGCACTAGAAGCACAAATTATGTGAAATGCCTAGGAAGGGTATGAACGGTGCAGCTGTACAGGATGTGCAACTGATACAATAAGGAGGGTGCTGAGCAGGCCACATGAGTGATAGTTATTTGTCTCGATATAGTGTTTTTGGAAGTAGCTTCAGGGGATTGTGGCTATTTAATTGTATACATATGTCAGGCTACATTAATGGAATCAGCAGAGAATCCTAACAGCTACTTCCATCTGAGTGGAAGCACCAGGATAAGGGGGTATTTCTGGCCATCCGGCCCTCACCTGAAAATGACAAACATGTTGGTATGGCATCTGTCCAAATTGCACATTTGTATCCGGGTAAAGTCTATATAAATAACATGTACCTCGTCTTTATTTAGTACTGTATTTAATGTACTGATCTTAATAATAAATTTTAAGAAATTGCACATTTGCATTTTTATTGTTTACATATTGTTTACTGAGGCACAGAAATCCGACCTATGTTTTGATGTGATTTGCATTTCTGTAGCCTAGAATCCCTTTTATGCATTATATGGGACAGGTCACTGCATGCACTTGTTTTCAATATAGGTACAATATTTGCATTTATTTTGGATCAGTAGCTGAAATAATGATTGTTTGAGTAAAATTTAAAGACCTTAAAATTATCATAAGAAATATGTTGTGATCTAAATCCAGCTTTGTGATATCAATGTTTACTCATCGTTACTGCATGCACAGATTTTGTGATATATGGTGGATGCATTATACAATGAAACCTCAAACACAGAACTTTGCCTTTCTGTTTGTCTCTCTATTTATACATACATGAATGTATATGTTTGTAAGTAATCGTTCATGCTTTAAGGTCCTATAGAGCCACAAGGTCTTATGGTGACATGAGAATAGGGCGCTATGTCTTTAGTCTCCAGAACCCCAAGATGGCATTTTTGAACCATGAAATAGTTAAAGCACTTTTTTCTTTTTGTCTTCCAGTTATTTTGTATATATGTTGTAAACAAATTAGCATAATTCTTCTGGTTTATTCGTTTTGAAACAACTGCTGTTTTTTGTAAATAGTAATGCTTAAACATTATTCAAGTATACGCTGTATTGAAATAGTGCTTCCTAATTTAAATAGTTCCTTTAAATTGATCAGTTTTTGCAATTGAATTGGCAAAACTGAATAAGTGAAAAGAAAAACAAGAATGAATTGTCATAGAAATATTTTTATATTTTCTGGAGAATGTACAAATAAAGGGTTGCACCTTAATGTGAGTTTTTCTTCCATGCACATTCACTCACAGCTTTTATTTGCAGGTGTGCACTTTCTTGATGGTTTCTCTTTTCCTTTATAAAGTGTTGCTTTCTTCCTTCTGATTGGATACCCTTGATAATCCGTCATGATATCGGATGGGCGGCCGGTAGCAGAGGAATATATGCTGACACCTCGTAAGTTAACAGGAGGATGTATCTAGCTTCATGCAGGCAGGCACAAACAGAAGCGTATTCAAGTGGACCCACCTGGAGCAGATGTTTTCAGGAGCTCAGCCCAGGTTTAACTGCCTAGGGACAAGGGCCACAAAACTTGCATCCCACAAAGCTGCATGGCAATCCCCACATGGGGGCTTTATTCTACTTTTTGTTAATATAATCGCCGTGCCCTTTCCTTTCTTGAGTGCCCCATCTGCTGATGGAACTTATGTAGAGGACAGGGAGATTGGCCAACAATTCTTGGAAAATTGTGAAGGTTTGAGCTTAAACCACTGTAGAGTCTGCATCTGTTTCATGTTCTACCCGCTAACCAGGCCCGGTTCTAAAGGGTAGGCCAGGCTCTCCCAAGATAGACCCGCCCCCCACCCAAAGCCCATTTACAAGCAAGAAGCATGTTTTTTTTTTCTTGATGAAACAATTATACATGTCTGCAGCCGAGCTACCAGAGCCTAATTGTGTAACTTTCATGTACAATGCCAATACCTTGGGCTATTGTGAGTGCCTAGGGGCAGGGGTGAGGTCACAGGGGATGGTTGTTATTACTGTGAATGTGTAAACAGGAGGGGGACTTGAGACACCCCCACTATATCCAGACTACAAGCTCCACTCACACAGTAATTAAGAGATAAAACAGTTTTATGTCAGAAACACTGAAGGATATTGCCATTGCAAGAAAAGTAAGTGAAAATGCCCATGCAAAAAGTATACACATATTAGTAAAAAAAAAAATTCTTTCTGCTGTAATGCTTTGCCTTAGTTATGGCTGGGATCACTGCAATTATGCGGCTGGAGAAAACCAAATTATGGGGCAGGGTTGACTAAATTATGTGGCAAGAAAATGCAAATAACAGTGTAATGGAGCACATTTTGTGGTATTATTACTTCATTATTTTTACATGTTAACACTGCCTTGACAAAGGTTACACCTGGTTAGTACCAGTTTAACACTAAAATGCAGCAATAGGCAACTGAAAGGTGACCAGTCAGGCTTTGCAAATGGTCTCCACTGCGAAGCAATACGTGTCACTGCGTTTTTAGTAACTTTTGATCTGTGTGAGCCAGAAACAAAATTCTCTTAAAATCTACAAATTATACAGCAGATGATGGATTGTGACAAATGTGACAAATCCATAATTATGAGGGATACTCTGTAGCCTCAGAATCACATATTTCCCGTGGCCTTGCTTATGGCACTATATTAAGCAAAACAATTCTGACAGTCGCAAAGTTTTGACCCTTAAGTGAAAAGACTTGTCAAGTTTCATTTATACAACACAGATTCAGAATGGGAAGGAGCAGTGCAAGTGCCTGTTTTGCAGCGTGAATCCTTTTCTGGATTCACATGCTGTGCATTATTCTAGTGGTTGGGTCCGGAATTGTCTGTTTTTTTCTTGTTTTGGTCGCCGTCGACCACCATTTGGTGCCAGGTGTGTGACGTCAGAAGGTATCCTGGAGGTCGACGTGCGTGGTGGTCATCTTCAGATTCTTTTTTCCGCCGTTGGGTCTGGAAGCAAGACGGGAAGCTCCGAAGAAAGTTTTCGATTTTCCCCCAAAAACTTCAAAAAAGAAGAACATTGCCAAGAAAGATCATCAACGTCGTAACCGGAGGCAGGAGCAGCGCTTCGGTTAAACACCAGAGGACCACTCCGGTCCACAAATGGCGAGGTAGGGGTCATGGAGAATACCCCCTTCAAGTCCTGCCCCAAGTGCCACCACAAGTACGCTCAATGCAACCCACACGACGTCTGCAACCTTTGCCTGCCCGAAGATCCTCAGGACAAGGACTGTGAGGCCTGCGCAGCGTTCCTGCCGGAGACGCTGAGGGCACGCCGAAATCAAAGACAGGCCCATTACACCACAAAGTCGCAGACAACAAAGAAAACTTCCCTGAGACCTGGGTTTCTCTAGCGACGAGGAGGAGCATGGAGCACCAGCGGAGTCGACGCGCGAGGGATCGGACGTCAAGATCCTACAAGGGGACTCCGAAAAAATCCACGCCAAAAAGAAGGCAAGGGATCCGAAAAAGAAGACGGAGAAGGTAAGACACCATAAAGATCCGTCGGAACCGAAGGGCCACGAACATAAGGCGCACAAGGCAGCCCGACGCCGAGCAAAAAGGTGATCGAGGGTCAGCCGCGATTAAAAGAACCCCATGGATCCCAACCGAAGGTTACTGAGGAGGGAAAATCGCCGAAAACGCCGAAGGCAAGGGTCGACATCGAACCCGCAAAAAAGGGCCCAACACCGCCGAAGACTAACATCGACGTCGGGAAGAAACGAAAATCTCCGGCCTCCGACGCCGAGAGGGCCTTCGAGGTCGAAAGAAAAGGGAAAAGACTCGAGGAGGAAATGGCAACGCTCCTACAAAAGAAGAGGGATTTCGACGCCTCACTGAAGGAATTTCGAATCCCAAAGACACTGGCTGCCGAACTAGAGAACGTCGACGCCGAACAGGCAGAAGACGCAGAGGGAGAAGAGTAAGGTATCTTCGACTCACCTCCAACCCCTGAGCCTCGAGGCAAAGAACCAGAGGAATACGGAGACATACCTGAAGAAGAGGAAAACTCCGAAACTTTCGAGGATACGTGGAATGACCTCGACACAGAGAGCTCAGAATAAGAAATTTGATATTACCCTTTGAAAGCTTCACCTCCAAATGACATAGCTTTCTATAATGACATTGTAAAAAGGGCAGCAAATCAATTTGGTGTACCCTTAGAGGAAGAAAAAGTGGACACTTGTTTCTTGCTAGAAACCCTGACACCAGCTACAAAAGGAACACAATACCTTCCGATGCTGCCCAGTATTCTGGATCAAGGCAAAGAAGCCTTCAAGGAACCAGCCTCAAACAAGAGAGTGGAGAAAAAGTATAAACCCTCCTCAAAGGACCCTAAATATATTCAGGAAAGTACAGTACCTGACTCCATTATTGTCACCACAGCCAGGAGGAGAGCAAATGCAGTCTCCAACCCCGGGCCTTCACCAGAAAAACAAAGTAAGAGGATGGATATGGTGGGGAGAAGGATGGAAAAGGAAGCTGCAACACAGTGGTGTATTGCCAACTCAAATGCCCTACTAAATAGATATGGCCACCAACTGTGGGATGAGATGGAGGAGTGTTTGAACAAACTACCTGAGGAGGACAAAAAGAGGGCAAGAGCTATTGTCAGCTTTGGATGCAGCAGATACTGCTAGTGGGCAGATGTGCACAGGAACCATCCTGAGAAGACATGCCTGGCTCAGAATCTCAGGTTCTAAGCAGGAAGTTCAAACCTCCATCATTAATAGGCCATTCAATGGAGAAGCACTGTTTGGCAAATCAATCAATCAATCAATCATATCATTTGTAAAGCGCACTACTCACCCGTGAGGGTCTCAAGGCGCTGGGGTGGGGAATGCTGCTACTGCTCGAAAAGCCAGGTCTTGAGGAGTTTTCTGAAGGTCAGCAGGTCTTGGGTCTGCCGTAGGTGGATGGGGAGGGTGTTCCAGGTCTTGGCGGCGAGGTGAGAGAACGATCTGCCACCGGAGCTCGCTCTTCGGAAGCGGGGGACAGTGGCGAGGGCGAGGTCGGCGGAGCGGAGCTCGCGGGTGGGGGTGTAGAAGCTGAGTCGTCTGTTGAGGTAAGTTGGTCCGGTGTTGTGGAGTGCCTTGTGTGCGTGGGTGAGGAGTTTGAAGGTTATCCTCTTGTTGACCGGGAGCCAGTGCAGGTCTCTCAGGTGGGGTGTGATGTGGCTGCGGCGAGGGATGTCAAGGATCAGGCGTGCAGAGGCGTTCTGGATGCGTTGGAGCAGTCTCAGGAGTTTGGCCGAGGCTCCTGCGTAGAGGGCGTTTCCGTAGTCCAACCTGCTGCTGACGAGGGCCTGGGTGACCGTTCTTCTCGTTTCAGTGGAGATCCACTTGTAGATCCTGCGGAGCATGCGGAGGGTGTTGAAGCAGGCGGAGGAGACGGCGTTGACCTGTTTAGTCATGGAGAGGGTGGAGTCGAGGATGACCCCTAGGTTGCGTGCGTGGTCGGTGGGTGTTGGGGCGGTTCCCAGTGCGGTCGGCCACCAGGAGTCATCCCAGGCCGAAGGGGTGGATCCGAGGATGAGGACCTCCGTCTTGTCTGAGTTCAGCTTCAGTCGGCTGTTCCTCATCCATTCAGCGACGGCCTTCATTCCTTCGTGAAGGTTGGTTTTGGCGGTGTGGGGGTCCTTGGTGAGGGAGAGGATCAGCTGGGTGTCATCGGCGTAGGAGATGATGTTGAGGTCGTGCCGACGGGCGTCGTGGGCTAGCGGTGCCATGTAGATGTTAAACAGAGTTGGGCTGAGGGAAGAGCCCTGGGGTACGCCGCAGATGATCTCGGTGGCTTCGGAGCGGAAGGGGGGAAGGCGGACTCTCTGTGTTCTGCCGGAGAGGAAGGTGGTGGTCCAGTCCAGGGCCTTCTCTTGGATCCCGGCGTTGTGGAGGCGTGTTCGTAGTGTGTGGTGGCAGACCGTGTCGAAGGCGGCTGACAGGTCCAGGAGGATGAGGGCCGCCGTTTCTCTGTTGTCCAGCAGGGACTTGATGTCATCGGTGGCGGCGATGAGGGCAGTCTCGGTGCTGTGGTTGCTGCGGAACCCGGACTGGGAAGGGTCCAGGATGTTGTTCTCCTCGAGGTAGCGGGTCAGTTGTTTGTTGACGGTCTTCTCGATGACCTTTGCTGGGAGCAGGGAGATGGGCCGGAAGTTCTTGAGGTCCTTGGGGTCTGCCTTGGGTTTCTTGAGTAAGGCGTTGATCTCGGCATGCTTCCAGCTCTCCGGGAAGGTTGCTGTCTCGAAGGAGGTGTTGATGACTTTCCGGAGATGGGGTGCGATGGCTGTGCTGGCTTTGAAGATGTGGTGTGGGCATGGGTCTGACGGAGATCCGGAGTGGATGGTGTTCATGATCTTGATGGTGTCGTCGTCGTTGATGTTGGTCCAGGAGAGCAGGCGGTTGGTGCGGATGGTGGTCGTGGGGGCGGAGGTCTCAGTGGTTGTTGGGGCGGGCGTGGCGTTGAAGCTGTCGTGGATGTCTGCGATATTGCGGTGGAAGAAGGTCTCCAGCGAGTCGCACAGGTCTTGCGAGGGTGGGACGTCGTTGGTGTTGGAGCTGGGGTTGGAGAGTTCCTTCACGATGTTGAAGAGCTCTTTGCTGTTGTGCGCGTTGTTGTCTAGGCGGTCTTTGAAGGAGGCCCTTTTGGTAGATTTGATGAAGTGATGGTGTCTGCAGGTGGCGTTCTTGTGGGCTGCGTGGCTGTCCGGTGTTCGTTCACGGAGCCAGATCTTCTCCAGCTTTCGGCAGGTTTGCTTGGAGGCCCGGAGGTCTTCAGTGAACCAGCTGGCTTTCTTGTTGGTGTGACTGTTGGAGGGTTTCTTGATCGGGGCGAGGGTGTTGGCGCAGTCGTTGATCCACTGTCTGAGGTTGCGGGCGGCGGTGTCTGGGTCGGCGGGTGGGCTCTGGGCGAGGGTGGTGGTTAGCTGGTCTTCGGTGACTTTGCTCCAGCAGCGGCGGGGCATCTGTTGGGTGCGGTGGTGCGTGGTGGGTTTCTTGAAGGTGAAGTGGATGCAGCGATGGTCGGTCCAGTGGAGTTCGGTGGTGTGGTTGAAGGAGACGTGGGGGCTTGCGGAGAAGATGGGGTCAAGCGTGTGACCGGCGGAGTGGGTGGGTGTTGTGACGAGTTGTCTGAGTCCGAGGTTGGCTAGGTTGTCGATCAGGGTGGTGGAGTTGGTGTCGTTGTTGTTCTCGAGGTGGAAGTTCAGGTCCCCGAGGAGGATGTAGTCCGTGGAGGCGAGGCGTGTGTGCTGACGAAGTCGGCGGTGGAGTCGCTGAACTGTGGTCGGGGTCCGGAGGTCTGTAGACGAGGGTTCCTCTGAGGGTGGTGTTGGGATCGGTGTGGATCTGGAAGTGCAGGTGTTCGGCGGTGCTGAGGGTGTCGTCGGTGTTGGTCGAGACTCTGAGAGTGTTCCTGTGGACGATGGCGATTCCTCCTCCTGCTCCGTTGGTGCGGTCCCTGCGGGTGATCTTGTAGCCTTTCGGGACGGCTATGGCTATGTCGGGGGCCGAGGCGGGGTTCAGCCAGGTCTCCGTCAGGAAGGCGACGTCTGGGGAGGTGGAGTTGAGTAGGTCCCAGAGTTCACGGCGTGTTTGCGGGTGGAGCTGGTGTTGAGAAGGATGCATCTGAGGTGGTTGGGTTCTTTCCTGGTCGGCGGCATGGTGGGGCGGATGCTTGTGAAGCTGCAGTTCCGGCAGGTGAAAGCTCCGTGGGTGCGCTTCGGGGCGGCCAGGAAGCAGGTGTGTGATCGTCCAGTGTTGAGTGCGTGGAGGGATCTGGCATCGTAGCGGTGTCGGGCGTCGTGGCGTTCGCGGGGTCCAGGCGCGGACGGGCGCAGACGGGCTTGCCTTAGGCGCGCAAAGAAGTGGATGAATCCCTTCAACAGATAAAGAAGGACAATGAAACAGCAAGGGCAATGGGGGCCCTGCAGCAAAGAGGTTCCTTTAAAAGAGGGGGATTCAATAACAGAAAGCCCACAGGTAGAGGCACCTTTGGTCAAGGACAACAGATGTCACAACAATCTCAAGGGCAGAATCCAAGTCAACAAATGGGTCAGCAGTCAAGCTATCAAGGTTGGCAACACAACAGAAGCAGCCCTTTCGAGGAAGAGGCAATGGCAGAGGAAGAGGCCAATCCTCTAGAGGAAGAGGAAATGGGTCCAACTGACTTAATCACAAGGAAGGACCCACACAACACCGGTGGGGGGAAGAATATCCTTTTTCCACAAACAATAGGAAAGGATCACAACAGACAATTGGATATTAAATTTGGTAAAGTACGAGTATTGCATAGAGCTAACAAATATACCACCTGCAAACCCACCAAACACAAGAAAATTCTTGAAATCAGAACAAACACTGCTAAACACAGAGATCAAGGAACTAAGCCTAAAACAGGCAATAGAGAAGGTACCAAGACAAGAATGGTTCACAGGAAACTACTCAAAAGAAACAGTTGATGGACGGAATGCTGGACAATGTAAACATTCACCCCCAGTCACAAGGATCTGGGTTAAATCCATCATTCTTTTGCTCACCACACCACCCCAGTTTGGACCCAGCCATATGCAAATCAGTCTTGACCCTGTTCCTTGTGGGAACAGTCCAGCCCGAACTGCCAAGCCAGGTCCTCCCTGGACCGGAAACAAGCATCCTGGGACCGGTTTCAGGGCATCACCCTTCTTCAGCCAGGCTAGCTTGAATCCAGTGGTGTAGTGAGCACGGGACCCACGTCTGGGCATACCCTTCGCACTTAGGGCGACATATGCAAAAGAAACAGTTGATGGACGGAATGCTGGACAATGCAAACATTCACCCCCCGTCACAAGGATCTGGGTTAAATCCATCATTCTTTTGCTCACCACACCACCCCAGTTTGGACCCAGCCATATGCAAATCAGTCTTGACCCTGTTCCTTGTGGGAACAGTCCAGCCCGAACTGCCAAGCCAGGTCCTCCCTGGACCGGAAACAAGCATCCTGGGACCGGTTTCAGGGCATCACCCTTCTTCAGCCAGGCTAGCTTGAATCCAGTGGTGTAGTGAGCACGGGACCCACGTCTGGGCATACCCTTCGCACTTAGGGCGACATATGCAAAAGAAACAGTTGATGGACGGAATGCTGGACAATGCAAACATTCACCCCCAGTCACAAGGATCTGGGTTAAATCCATCATTCTTTTGCTCACCACACCACCCCAGTTTGGACCCAGCCATATGCAAATCAGTCTTGACCCTGTTCCTTGTGGGAACAGTCCAGCCCGAACTGCCAAGCCAGGTCCTCCCTGGACCGGAAACAAGCATCCTGGGACCGGTTTCAGGGCATCACCCTTCTTCAGCCAGGCTAGCTTGAATCCAGTGGTGTAGTGAGCACGGGACCCACGTCTGGGCATACCCTTCGCACTTAGGGGCGACATATGCAAAAGAAACAGTTGATGGACGGAATGCTGGACAATGCAAACATTCACCCCCAGTCACAAGGATCTGGGTTAAATCCATCATTCTTTTGCTCACCACACCACCCCAGTTTGGACCCAGCCATATGCAAATCAGTCTTGACCCTGTTCCTTGTGGGAACAGTCCAGCCCGAACTGCCAAGCCAGGTCCTCCCTGGACCGGAAACAAGCATCCTGGGACCGGTTTCAGGGCATCACCCTTCTTCAGCCAGGCTAGCTTGAATCCAGTGGTGTACTGAGCACGGGACCCACGTCTGGGCATACCCTTCGCACTTAGGGCGACATATGCAAAAGAAACAGTTGATGGACGGAATGCTGGACAATGCAAACATTCACCCCCAGTCACAAGGATCTGGGTTAAATCCATCATTCTTTTGCTCACCACACCACCCCAGTTTGGACCCAGCCATATGCAAATCAGTCTTGACCCTGTTCCTTGTGGGAACAGTCCAGCCCGAACTGCCAAGCCAGGTCCTCCCTGGACCGGAAACAAGCATCCTGGGACCGGTTTCAGGGCATCACCCTTCTTCAGCCAGGCTAGCTTGAATCCAGTGGTGTAGTGAGCACGGGACCCACGTCTGGGCATACCCTTCGCACTTAGGGCGACATATGCAAAAGAAACAGTTGATGGACGGAATGCTGGACAATGCAAACATTCACCCCCAGTCACAAGGATCTGGGTTAAATCCATCATTCTTTTGCTCACCACACCACCCCAGTTTGGACCCAGCCATATGCAAATCAGTCTTGACCCTGTTCCTTGTGGGAACAGTCCAGCCCGAACTGCCAAGCCAGGTCCTCCCTGGACCGGAAACAAGCATCCTGGGACCGGTTTCAGGGCATCACCCTTCTTCAGCCAGGCTAGCTTGAATCCAGTGGTGTAGTGAGCACGGGACCCACGTCTGGGCATACCCTTCGCACTTAGGGCGACATATGCAAAAGAAACAGTTGATGGACGGAATGCTGGACAATGCAAACATTCACCCCCAGTCACAAGGATCTGGGTTAAATCCATCATTCTTTTGCTCACCACACCACCCCAGTTTGGACCCAGCCATATGCAAATCAGTCTTGACCCTGTTCCTTGTGGGAACAGTCCAGCCCGAACTGCCAAGCCAGGTCCTCCCTGGACCGGAAACAAGCATCCTGGGACCGGTTTCAGGGCATCACCCTTCTTCAGCCAGGCTAGCTTGAATCCAGTGGTGTAGTGAGCACGGGACCCACGTCTGGGCATACCCTTCGCACTTAGGGCGACATATGCAAAGAAACAGTTGATGGACGGAATGCTGGACAATGCAAACATTCACCCCCAGTCACAAGGATCTGGGTTAAATCCATCATTCTTTTGCTCACCACACCACCCCAGTTTGGACCCAGCCATATGCAAATCAGTCTTGACCCTGTTCCTTGTGGGAACAGTCCAGCCCGAACTGCCAAGCCAGGTCCTCCCTGGACCGGAAACAAGCATCCTGGGACCGGTTTCAGGGCATCACCCTTCTTCAGCCAGGCTAGCTTGAATCCAGTGGTGTAGTGAGCACGGGACCCACGTCTGGGCATACCCTTCGCACTTAGGGCGACATATGCAAAGGAAACAGTTGATGGACGGAATGCTGGACAATGCAAACATTCACCCCCAGTCACAAGGATCTGGGTTAAATCCATCATTCTTTTGCTCACCACACCACCCCAGTTTGGACCCAGCCATATGCAAATCAGTCTTGACCCTGTTCCTTGTGGGAACAGTCCAGCCCGAACTGCCAAGCCAGGTCCTCCCTGGACCGGAAACAAGCATCCTGGGACCGGTTTCAGGGCATCACTCTTCTTCAGCCAGGCTAGCTTGAATCCAGTGGTGTAGTGAGCACGGGACCCACGTCTGGGCATACCCCTTCGCACTTAGGGCGACATATGCAAAGAAACAGTTGATGGACGGAATGCTGGACAATGCAAACATTCACCCCCAGTCACAAGGATCTGGGTTAAATCCATCATTCTTTTGCTCACCACCACCCCAGTTTGGACCCAGCCATATGCAAATCAGTCTTGACCCTGTTCCTTGTGGGAACAGTCCAGCCCGAACTGCCAAGCCAGGTCCTCCCTGGACCGGAAACAAGCATCCTGGGACCGGTTTCAGGGCATCACCCTTCTTCAGCCAGGCTAGCTTGAATCCAGTGGTGTAGTGAGCACGGGACCCACGTCTGGGCATACCCTTCGCACTTAGGGCGACATATGCAAAAGAAACATTTTCTGCATTCTGTCCATCAACTGTTGTTTTTGCATTTGTCACCCCGAGTGGGACGGGTATGCCCAGACGTGGGTCCCGTGCTCTCCATGCCACTGGAATCAAGCTATCCTGGCTGAAGAGGGTGAAACCCGAGACCGGTCCTAGGATGCTTGTTTCCAGTCCAGGGAGGACCTGGCTGGGCAGTTCGGGCTGGACTGTTCCCATGAGGCACAGGGTCAAGACTGATTTGCATATGGCTGGGTTCAAACTGGAATGGCATGGTGAGCAAAGAACGATGGATTTAGGCCCAGATCTCTGTACTGGGGTGAATGTATGACATTGTTCTGCATTCTGTCCATCAACTGTTGTTTTTGCATTTGTCACCCCGAGTGGGACGGGTATGCCCAGACGTGGGTCCCGTGCTCTCCATGCCACTGGAATCAAGCTATCACTGGCTGAAGAGGGGTGAGACCCCGAAACCGGTCCTAGGATGCTTGTTTCCAGTCCAGGGAGGGACCTGGCTGGGCAGTTCGGGCTGGACTGTTCCCATGAGGCACAGGGTCAAGACTGATTTGCATATGGCTGGGTTCAAACTGGAATGGCATGGTGAGCAAAAACGATGGATTTAGGCCCAGATCTCTGTACTGGGGTGAATGTATGACATTGTTCTGCATTCTGTCCATCAACTGTTGTTTTTGCATTTGTCACCCCGAGTGGGACGGGTATGCCCAGGCGTGGGTCCCGTGCTCTCCATGCCACTGGAATCAAGCTATCCTGGCTGAAGAGGAGTGAAACCCCGAAACCGGTCCTAGGATGCTTGTTTCCAGTCCAGGGAGGACCTGGCTGGGCAGTTCGGGCTGGACTGTTCCCATGAGGCACAGGGTCAAGACTGATTTGCATATGGCTGGGTTCAAACTGGAATGGCATGGTGAGCAAAAACGATGGATTTAGGCCCAGATCTCTGTACTGGGGTGAATGTATGACATTGTTCTGCATTCTGTCCATCAACTGTTGTTTTTGCATTTGTCACCCCGAGTGGGACGGGTATGCCCAGACGTGGGTCCCGTGCTCTCCATGCCACTGGAATCAAGCTATCCTGGCTGAAGAGGGTGAAACCCCGAAACCGGTCCTAGGATGCTTGTTTCCAGTCCAGGGAGGACCTGGCTGGGCAGTTCGGGCTGGACTGTTCCCATGAGGCACAGGGTCAAGACTGATTTGCATATGGCTGGGTTCAAACTGGAATGGCATGGTGAGCAAAAAAACGATGGATTTAGGCCCAGATCTCTGTACTGGGGTGAATGTATGACATTGTTCTGCATTCTGTCCATCAACTGTTGTTTTTGCATTTGTCACCCCGAGTGGGACGGGTATGCCCAGACGTGGGTCCCGTGCTCTCCATGCCACTGGAATCAAGCTATCCTGGCTGAAGAGGGTGAAACCCGAAACCGGTCCTAGGATGCTGGTTTCCAGTCCAGGGAGGACCTGGCTGGGCAGTTCGGGCTGGACTGTTCCCATGAGGCACAGGGTCAAGACTGATTTGCATATGGCTGGGTTCAAACTGGAATGGCATGGTGAGCAAAAAACGATGGATTTAGGCCCAGATCTCTGTACTGGGGTGAATGTATGACATTGTTCTGCATTCTGTCCATCAACTGTTGTTTTTGCATTTGTCACCCCGAGTGGGACGGGTATGCCCAGACGTGGGTCCCGTGCTCTCCATGCCACTGGAATCAAGCTATCCTGGCTGAAGAGGGGTGAAACCCCGAAACCGGTCCTAGGATGCTTGTTTCCAGTCCAGGGAGGACCTGGCTGGGCAGTTCGGGCTGGACTGTTCCCATGAGGCACAGGGTCAAGACTGATTTGCATATGGCTGGGTTCAAACTGGAATGGCATGGTGAGCAAAAAAACGATGGATTTAGGCCCAGATCTCTGTACTGGGGTGAATGTATGACATTGTTCTGCATTCTGTCCATCAACTGTTGTTTTTGCATTTGTCACAGGAAACTACTCACCATATTTCCTAATACTCATACAGGATCAAACTCTAAGACCAATCATGGACTAAAGGTTCATAAACAAGTTCATACTAACACAACACTTCAAAATGTGTACCCTTCAAGAGATAATCCCACAAATTCAAAAAGGGGATTACATGGCAACAATAGACCTCAAATACGCCTACCTGCATATTCCCATGAACAAAAGACACAGAAAGTACCTAAGATTCCTGCACAACGGAACACACTACCAGTTCAAGGTACTTCCTTTCGGAATAAAATCAGCTCCACGTGTGTTCACAAAGTGTCTGGCCGCAGAGGCGGCACACCTGAGAAGAGAGGGAATCCACGTCTACCCCTATCTAGACGACTGGCTCATAAGGGGACATTTAAAACAAACATGTCACAATCATGTTCAAAAAGCGATCCAAACGCTACAAACACTGGGTTTCTCAATGAACCACAAAAAATCATCAACACCAGAAAGAGAAAAAACCTTCCTGGGCGCAAGGTTAAATACAACAAAAGCAAGGGCATACCCCAAACAAACCAGGATACAAGCGATCCATCAAGAAGCAACCCTCTACCAGAGGGGTCAGTCTCTGACAGTGAGGAAGGTCATGAAACTAATGGGCATGATGGCATCATGCATCCCTCTTATCCCTTACGCACGCCTACACATGCGCCAATTCCAAGAATGGCTTACCAACAGCTGGTCTCAAGCCACAGGGAGTTGGGAGGATCTAGTGGTTGTTACACAAAGGGTGCAAGCAGCGATACAATGGTGGGCATCCAACAACATAGCACAGGGGAGACCTTTCAGGAACCCAACTCCATCTGTGACAGTCAACACGGACGCATCCCTCAACGGTTGGGGAGCACATTTCAACCAGCTGAAAGTACATGGTCGATGGAACGAACAGGATTCCACCAAGCACATCAAAGTTTTGGAAATAAACTGTTTTTCTGGCACTGAAAGCATTCCAGAAACACATTCATGGGAAAACCATTTTAATCCAAACCGACAATACAACAACAATGTTCTATCTGAACAAACGGGGAGGGACAAGGTCCTTTCACCTGAGCAAACTTGCACAGGAGATCTGGCAATGGGCAATAACTCATAAATCAACCTACAGACAGTACATCTACCAGGAGTAGACAACTTTACAGCGGACCAGCTGAGCAGACAGAAAAACTGCTCCCACGAATGGGAGTTGAAGCAGAAAACAGTGCTTTATCTGTTCAACATCTGGGAACACCAGTGATAGACCTGTTTGCAACAGTGCAGAACAAAAAATGCCAGTCTTTTGCCTCGAGGTTTCCACACCACCTATTAAGGGGAAATGCACTTTCACTCAACTGGTCATAGACATTTGCTTACGCCTTTCCACCAATACCCCTGATGCAAAGAGTGTTACAAAAAGCAAAAAATCCAGGAACAAATATGATTCTCATTGCCCCACAATGGCCAAGACAAACATGGTACTCCCCCCTCCTAGAACTATCCAGGGGGAGATGATCAGGATCAAAGCAGAAAAGGACCTGCTAACAATGCAACAGGGTCAGATCTTTCACCCAGAGCCAGCAACGCTACATCTAGCAGCTTGGCACCTGAATACATAGAATTTGGGCACCTCAATCTGCCTCTGCAAACCATGGAAATTCTAAAAGAGGCAAGGAAACAGTCAACAAGAAAATGCTATACAGCAAAATGGAAATGATATACCACATGGTGCACCGCTAACAAGAAAAACAGTTCAATCAACACGCAAGAAACGGTTATTACATACCTTACTTACCTCTTAGACAGCAACATCAACTACTCAAGCATAAAGGTGCACCTTGCTGCCATAGTAGCATACACAAGAGGAAAATCATGCAAAAGCTTTTTTACAAGACCAGTAATCAAAAGGTTTTTAGAGGGAGCAAAAAGAATTGTCCCACCAAGAGCAGCTCCAGTGCCCACATGGAGCTTAAATACAGTACTTTCTCAACTAATGGCAAAGTCCTTTGAGCCCATGCATACTGCAGACCTCAAACACATTACTCTAAAGACAGCCTTTCTTATTGCGATAACATCGCTACGAAGAGTAAGTGAGCTGCAAGCGTTAACAATACAAGAACCCTACTTACAAATCCACAGTTATAAAGTAATCTTAAAGACTAACCCACAGTTCTTGCCAAAAGTGGTATCTAAGTATCACTTAAATTAAAACATTCTCCTGCCGGTTTTCTTTAAAAACCCAAAGACTAAAGGAGAGAGAAGCCTCCATACCCTGGATGTAAGGATGGCTTCATTGTACTATTTGCAAAAAACAGAACAAATCGGGAAAACAAAACAATTGTTTGTCGCCTACGCACATACCAACATAGGTTCACCTGTCACAAAGGCAACTATTGCAAGATGGATAGTACAAGCCATCCAATTATGTTATACCAACGCCAAGAAAGAACCAACAATTCAACCAACAGCTCACTCCACTAGAAAGAAAGGAGCAATGCTAGCCTTTACAGCCAATGTTCCCATTGACTCCATTTGCGCAGCAGCAACATGGGCATCACCACACACTTTTACAAAGCATTATTGTGTGGATATACAAATGAATAAGGAAGCTCAAATTGGACAAAGGGTGCTTCAACACCTGTTTGCAAGGTCTTCCTTTCACCACAACCTTTCCAGACATGGGAGAAACCGCTACATAATCTAATGCACAGCATGTGAATCCAGAAAAGGATTCACGCTGCAAAACGAAATGGTTACTTACCAGTAGGAGTAGTTTTGCAGCTTGAAGAATTTTCTGGATTCACATGCGACCCACCCGGCCTCCCCTATAAGGAAAACAGACAGGTGGGGAAGCAAAAGGACTACATCAGTTATTCAAAAACCATCTCAAGGATTACAAAAAAGAATAGGAATAGGAAAAAAGAATCTGAAGATGGCCACCACGCACGTCGACCTCCAGGATACCGTCTGACGTCACACAGGGGACGTACCTGGCACCAAATGATGGTCGACAGCGACCAAAACAAGAAGAAAAAAAAAAGACAATACCGGACCCAACCACTAGATGGCGGAATAATGCACAGCATGTGAATCCAGAAAATTCTTCAAGCTGCAAAACTACTCCTACTGGTAAGTAACCATTTTGTTATCTAAAGAAAAGCATTGGCAACGTGTGCTGTTGCTGTTCTGCCAACTCTCATGCTCTTTACTCTTATTCTCCCGATGTACTTGCAGAAGGCGGAGCTCTCTAATATAAACAGAAGGAACTTAAAGAACATGCACCCCACTTTGGGGCAGTGGCGGCAGGCACAGATCTGGGTGGGGAAGAGGGGGGGTAAAACAAAGAAAATTTCACTTACCTCTCTCGCCGTGTGTCTCATCGTCGTCGCTCTGCTCCGGCCTGAATAGGAAGCACACCCAGGCTCCCCTCAGCCAATCGCAGCACTGCAATGTAGCGTCGTGATTGCTCTGAGTGCCGATGTTTGGTGCTCAGACGGGGACTGGGAGCCTGGGCATGTTCTCAACCCAGGCTGTAAGAACATGTGGAGAACATGTAAAGTGCGCATAACTGTTTGGCTGGCCCGTGATGGCCGGCCAAACATTCATCCGTACTTACAGAGTGCACTCACCACTCCTCCCCCTGCTCATCTGTCAGCAGAGCAGCCCCACCGTGCCCGCAAAGCTGTCGAAGCAGGAACAAATAAAATGATATTAACATTGAGTATAACTCCATGTTATTATCATTTTATTTTTCCTTTATTCACACTGCTGAAAGCAGTGAGGCGACGCTCCTCCGCCTTAGCAGAGGAGCTGTCTCTGCTTTGGGGCACCGGTGACCCTGGCAATTGACATTCAGGCCCAAAACCCACTTTGCAGAAGAATGAAGTGACGGCAGTGCCCCAACGCCTTGTTTTGTGCAGGGCCCAGTTATCGCTACTAACTGCTGTAATGGAAAGGGGATAGTGTATGTTGCAGGGTGCAGTGATGCCCAGGCCTAAAGCACAGCGCTGTGCGGTGACACAACACACTCCACACTTAGTGTCAGCCCTGGAGCTCAACCACATGCGGTTCCTCCCCTTTTATTAACCCCGTGGGCCACGCCTGGACCACGGATGACGTGGTACACCAATATCCGGTTGCTTCACTGGACAACAGGACCGCTGACCTACTACAGTGTACACTCCTAGGATTAAACGTGAAATAACCCATCAGAGTGCTGTACACAAAGCATGCAAGATGAACAGGAAAGGTAGATATTAAATACCTCCTGGCCTTTGCCTGATCAGCCCCCCCTTTCTCTCGCACCTTATGTTGGAGGGTCATGTCCATGTCTGGTCTCCAGAATGCAAGGCCATATTTGATGCTACTAAGACGTGCATCACCGTTGCAAGTTATGATTGTACTTACCCTTCTTTGCAACCTGAAATTGCTCTGCTTTCACAACCCATAGATTTGGGGACTACATTTGCTCAATATGAACTAGGCCTTGACACACTGAATCGCTGTGTACCCGGTATAACCCCTATCCGGAACTGGAAAGGCAAACTCTCAAGCCAAGAAGATAACTGGCTATCGTACTGGCTTGTGAACTTTCATGTGTTAGAATTCACTGTTGCTTTGATCAAAAGCACTGTTCCCAATTTGGAAACTCCAAGGCTATGATGCCCTGCAGGGCGCTATACTCCGCAACATACAGTACAAGATTTAAAGGGGAAACTTAGGACTTAAACCCTTTCGATGTATGATTTTTAAATGAGACTAACCTGCATCATGGGCCAGCTTACAAAGGCCTAATACACCACTTTGTCAATCCAGACTTCCCGCCTAAAGCTGGCTAATAAGGTCACTGATGTTGTGGCACCAACATATCTGCTGTAGCAACAATCTGGTTCATTATCATCCTTAGCCTACCAACTACCTGCAATTCAAGCACGGAGCAAGCAGAATATCGCATTTGATTCCCAGGCGTTACATGTGTTTCACTACAATCATGAATTATACGTGGCTTCCTACTTGCTGGGTGTCATTATGCAGATAATAAACCCTTTATCGGCTCTAAGCGAGTGGGTGAGCTGGGCAGGGGTGGGCTATTGCCCCCAACCCATAAGCGTGAAACCACCAGCATGCGAGTTCCACTTTCGATAGACCAGTACTGCATCTCTACATCCACATTGCCCAACGCCTAATTAATTCCACAGTGTAATCACTTTGTGTGGAAATTTATTTGCTGTGAATAACCTTAGGACCCGTGGCCACAACAGGCGACAGTGTTGCTAAAGCTGCGTCTTTAGGGCTTCTCCTGTGCAACAGTTCCCTTCTCAGGTTATTTTAGCTTTCAGGCATTGCCGCAAAGGTCACGCTGCTTTTGCTAAAGATGACCTTGCCACCCGGCTGGGGCTCGACCCTGGCCTAAGGAGGGCGTGACACCACAGGCAGAGACCCCTGCCTTTGAGTGACAGCTCCCGACTCACATGTTCATTGACTCACATTGTAAGTTAGGGGCATTTTTGAGAGAGAACCAGTGCTGCGGGCCAAGAGTGCTTTACATGAGCCCCCGGCTCGTAACAGGCCCAGTGAACTGCCCGAGAAACAATCATCAATAGGGTACTATTACTCCAATTTAATGGTATTCCGCAATGCTCAGCAGCAAATGCTATCTTTATAGAATGGAATGCTGGTCTCGAAACAACTCTGGTGGGATCCAGACCCACAACCTTTGAATGCCTTCCCAGCCATCCTAGAAGTCCAATGCACTATCCATTGTGCCCATTTGCCTATGACCTAGGTCAAACGTTGACATTAGGTCTGCCGTATCTTTGGCTAAATATCAAGGGGCAGATTTACAAGCCCCTTGCGTCATTTTTGCGCTCTAGTTGCGTCACTTTTTTTGACGCAGCGGCTGCGTAAAAATGCGGCCCGTTTACAACGTGACGCATCTAGGGAGATGCGTCACGTTGTAAAGCCCTGCATCACATTATGCCTGCGTCAGGTATAATGTATGCAGGGTGGGCGTTACCACGCAAAAAAGCATCGTAGAAGTGATGCAGTGAAAGCTACAAGATTTCACTGCGCCACTTCTAGGACGCGACTGCGTCAAAACCTTACAGCTGCTTGGAGCAGGCGTAAGGAGTGACGCAGCACAATGAGAATAGGCCTCCCCATGCATTGCTGGAGTTGTCGTGCTTGCGACACAACTCCAGCAATGCGTGACTTTTGTGCAAACAGATGCGTCAGAATTTCTGACTCATCTGTCAATCCTTGCGCCATGGTGCGCCGTATTGTAAATACGGCACATCCATGGTGGCACAAGGATTTCTCAGGGTGGCGCAGAGAAAGTGACGCATCTCTACAGATGAGTCACTTTCTTGTAAATCTGCCCCCAAGACATCTAATTCTGGACCCGAGCAGACATTCTACTTGGTGGTTTCTTGAGGTTGAAATCGATCTCCTGCCCTTAGAAATGTATTGTTCGAGGCATATGAGCTGCAGATCACACACTATGCATAGATCGCCATCTGGTGTTGGGCCCGGATGTTTGCACTTTGTTGTTGTATTGGAATAAGTCTTTGGAAGTCACAAGATAGGTGACTCCTCCTTTGGACAATAGGGTGCATGGGCATCGACTTCATCTTCAGATTGTTTTTTTGCGCCATCGGGCTCGGATGTGTTTGTCGCGCTCCAGTTCGGTGTCGCTACCGTTCTAACTTTCGACGCGCAATCCTTCACCCTTTCTTCGGTATTGTTTTCGATTGAGTTTCCCTTCTCGGCGCGCATCTCTACAAACTCGAACTCTTCCATTCCGGTCGTCGACGCAGGCCTTCGGGTATACCTGCGCCATCAGGCCTTTTGGCTCATGGAAAGGACTCCTTTCAAAAAGTGTCCTCAATGTGGATCCAAGTTTCCCCACGCCGATCTTCACGAGGTGTGTAACCTCTGCCTTTCGCCCGAGCACGAGGCCAAAGACTGTCCGGCTTGTGCCTCTTTCCGCTCCAAGAAAACCATACGGGATCGTCGAGCTCGAAGAAGCATGGCTCGATCTTCCACATCGCTACCGGACGATATCTTCCAGGAAGGCATCAACGTACCGGAGCAGGAACAACTCGAAGAGGGCATCATCAGCGCCTCCGAAGCCGACGATTCCGACGTCGAAGACATCACTCCGGGGCAACGGGTCGTAAGTACTGATGTCGACCCCCCCCCCCCCCATCCATTCCTACAAAGGCTTCGGTAACACCTTCACCACCATCACCGACTTCATCGCACCCCACGCGATCGCCTCAACAACTACATACTCATTGGAGACCTGAACTTCCACCTCGACAACCCCAGCGACCCCAACTCCACTATCCTTCGTGACAACCTCGCCAGCATCGGACTTAAACAGCTCGTCAACACACCGACCCACAGAGCAGGACACACCCTCGACCCCATCTTCGCGGCAGGAAACAGCATCCATTTCAGCCACACAACGCAGCCGCCATGGACCGACCACCACTGCGTACACGTAGAAGCCAGACACACCTGCAGACGCCTGGAGAAGAACTGGAGAAACACCAAGACAACCGAAAACTACACCACCTACAAGGACGCCATGACGGACTACCACGACCAGATCAGAGCCACCAAAGGAACTTCATCCACAACAGAATCATGGCCAACTCCACCAACTCCAAGGAACTTTTCAGTGTCATTCAAGAATTCACCAACCCACGCAGCGAAGCCACAGACATCACCCCATCCCAAGACCTCTGCGACAAGCTTGGAACCTAATTCCACCTCAAGATCAAAAACCTCTACGACGAATTCATCGACCATCCACCAGGCGCCACAGACGGCCCCCCGCCCCCCAGAAACACCAGCCAGCCCACCATCTCCAACTGGACACCGTTCACGGCCGAAGACACCGCCTCGACCATGAAAAGCATCCACTCGGGGGCCCCCACCGACCCCTGCCCCCCTCACATCTACCACAGAGACATGGCCGCCATCGCACCCAAACTACAACGCACCATCAACACCACCTTCAAAACACGCACCTTCCCAGATGACTGGAAGCACGCAGAAGTCAGACCCCTGCTCAAGAAGCCCACAGCTGACCCCACCGACCTCAAGAACTATCGGCCCATCTCGCTCCTCCCCTTCGCAGCCAAAGTTGCAGAGAAAACAGTCAACAGGAAACTGGCACGATTCATTGAAGAGAACGCCGTCCTCGACCCGTCCCAATCTGGTTTCTGAAGCAACCACAGCACAGAGACCGTCCTACTTGCCGCCACAGACGACATCCGCACCCTCCTGGACCAAGGCCACTCCGCAGCCCTCATCCTACTCGACCTATCAGCGGCCTTCGACACCGTCTCCCATCGCACACTAGTCGTCAGACTACACGACGCAGGCATACAAGGAACAGCCCTGAACTGGATCCGATCATTCCTCACCGGAAGAAGCCAAAGGATCAGACTCCCACCCTTCCTCTCCGACCCCACGAAAATCACCTGCGGAGTCCCACAGGGTTCATCACTGAGCCCCACCCTCTTCAACATTTACATGGCCCCCATCGCAGCCATCGTCCGACAACACGGCCTCAACATCGTATCCTACGCCAACGACACCCAGCTCATCCTCTCCCTCACCAAAGACCCCACCACTGCCAAACTCACCTTCCAGAAAGGAATGCAAGACGTCGCAGTCTGGATGACCAACAGCTGCCTGAAGCTCAACGCCGAGAAGACAGAAGTCCTCGTCCTCGGTACCACCCCTTCTGCATGGGACAACACCTGGTGGCCGACCGCCCTCGGAAGCCCACCTACCCCCTCAGACCACGCCAAGAATCTCGGCATCGTACTCGACTCATCACTCTCCATGAACCGACAGGTCAACGCCGTCACCTCCAGCTGCTTCAACACCCTCCGCATCCTCCGCAAGACCTTCAAGTGGATCCCCCCTGAGTCAAGGAAGACAGTCACCCACGCACTCATCACCAGCAGACTGGACTATGGAAACGCACTCTACGCCGGCATCAACAAGTCCCTACTCCGCAAACTCCAGACAGTACAAAACACCGCCGCCAGACTCGTCCACGGCATCCCCCGACACGAACACATCAGCCAACACCTACGAAGTCTCCACTGGCTCCCCGTGGAGAAAAGAGTCACTTTCAAACTTCTCACTCACGCCTACAAATGCCTACACAACAACGGACCCAAATACCTCAACGACAGAATCAACTTCCACGTACCCAAAAGAAACCTCTGATCTTCCAACCTCGCACTGGCCGAACCCCCGCACATCCACAGAGCCAGAGCAGGCGGAAGATCCTTCTCTCACATTGCAGTCAAGACCTGGAACGAGCTACCGGCAGACATCAGACGCGCCCCTCCTGAACACCTTCAGGAAGACCCTCAAGACCTGGCTCTTCGGCTAAACAGATCTGCGGACCCCCCCCTCAGTGCCTTGAGACCCTCACGGGTGAGTAGCGCGCTTACAATTCCCTGATTGATTGACCTTCGGGCCTAGGTGCACACCGGGACAGAACTTCCCACGCCCCGCCTTCCGGCTCGGCAAAGAAGTCGCCATACAAGCCTTCAGGCCGCTCGGGCTCGAGCCAGCCTACCCTCGGTACCGAAACCCCATCCCCGAGGCCAAAAGACCAACCCAGAGACAAACCACTGTCTTCGCCCGCACCGAGACCGGGCTCCACATCGGCCCATTTGGCACCGAAACCCACGGGCACCGAGCCTTCGGATCCAAAAAAACCATCGGAACCGAGCAAACAACCGGTTCCGAAAACTGCGGGCGCTCAACCTTCGGAGCCCAGAAAATTATCGGAACCGATTCCAAAGACCCCAATGGAACCAAAGAAAACTCCCGGTTCCAAACCTAAGGAGCATAAAACAACTCCAAAATCGGTGCCACAAAAACACTCAGACCTGAAAAAATCGGCACCGACACCACACACTACAGAGGAGGAGCTTTTCCAACCTGATCCAAGCCAAAAGACTCTGGAAATAGACCCAAATACAGGTCGGGCTTATAGTTAGCCCTTCCAGGAAAAGGAAATTGGACAGACCTGCACCAGCTCCACTCCCCCTAAAGAAAAGAGACATTGCCACTTCTCCTTTCAGAATTCCTTCTCCACCTCCTCCTCCACACCACATCTCCCCTATTCCATCTCCAATACCCTCACAATCTCCTCCACCTCAAGATGATGAGGACCCTTCTGAGTACGAGGTCGATGATCAACCTTTAGGAGAACCTAGCCCTCCTAATATTCCAACTGACCCATGGGACAATTATGGCACACCAGATGTTCCTGACACACCACAAGATGATGTCTACCCATCTAGACCATCCCCTCCAGAGGACACTATAGGGTTCACTCAGCTCATACACAGAGCCGCAGAATACCACGGTGTGGATTTACACACAGACCCTGTAGAAGAAGACTTCCTTATGGACACTTTCGCACCATCTCAAAGGTCCACTTCTATTCTCCCAATGTTGAAAGGGGTAATCAAACACGCTCCTGAAGTCTTTAAGGATCCTGTAAGGGCTAGAGTCATTAACCCCAGGGTAGAAAAGAAATATAAGTCTGCCCCAGCTGACCCTGTTTACAATAAAGGGCAACTTCCCTTAGATTCTTTGGTAGTTTCTAATGCCAGGAAAAGGGCTAACTCCCAAACCTCAGGCGATGCTCCACCTCCTGATAAGGAGTCAAAACTCTTGGACGCATCTGGTAAAAGAACAGCGTCCCAGGCAGCTAACATTTGGAGAATTGCCAACACACAGGCTTTGCTGGCTAGGTACAATAGGGCACACTATGACGAACTAGAGACCCTACTACAACACCTTCCAGATCAATACAAAACAAGAGCCAATGATCTCATCCAGGAAGGCAAGATTATAACAAATACCTCCATTCGATGTGCTCTGGATGCTGCAGACACAGCCTCACGAGCCATTAATACCAGTGTCCTTTTGTGTAGACATGCATGGTTCCGTATTTCAGGGTTCAAACCTGAGGTTCAAACTGCCATACTAAATCAGCCTTTTGACCAAGAACATTTATTTGGACCTAGTGTGGATTCATCTTTAGAAAAGATGAAAAAAGACACTGACACAGCCAAATCAATGGGAGCTTTGCAATCGCAAACTCCCAGAAGTTCCTTTCATCACTCCTCTTATAGGGGCGCCTCTAGAGGTTTTACCACGGATAACTCCTCCACGTCCTATAAAAGTCCCACCCAGACCTCATCTACCAGAGGTTATTACAGAGGAGGCTACAGGGGCAATAACAACAAGGGTAGAGGCAAAACCGTCAATACTCGTACTGCCTCCACCTCCAAACAATGACTTCCCTCCACTCCCCCAGACCATTCCACTCCAGTCGGGGAAGATTACTACAGTTCCTACCTGTCTGGAACACCATTACCACGGACAGGTGGGTGAGACAAATCATCCAATCCGGTTATTGCCTGGAACTCACTTCAACTCCCCAAACATACCACCCAAACAGCGTCCAATGTCAACAGACCATTTAACGCTTCTCAAACAAGAGGTACTTTCCTCCTACAAAAACATGCAATAGAACCAGTTCCCCTGCATCAGCAAAACACAGGGGTCTATTCACTGTATTTTCTCATTCCAAAGAAGGACGGAACCCTGAGGCCCATCCTCGACCTCAGACCATTAAACCTCTACATACAGTCAGACCATTTTCATATGGTCACTCTTCAACAACTCCTTCCTCTACTCAAACAAGGCGATTTCCTTGCCACCTTGGATCTCAAGGACGCCTACTTCCACATTCCCATTCACCCTGCTCACAAAAAATATCTTCGATTTGTAGTGGACGGTCAACATTATCAGTTCAAGGTGCTCCCATTCGGAGTCACCACAGCACCCAGAGTCTTCACAAAATGTCTGGCAGTCGTAGCAGCCCACTTAAGAAGACAACAAATTCACGTCTTCCCATACTTGTCGACTGGCTCATAAAAGCCAGGTTGCATACCCAGTGTGTAAATCACACACACACCACAATCCAACTACTTCACGACTTAGGGTTCACAATAAACCTCACAAAGTCTCACCTCCAACCGTCCCACATCCAACAATAGCTAGGTGCCACAATAGACACCTTAAAAGGCCTTGCATACCCCAATCCAGCCAGGATTGCAAGCCCTTATAACAAAATTCCAGCCGCAACACTCCCTTCCAGCTTGAGTGTTTATGCAACTAATAGGGTTGATGGCCTCTTGCATATTCATTGTCCCGCATGCAAGACTCCAGATGCGCCCCTTACAGGAATGCTTAGCACGTCAGTGGAACCAAGCTCTAGGTCAGCTAACAGATCTGGTGTTGGTGGACGGCCGCACACATCGCTCTCTGCAGTGGTGGAACACCCAAAACCTTTCCAAAGGGCAACCGTTCCTAGAGCCAGTTCCACAGATTGTGCTAACAGCAGACGCATCGCTCACCGGATGGGGGGCTCATCTACTACATCACACCATACAGGGCACGTGGACACCTCAGCAAAAGCTACTCCACATCAATCATTTGGAGTTACTAGCAATCTTTCTGGCATTAAAATCATTCCAGAAACAAATATCAGGCAAAGCTGTCTTAGTCCGGACGGACAATATCACAGCAATGTATTATTTACAAAAACGGGGGGGGACGCACTCTCTGCAGCTCTCTCAAATAGCTCAGAGCATATGGAGGTGGGCTATTCCTCAAAACATATTCCTTTTAGCCCAACATCTTCCAGGAATTCAGAATCAGATGGCAGATCTGTTAAGTCGTCAAACACAACAGATTCACGAGTGGGAACTGTAGGAGAGTAGGATCTGCTTCACATGGGTACCCCCACTGTTTGCTGATGCTTCACTGTTTTTCGACTTTAGTCTGGCTGGAGCCCTGCTAATCAGAACCCCAGCCTAGCTGCTTCCTCTCTAAAATGGATTCCATGTGCCTTAGGCACACCTTTGATTGGATCCTGGAGTTCCCTTATAAGTCCCTAGTATATGGTATACTATGTACCCAGGGCATAGGTACTCCAGGGGCCTACCAGGGGCTGAATGCAAAACACACAAGATGATGGACGGAATGTTGCACATTGGCAAACATTCACCCCCAGTCACAGATCTGGGTTTAATCCATCGTTATTTTGCTTCACCACGCCACCCCAGTTCAGACATAGCCATATACAAATCAGTCTTGACCCTGTGCCTCATGGGAACAGTCCAGACCGAACTGCCAAGCCATGTCTTCCCTGGACCGGAATCAAGCATCCTAGGACCGGTTTCGGGCTTTCAGCCCTCATCAGCCAGGAAAGCTTGACTCCAGTGGCGTAGTGAGCACGGGACCCACGTCTGGGCATACCCTTCCCACTTAGGGCGAAATGCAAAACACACAAGATGATGGACTGAATGTTGCACATTGGCAAACATTCACCCCCAGTCACAGATCTGGGTTTATTCCATCGTTATTTTGCTTCAACATGCCACCCCAGTTCAGACATAGCCATATGCAAATCAGTCTTGACCCTGTGCCTCATGGGAACAGTCCAGACCGAACTGCCAAGCCATGTCTTCCCTGGACCGGAATCAAGCATCCTAGGACCGGTTTCGATGGATTTAGGCCCAGATCTCTGTACTGGGGTGAATGTATGACATTGTTCTGCATTCTGTCCATCAATTGTTCTTTTTGCATTTGTCACCCCGAGTGGGACGGGTATGCCCAGACGTGGGTCCCGTGCTCTCCATGCCACTGGAGTCAAGCTATCCTGGCTGATGAGGGCTGAACGCCCGAAACCGGTCCTAGGATGCTTGTTTCCAGTCCAGGGAGGACCTGGCCTGGCAGTTCGGGCTGGACTGTTCCCATTGGGCGCAAGGTCAAGACTGATTTGCATATGGCTGTGTCCAAACTGGAATGGCGAGCAAAAAACGATGGATTTAGGCCCAGATCTCTGTACTGGGGTGAATGTATGACATTGTTCTGCATTCTGTCCATCAATTGTTCTTTTTGCATTTGTCACCCGAGTGGGACGGGTATGCCCAGACGTGGGTCCCGTGCTCTCCATGCCACTGGAGTCAAGCTATCCTGGCTGATGAGGGCTGAAAGCCCGAAACCGGTCCTAGGATGCTTGTTTCCAGTCCAGGGAGGACCTGGCCTGGCAGTTCGGGCTGGACTGTTCCCATTGGGCGCAGGGTCAAGACTGATTTGCATATGGCTGGGTCCAAACTGGAATGGCATGGTGAGCAAAAACGATGGATTTAGGCCCAGATCTCTGTACTGGGGTGAATGTATGACATTGTTCTGCATTCTGTCCATCAATTGTTCTTTTTGCATTTGTCACCCCGAGTGGGACGGGTATGCCCAGACGTGGGTCCCGTGCTCTCCATGCCACTGGAGTCAAGCTATCCTGGCTGATGAGGGCTGAAAGCCCGAAACCGGTCCTAGGATGCTTGTTTCCAGTCCAGGGAGGACCTGTCCTGGCAGTTCGGGCTGGACTGTTCCCATTGGGCGCAGGGTCAAGACTGATTTGCATATGGCTGGGTCCAAACTGTAATGGCATGGTGAGCAAAAAACGATGGATTTAGGCCCAGATCTCTGTACTGGGGTGAATGTATGACATTGTTCTGCATTCTGTCCATCAATTGTTCTTTTTGCATTTGTCACCCCGAGTGGGACGGGTATGCCCAGACGTGGGTCCCGTGCTCTCCATGCCACTGCAGTCAAGCTATCCTGGCTGATGAGGGCTGAAAGCCCGAAACCGGTCCTAGGATGCTTGTTTCCAGTCCAGGGAGGACCTGGCCTGGCAGTTCGGGCTGGACTGTTCCCATTGGGCGCAGGGTCAAGACTGATTTGCATATGGCTGGGTCCAAACTGGAATGGCATGATGAGCAAAAAAACGATGGATTTAGGCCCAGATCTCTGTACTGGGGTGAATGTATGACATTGTTCTGCATTCTGTCCATCAATTGTTCTTTTTGCATTTACCAGGGGCTGAAGCATATATTATGCCACCCCTGGGAGGCCCTACAAAATGACACCACAGGTCTGCTACTGCAGCCTGGGTAAGGTGGTGCATGCACCCCTTACTGTGATATAGGCTACCTATATCACTACCATTGCACACACATATAAATCTATAAGTCACTCCTATGGCAGGCCTTAACAATCCTGAAGGCAGAGTGCTTGGTTTTTATGTGAGAGGGTGCCCCTGCATGAGCAGAGCCCCTCTGCAGCATTCGGAGTCCATCCTCTGATGCTGTTTGTGGTACAGCCTGACCATATACTCTTAAGTGCATTATATCCTCGCGGTAGAATGCTAACTTTGGCCTGGCTGCACCAAAACATATCGTGTTTGGTGTCAAACACCTTGGAATACTACCCCCCCCCCCCCACCAGTCCTGGCGGCGGGGGTAGCATTCCACCCTTCTAGAGGGAGAGACATGTACACACCGGCATACCCGGTATCATCTTTTCAGAGCCCTGGCATCACAAAATGGATGCCGCTGCCACAGACACGGGTCTGGCCTCCTGCTGCTGACCGAAACTCCGGCGGGGGAGGCCTGGACAATAGGTTTCCTGTCGCAGGGAGGTGTAACCACCTCCCCAGACAGGATAATGTGTATTGGGGCTGGGCGGGAGCACTCCCTGGTGCTTTGAAGACCAGCACTGGGGCACATATGGTGTCCCTGTGCATAGTCCAGTTCAAACCGGTTGCAGGGGCTACCTGCCCCTGCTCTGGCGCGAAACTGGACAAAGTGAATGGGTGTAACCACCCCTCTTCCCTGACCCTCCCATAGGTGGGTCCCCAGAGTATGTCCAACCCCTAACTTAGTATAAGTATGGGACCCCAGTCCTTAGGACTTTAGATTACCCTGGACGAAACTCTGAAGCCGAATCCTGGACCTTCGACGCTCTACTTGAAGATTAGAGGACTGAAGAATCTCCCTTGGGGTCAAGGAGTGACTCCCCTGCTTGGCAGGCACCTAAGAAGCAATTGTCCGGTCTGCATCGCTGAAGCTCCCGTCGGACGCCGAAGTCTTTGCAACACCAGAGGTGGATCTCCAGACTTGCCCGAGGCTGCCATGAGACCCCAGCGAAGGTGAGGCATGTAGCTGTCGTGGGTAACGTGGAACCGTGACCCCTGGACACCGAGAACTTTTGCAAGTGCATCCTCTTCCTGGTCTCCCACGAAGTTGTGCTTTGGGCTCCGAGTAGCCCCCGCCTCCAGCACCGACTGCACCGAAGATCACTGGCCTCCACTCCACGAGTGTCCTGTGAGCCAGCTCCAAGTGCGTCCACTCGAGGCTCCTACGCTCCAGACGCGCCCTGACTTACCCTCGCTGGGTGAGTCCCCCAGACCTTGCTGGACCTTGACGTCTGCATCAACGTCCTTTCTTTGTTTCCACGTGACTTGCCGTTGCCAAGGCTTGTTGGGTCCAATCCGGTCGCCGACAGCCCAGCAATCGACAGACGTCGTGGGACAGCTCGAATCCAGCTCCTGGTCGTCGTCGACACCACCTGGACCGCGTGGCTGAAGAGTCAAGACGACCGTCAACCTAACTGAAGCACCCGACATCGGTGGGCATCTGCTCATCGCCTTCCTGGTCACTGGCTAGTGACCCAGACTCTGTCCCCTCTGCTTTCAGGTTCTTCAGATCTTCGATCCACTCTTGGATCCACCTGGACACTTTCGACTTGGTCGCCAGCAGCCTGCTGCAGCAGATCGCCATTGAAAATGACGACGAAACCCGACGCCAAAAGACACCTATGCACCCGGCTTCCCTGGGTGAGGTAACTCGAGTACTCCAGTGCTCCTGTGGGTATTGACTCTAGAACTGCCTAGTTCTAAAGGGGTTTGCTCCAAGTCCTCCTCTAAGTGTCCTTTTCTTCTAAAAATCCAACCGCGACTTTCCCCATAGAAGTCAACGGTGGCTCGCGGCTGTGTTCTCACACTGCACGCGTCCCCCGTGGGTCCCCTGTGTCACTACCTTGGGCGGTTCCTTGGGGTCCAAGCACTTCTACAGGCTCTAGGCCTTGTGTCTAGCTCAGTTGTGGTTCTTATACCACTTTTTTGGTATATGGTTTGGTACGCCCCTAGGGCTCAAACGTGTATTTGTGCTATTACTGTTGATAACTGACTTGTAACTTATGTACTTCGAACTCTAGCCTCATAAAGAGACTAGAGGAGTGTGTTTAAGACTAAATACATATATTTTAAATATATACCTGGTGTGGTCCTCTTTCATTTGGTCACTCAAGAGATTATAGACTGGTAAAACAAGCTGCTTTACATTCCTTCAAGACTTAGCCTGAAGGCTGCTCTCCATAGCTACCACTAGGATAGCTTTCACTAAAGGTTGTCTTTAACCTATCTCCATAAGGGGTTGTTTGGACTGGTACAGGGTGCCCACTTTAAATAGTGGACAGCATATACCAGGCCAACTTCTCACATTGGTGTGCAGCGTGTGGGATTCCAGCTTGCTATTGTTTTACCAGATAATCTCAATTGAATTGATCAACTGAAAACCACTAAGGGTACCTTAGGTACATATAATAACAAGCTTAGTATACAGTAAGTTCTACTGAACTTAGAGTTGTGTGTTAAGGGCTAGCATACCCTTTCTACAACTCAAGAGAGTTTAGTAGGCCACACTAGAGTAGGTAGTGCATACACCACACCTCACTAGTAATGTCTTCACTACCAGGAACCAGTGGGCTCCTGCCATCCGAATATGACAACCTCCCATTCTTGGAATTGAGAGGGTTGTGCAAGATTAGGAAGTTGAAGACAGGCAAAAGTGCCAACACCCAACGTCTCCTGGAGATGCTTCTGCTAGATGATCTTAGAAGACCCATAGGGTCTGCAAGGGTAGGCAGAGAGGGTGGGGCAGAAGATGAGGGAGGGGCCAGGGATGAAAATACCCAGGACCTGACCTCTGAAACTGGCCAGGAGGATGATAAAGATCCTGACCTGGATAATTCAGCTACTCCTGAGGATGAGGAGGAGGATCAGAATGACCTCCCCTTTGTCCCCCAGGAAGAGTTGTGAGTGTGCCCAGAAGGTCTAGATCTCCTTCTCAGGAGTCTAACCACTCTGACACCTCAGTAGGGACCTCTGTTTCTTCTCATAGGAGGGAATCCTCTCATGAGAGGAAAGAGAGACTGCTCAAGTATGAGGAAGCTCAGTTGAGAATCAGAAGAGAGCAGTTGGCTATAGACAGGGAGTCCCTAGAGCTTCAAAGGCAAAGACAAAAGTTGGGACTAGAGTCCCATGGTGGCAGCAATTTTCGAGTGGTAGGGAAAGGTCTTGTGACAATAGAAACCTGAGCAAGATTGTCCCTCCCTACCAGAGTGGGGATGACATCCACAAAAGGATAACTGCACTGGAGAGGGCCTGTAAAGTACAGAGGGTCCCTCAGGAGCAGTGGGCAGCAATCTTGTGGCTCTCCTTTGCAGAAAAAGGTAGAGACAAGCTCCTCACTGTTAGAGAAGAGGATGCTGACAATTACAAAGTCTTGAAGTGTGCATTGATTGATGGGTTTGGCCTAACAACTGAACAGTACAGGTTAAAGTTCAGAGATACCCAAAAAGCACAGAATCAAGACTGGGTGGACTTTGTTGATTGTTCTGCTAAGGCTCTGGAAGGTTGGTTAGTGGGCAGTAAGGTATGTGACTTCAAAGGAGTGTACAATCTTATCATGAGGGAGCAGATTCTTAATAACTGTCAAAATCAGCTGTTGCATCAGTACCTGGTGGACTCTGATTTGACCTCTCCCCAAGAATTGGGAAAGAAGGCAGACAAATGGGTCAGAACCAGGGTGAGGCAGAAGGTACAGAACCAAGGTGGTGACCCTAAGAAGCAAGATGCTAAGAACTCTGAAAAGGGTGTGGAGAAGGGTAAAGACCAGAAGTCTTCACAAGGCCCCCAAAAATCTTCTTCAGGTGGGAATTCACAGTCTAACAAAGGGAAAGGCTAAAAGAAACCATGGTGCAAAGTCTGTAAGCAAAAGACACACTGGACCAGTGATTGCACCAAGTCCAAAGACTCTATTCCAGCCACTACCAATGCCCCTAAGGCACCTGTTCCCCCTAGTGCAGTTACAAATGGTGGTGGGAGTACACAAGCCAAGGGTTTAGTAGGGTTGACCCTGGGTAATGAGATGGGCTCTGGCTTAGTCAGAGAACTCACTCAGGCTGTCCTAGTCTGTGATGGAGGCATGGATGTGACCTCCTCTGTGAGTCCCAGTAACCTGGGCAAGTACAGGCAACAGCCATTAATCAATGGAAAAGAGGCTTTGGCATTCAGGGACACAGGAGCAAGTGTCACCATGGTGACACAAGATCTTGTGGATCCTGGGCAGACTATACTTGGTGAAATGTACCGAGTGACCAATGCTAGCAATGTCAGAACAGACCAGACTCTGGCAGTTGTTAACTTCTCCTGGGGAGGGGTAACTGGACTTAAGAAGGTTGTGGTGAGTGCAAACCTACCAGTTGAATGCTTGCTTGGCAATGATCTAGAAACTTCAGCTTGGGCAGAAGTGGAGCTCAGGACCCATGCAGAAATGCTGGGCATCCCTGCAGATGTGTTTGCTGTGACCAGGTCACAGAGCAAAATGTCTAACACTGAACAGGCCTTGGATCCTGGAACAATGGACCAAGGGCCATCCAAGAAGAGGAGTAGTAGGGTAAAGGCAGTGCCTTCCCCCTTGGCTCAGAAGGAAGATCAGTCTCTTGAGGGAGATGATCTCAGTCCTGAGGAAGGAACTGTCCCAGAGGAGCTTGAGCCTGATCAGGTTGAGTTCTTAGGGACAGGGGGCCCTTCCAGGGCAGATCTGAGCCAGGAGCAGCAGAGCTGCCCCTCTCTTGAACCCCTCAGACAGCAAGCTGCTGCTGAGGCTGCTGGGAATGCTAGTGGTCCCCATAAAGTGTATTGGGATGATGGACTCCTGTACTCAGAGGGTAGAGACCCCAAGCCTGGTGCCACCAGGAGGTTGGTTATACCTCTGAAGTTCAGGGGCTTCCTATTGATCCTAGCCCATGACATTCCTCTAGCAGGTCACCTGGGCCAGAACAAGACTTGGGACAGAATTGTCCCTCACTTTCACTGGCCCCACATGTCTGAAGACACCAAGGAGTTTTGTCGCTCCTGTGTAACCTGCCAGGCCAGTGGCAAGGCAGGTGGCACCACAAAGGCCCCCCTGATACCACTACCTGTGGTGGGGGTTCCCTTTGAAAGGGTGGGTATTGACATTGTTGGTCCCATGTATCCCCAAACAGCATCTGGGCACAGGTTTATCCTGGTGGTGGTGGACCATGCCACCAGGTACCCAGAGGCTATTCCCCTTAGGACCACTACAGCACCTGTGGTGGCAAGAGCCCTCCTGGGAATTTTCTCAAGAGTGGGCTTCCCTAAGGAGGTTGTATCAGATAGGGGTGCAAACTTTGTCTGGATACTTGAAGGCAATGTGGAAGGAGTGTGGAGTGACTTACAAATTCACCACACCCTATCACCCACAATGCAATGGTTTAGTTGAGAGATTCAACAAAACCTTAAAGGGCATGATTAAAGGGCTCCCAGAAAAGCTTAGGTGAAGATGGGACATACTCTTGCCCTGCCTTTTGTTTGCATACAGGGAGGTGCCTCAAAAGGGGGTTGGCTACAGCCCTTTTGAACTTTTGTTTGGTCACCCTGTCAGGGGTCCATTGTGCCTGGTGAAGGAAGGATGGGAGTTACCTCTCAAGCCCCCAAAGCAGGACATAGTGGACTACGTACTTGGTCTCCGCTCCAGGATGGCTGAGTACATGAAAAAGGCAACTAAAAACCTTGAGGCTAGCCAGGAATTACAAAAAGCCTGGCATGACCAAAAGGCTGTACTGACTGTTTACCAGCCAGGACAGAAGGTGTGGGTGTTGGAGCCAGTGGCCCCAGCAGCTCTCCAAGACAAATGGAGTGGACCCCAAACCATTGTTGAACAGAAGGGTGAGGTTACCTATTTGGTAGACCTAGGAACACCCAGGAGTCCCCACAGGGTTCTCCATGTCAACAGATTGAAACCATATGTGGACAGGGCAGACATGGGCTTGCTCATGGCTACTGATGAGGGGCAGGAGGAAGAGAGTGACCCACTCCCTGACCTGCTCTCACAGAACCCTGATGATGGGTCAGTGGATGGTGTAGCCTTGGCAGGCAGCCTCACTGCTCAGCAGCAAACTGATTGCAGACAAGTGCTCAATCAGTTCAGACATATGTTCTCTCTGACTCCAAGTCAGACCACCTGGTGCACTCATTAAGTGGACACTGGGGACAGTCTGCCTATTAAAAATAAGATTTATAGGCAACCTGACCATGTCAGGGACTGTATCAAGACAGAAGTCCAGAAAATGTTGGATTTGGGAGTTATTGAACCCTCAGATAGCCCTTGGACTAGTCCAATGGTCCTTGTGCCAAAACCTCACACCAGTGGTGGGAAAAGAGAGATGAGGTTTTGTGTGGACTACAGGGGTCTCAATGCAGTCACTAGGATTGATGCCCATCCAATACCAAGGGCAGATGAGCTAATAGACACTTTGGCCTCAGCCAAGTATCTAAGCACATTTAACCTAACAGCTGGCTACTGGCAGATCAGGCTAGCTGATGATGCAAAGCCAAAAACAGCATTCTCAACCCCTAGTGGGCATTATCAATTTGTGGTAATGCCCTTTGGTTTGAAGAATGCACCTGCCACTTTCCAAAGGTTGGTGAATACAGTTCTCACAGGTCTGGAAGCCTACAGTGCAGCTTATCTTGATGATATTGCTGTCTTTAGCTCCACCTGTGAGGATCACCTGGTCCACCTAAGGAATGTTTTAGAGGCCCTGCAAAAGGCAGGCCTCACTATCAAGGCCACCAAGTGCCAGATAGGGCAGAGTCAGGTTGTGTACCTGGGCCACCTTGTGGGTGGAGGCCAGGTTCAACCACTGCAGAGCAAAATCCAGACCATCATGGACTGGGTTGCTCCAACTACCCAGACTCAGGTGAGAGCCTTCTTAGGCCTGACTGGGTACTATAGGAGATTTGTCAAGGGGTATGGATCAATAGTGACACCCCTGAATGACTTAACTTCCAAGAAAATGCCCAAAAAGGTTCAGTGGTCAGCTAGCTGTCAAAAGGCCTTTGATGACCTGAAGCAGGCCATTTGCACTGCTCCCATTCTCCAGAGTCCTGATTACTCCAAGAAGTTCATTGTCCAAACAGATGCATCTGAATTGGGGGTAGGGGCTGTACTGTCACAATTGAATGATGAAGGTCAGGATCAGCCAGTAGCTTTCATTAGCAGAAGGCTGACCCCTAGAGAGAAACGTTGGTCAGCCATAGAGAGGGAGGCCTTTGCTGTGGTTTGGGCTCTGAAGAAGTTGAGGCCATACTTGTTTGGTACTCACTTCCTTGTTCAAACAGACCACAAGCCCCTCTTATGGCTAAAACAAATGAAGGATGAAAACCCCAAACTGCTTAGGTGGTCCATTTCCCTACAGGGGATGGACTTTACAGTGGAACATAGACCTGGGAGTAACCATGCCAATGCAGATGGACTCTCCAGGTACTTCCACTTAGAACATGAAGACTCAACTGGTCAAGGTTAGTTTAATGTCCCTGCGTTTGGGGGGGGGGGTTGTGTAGGAGAGTAGGATCTGCTTCACATGGGTACCCCCACTTTTGCTGATGCTTCACTGTTTTTCGACCTTAGTCTGGCTGGGGCCCTGCTAATCAGAACGCCAGCCTAACTGCTTCCTCTCTAAAATGGATTCCATGTGCCTTAGGCACACCTTTGATTGGATCCTGGAGTGCCCTTATAAGTCCCTAGTATATGGTATACTATGTACCCAGGGCATAGGTACTCCAGAGGCCTACCAGGGGCTGAAGCATGTATTATGCCACCCCTGGGAGGCCCTACAAAATAACACCACAGGTCTGCTACTGCAGCCTGGGTAAGGTGGTGCATGCACCCCTTACTGTGATATAGGCTACCTATATCACTACCATTGCACACACATATAAACTTATAAGTCACTCCTATGGCAGGCCTTAACAATCCTGAAGGCAGAGCGCTTGGTTTTTATATGAGAGGGTGCCCCTGCATGAGCAGAGCCCCTCTGCAGCGTTCGGAGTCCATCCTCTGATGCTGTTTGTGGGACAGCCTGGCCATATACTCTTAAGTGCATTATATCCTCGCGGTAGAATGCTAACTTTGGACTGGCTGCACCAAAACATGTCGTGTTTGGTGTCAAACACCTTGGAATACTACCCCCCCCCCGCCAGTCCTGGCGGCGGGGGTAGCATTCCACCCTTCTAGAGGGAGAGACATGTACACACCGGCATACCCAGTATCATCTTTTCAGAGCCCTGGCATCACAAAATGGATGCCGCTACCACAGACACGGGTCTGGCCTCCTGCTGCTGACCGAAACTCCGGCGGGGGAGGCCTGGACAATAGGTTTCCTGTCGCAGGGAGGTGTAACCACCTCCCCAGACAGGATAATGTGTATTGGGGCTGGGCGGGAGCACTCCATGGTGCTTTGAAGACCAGCACTGGGGCACATTTGGTGTCCCTGTGCATAGTCCAGTTCAAACCAGTTGCAGGGGCTACCTGCCCCTGCTCTGGCGCGAAACTGGACAAAGGGAATGGGTGTAACCACCCCTCTTCCCTGACCCTCCCATAGGTGGGTCCCCAGAGTATGTCCAACCCCCTAACTTAGTATAAGTATGGGACCCCAGTCCTTAGGACTTTAGATTACCCTGGACGAAACTCTGAAGCCGCATCCTGGACCTTCGACGCTCTACTTGCAGATTAGAGGACTGAAGAATCTCCCTTGGGGTCAAGGAGTGACTCCCCTGCTTGGCAGGCACCTAAGAAGCAATTGTCCGGTCTGCATCGCTGAAGCTCCCGCCGGATGCCGAACTCTTTGCAACACCAGAGGTGGATCTCCAGACTTCCCCGAGGCTGCCCTGAGACCCCAGCGAAGCTGAGGCACGTAGCTGTCGTGGGTAACGTGGAACCGTGACCCCTGGACACCGAGAACTTTAGCAAGTGCATCCTCTTCCTGGTCTCCCACGAAGTTGTGCTTTGGGCTCCGAGTAGCCCCCGCCTCCAGCACCGACTGCACCGAAGATCACTGGCCTCCACTCCACAAGTGTCCTGTGAGCCAGCTCCAAGTGCGTCCACTCGAGGCTCCTTCGCGGTCGCTAGTCCGTTGGCTAGTGGGCCCTTCCCGAAGGTAACTCTTCTTCTGCTTGGGCTTTCCTGGTTGCTCCAGACGTGCCCTGACTTACCCTCGCTGGGTGAGTCCCCCAGACCTTACTGGTCTGCATCAACGTCCTTTCTTTGTTTCCACGTGACTTGCCGTTGCCAAGGCTTGTTGTGTCCAATCCGATCGCCGACACCCCAGCAATCGACAGACGTCGTGGGACAGCTCGAATCCAGCTCCTGGTCGTCGTCGACGCCTCCTGGACCTCGTGGCTGAAGAGTCAAGACGACTGTCAACCTACCTGAAGCACCCGACATCGGTGGGCATCTGCTCATCGCCTTCCTGGTCACTGGCTAGTGACCCAGACTCTGTCCCCTCTGCTTTCAGGTTCTTCAGATCTTCGATCCACTCTTGGATCCACCCGGACACTTTCGACTTGGTCGCCAGCAGCCTGCTGCAGCAGATCGCCATTGAAAACGACGACGAAACCCGACGCCAAAAGACACCTATGCACCCGGCTTCCCTGGGTGAGGTAACTCGAGTACTCCAGTGCTCCTGTGGGTATTGACTCTGGAACTGCCTAGTTCTAAAGGGGTTTGCTCCAAATCCTCCTCTACGTGTCCTTTTCTTCTAAAAATCCAACCGCGACTTTCCCCATAGAAGTCAACGGTGGCTCGCGGCTGTGTTCTCACACTGCACGCATCCCCCGTGGGTCCCCTGTGTCACTACCTTGGGTGGTTCCTTGGGGTCCAAGCACTTCTACAGGCTCTAGGCCTTGTGTCTAGCTCAGTCGTGGTTCTTATACCACTTTTTTGGTATATGGTTTGGTACGCCCCTAGGGCTCAAACGTGTATTTGTGCTATTACTGTTGATAACTGACTTGTAACTTATGTACTTCAAACTCTAGCCTCATAAAGAGACTAGAGGGGTGTGTTTAAGACTAAATACATATATTTTAAATATATACCTGGTGTGGTCCTCTTTCATTTGGTCACTCAAGAAATTATAGACTGGTAAAACAAGCTGCTTTACATTCCTTCAAGACTTAGCCTGAAGGCTGCTCTCCATAGCTACCACTAGGATAGCTTTCACTAAAGGTTGTCTTTAACCTATCTCCATAAGGGGTTGTTTGGACTGGTACAGGGTGCCCACTTTAAATAGTGGACAGCATATACCAGGCCAACTTCTCACAGGAACTTCACCCACAAGTTCTTCAACCATTTTTCCAAATGTGGGGGCATCCAGAGATAGATCTTTTCGCCACACATTACAACACAAAATGCCCAAGCTTCGCCGCCAGATATCCACACCCATTGTCCAAAGGCAGTGCAATATGGATGAATTGGTCAGGCAGATTTGCGTACGCTTTTCTGCCTCTCCCACTCATTCCATTAGTGGTGCGCAAGCTGCAACAACAGTCACTAACACTGATTCTAGTTGCTCCAACATGGGCCAGACAACCATGGTACACAACATTGCTGGAACTATCCGTAGTCCCGCACCAAAAACTACACCTCTCCCCACATCTCTTAACACAGAACCGTGGAGAGTTCAGACATCCAGATCCAGCACAGCTCAATCTAGCGATCTGGCTCCTGAAGTCCTAGAATGTGGTTACCTCAATCTTCCACCTGATTGTATGAACGTTATCAAAGAGGCTAGGCGCCCCACCACTAGAGCCTGCTATGCAGCCAAGTGGAAAAGATTTGTTATATACTGTACCAATAACACAATCAATCCTCTAGATGCGTCCATTCAACACATCATATGTTACCTGCTGCATCTTCAAAGATGTAATCTAGCATACACATCCATTAGATTGCATCTCGCTGCCATAGCAGCTTACCTACAAAATAGACATTTGTCATTGTTCAGGGTACCAGCCATTAAAGCATTTATGGAAGGCCTCAAAAGAATAATTCCTCCCAGGGTACCACCCTCTCCAGTGTGGAATCTAAACATCGTCCTCACTAGATTAATGGGCCCTCCATTCGAACCTCTACATAAATGTGAGCTCCAATTTCTTACATGGAAAGTTGCTTTCCTTGTAGCCATCACATCCAGGGCCGGACTGGCCGTAGCGGGCACCAGGCGTTTCCCCGGTGGGCCGCTAGGTTGGGGGCCGGTTTTGTAACCGGGGGCCCGCAATATCGGCCCCCGGTAACCAAATCGGGTGAAACCGGGCCTAGCAACCAGCTCGGCCCTCCCCCCCAGGGGGGCCGACCGAGCTGTTTGCCAGGGCCGGTTTCGGTTGCCAGTCCGGCCCTGATCACATCTCTCAGAAGAGTCAGTGAGTTACAGGCACTAACTATTCAAGAACCATTTTTACAACTCCATCATAACAAAGTGGTTCTCAGGACAAATCCCAAATTCCTTCCTAAAGTTATTTCTCCCTTCCATCTCAACCAATCTGTGGAGTTGCCAGTATTCTTCTCGCAACCACAAACAGTAGCAGAAAGAGCTCTTCATACACTAGACGTGAAAAGAGCCCTCCTTTGCTACATTGACAGAACAAAACCTTTTCGCAAAACAAAACAACTTTTTGTATCCTTATCACCACCACATAAAGGCAATCCTATATCAAAATCTGGGATTGCAAGGTGGATTGTCAAATGTATACAAATTTGCTACCACAAAACAAATCGTACACTATCTATTCCCCCTAAAGCCCACTCTACCCGTAAAATAGGGGCTTCTATGGCATTTTTAGGGAACATTCCCTTAGATGACATCTGCAAAGCAGCTACATGGTCTACACTGCACACATTCACAAAACACTATTGTGTAGATGTGCAGGCAAAACAACAAGCTAGTGTGGGCCAGGCTGTACTCAAAAACACTATTTCAAACTACTGCAACAGATACTGGTGGTCGCCGCTAAAGGGAAGTACTGCTATGCAATCTATGCATAGTGTGTGATCTGCAGCTCATATGCCTTGAACGGAAAATGCTACTTACCAGTATGCATCTGTTCTTGGCATGTAGAGCTGCAGATCCACACACGCCCACCCACCTCCCGGCTACCTTTATCTGTTCCAGTATTATCTTAATTAGATACAACATACATGGACACCTCTTTCAGTTTCTCACAAAACTCCATCATTTCCCTTCTTGGCGAAAAAACAATCTGAAGATGGAGTCGATGCCCATGCGCACTATTGTCCAAAGGAGGAGTCACCTATCTTGTGACTTCCAAAGACTTATTCCAATACAACAACAAAGTGCAAACATCCAAGCCCAACACCAGATGGCGATCTATGAATAGTGTGTGGATCTGCAGCTCTACATGCCAAGAACAGATGCACACTGGTAAGTAGCATTTTCCTTCTGAGGCATGCGGACTGACAGAAGAGAAAGGAGTGCTGAGGCAGCTGCCCTTTCTGGAGGGGAAAGACATCTACTATGTAAAGGACATAGTGTTCCCATGGTTGTGGCCCGATGAGACATTATTTTAAGCCTTTAAAATGATCCACTTAACGTCTTTTTAGCCAAAATCAATGCATGCTCTAACAGATGACACTTATTGTGTACAACATGGACAGAAAGATAATCTGTTCATAAAGCCATAAGTCCCACTCCAGTGGGCCAAACTAGCCTGAGCTTGTCCAATACAAGTTTGTGGGGACTATACATATTTGCATTGAAAATAAAGTTATACTTTTCAAAATTGAAGAAAACAGGAAAACATTTAAAGCACCATGAAACATACTGGGGTTAAGATCATGGAAATGTTGTCTGTGTAGGACAAAAGCAAGATAGGAGGCATGGCGCTGCCAAGAACTAACATGCATCCAGAGCTGTATTATGGTTCTTTTTAAACATAATAATAATAATAATACCGACATTTGTTGAGCGCGAACAGCTACCTCCAAGGAAGTGTCCCGGCGCTAAAACATGCAGCAGCTCCATTATTTTTGGTGCTTTGTAAAACAAGTGCTAGCAACGAAAGGCAAAAGGAATGAAGCTGGCAGATGACCGAGTCCTTACCGAGAGAGGCGGGTAACTGGACCCGCATGCAGGACTGCTCTGCCTCTCACTAAACACAGCGGCTCCCGCTTCACCCGCGTCTTGCTTCCTGTGCCGGCCCCATTCTAGGCGATTTGCAGCCCGGACCGCCCTGTACCTCAAATGCAACTCTCCAGGGAGCGCAGAGCTCAGTCATGAAGAGAGGAATACGGGAGAGTCCCAGGTCTGCTCCGCAAATTTAGAAAGGGAGAGTGCAGTAAATCTAGCACTAAAAGGTCAGCGAAGGTGTCGAGTGCTAGATGTAAGAGTTTATCATTTGGCTAAAGAGGCATGGCTCAAAGAGGCATGGCTCGTGCAGCATGGGTAAAGAAGTATGGCTCGTGCAGTATCCAGAAAGTTAGCACAGTGGATTTAGAGTGCTGACGGGGGATGTGTTTCGTTCCTGATTTATCGATATTAGGACTGTGAGCCTTGTTCAGTTGTCTCTGCTTTTCTGCCTTAGTTTTGGAAAAGAGGGGGATTTGTATGCGATTGTGTGTGCAGACGGACTACAGGTTTTTCTTGGGGCAGCAAACAGACATTCTGTCCGATGCGTTGCTTTGGCGTTATAAAGAAAATAGCGCCTTATTTTCTCAGCACTGGTGAGGACGCACGTGCCGTCATGCACGCCACTGTGGTGCATGCATATTTTTGAGCTATACTATTGTATGTTTTTCCCCCTTTGCATATGCCTCCATTGCTGAAAACCAGTCGCAGGTCAGCGCCGGGGCCGCGGCGCCGCCGCACTCCCTGTGTGGTATCCTTATCGTAGTGACCTGCTGGTCACTGGTCTAGTGTTTCGATGTACCAGCCACTCCCAGAGGGCTGGCTTACACCCCACCCAGCACAGGCGTCACAGGACATGTGACCCTATTAATAAAAGGGGCCGGGCGCACGTGCCCAGGGCCAGTTCCACTAACTACAATACTGTGTCGTGATTATATATGCATAGGGGCCTAGGGCCCCACCACATTACATTGGCGACGAGCTGGCTGACCCGGCGTGTGCAGCCGCCTTGTTTGATGAAGGATAAGGGGAGAGCATGGCCCGTGTGGAGGGCACCCCCTAACAGCAGTGATGCCATGGAAGAACAGGAAATGTCTGTCCCAAGAGACCCACTGGGCGAGAGGGGAGCCACAGGGTCCGAGCCAGAGCATCAGAGTAGCCTGCGTGGGGAAGTGGCACATCCGGTCAGGAGGGCAAAGTGAGCACTAAGAGCAACAGCAGCGCCGTGAGCGTACCGATGCTACGTACCGGCACAGGCGTCTGCAAGCTGCCCCCGATCGGCCGTCGTGAGTGGTGGGAGTAATGGTGATCAGTACCTCAGCTGCGCGGGAGTGCCTGAAGATATGAGGCCTTCCCTGGCCCGAAGAGAAAACGCCGGTCGGCTCCCCCAAGTGGAGTCGTGACCAGGAGGGAACTGTGGCCAAGCCCCGGAGTTTTCCTGACTGCTTTAGCGGGAGGGCCGTGCAGCAGTGCGCAGGAGTAGTGAGAGGCCCACCAACACTAGGTGAGGACCCTCCCACAACCCGAAAGAGCCTGTGCGGGCAAGAACCCCGAATCCACCAGGAGGGGGTGGACGGTGCCCCCATCGGATCAACTTCTGCCGATGTTGGAGGTCCCAGTACCCGGGCTGAGCGAGGACGTCCCGTGAAGGAAGCCTGCTACAGCTACTGTTCTCCTAGTAGGTGCTGGTTTGAAAGCGGGGCCGCGCCCGCACTAGGTGAGACTCCGGTGTGCCCCATGAATAAAGTGTGAAAGCAGGCAGATCTTCTTGGAGCCGCCCACTATGTGTGGAGTGTCTGTGCCTGTGAGTGGCCACAGCAGGAAGAGAAGCTGCCCCTGGCCTACCGCTGTCCGATAGGGTAGTGGCTGTTGTGGTGCTAGGGAACAGGGGGTTGGATTGGGATTAAAAAGCGGCTGGGCACGCTAAAAAAAAGTGGCCCACATTTGCATATTGCCTTTCCGTAAAACACTGCTTCGGCGAAATGTTATTAAAAAAAAGGGGGGGAGGGGGTTTAAAAAAAAAGCAAGGATTAGTTTACACTGGTGAAACACACCTGAAAACAAGTGAGGTCACTTTTGCTCAGGCCCCCTGCCCCCGCTCAATATGCATATATTAATGGTCCGGCCCAGCGAGAGAAAGGGAGGGACACCTCAGCTGTTGATAAAAGGGAGGTAATGGACGCTCATCTACCTCCAGAAAGGCCACTCGGGCACCCACTGGGCATCTGGCGGCATCGAACAATGCAGAAACCGCCCAAATCGCCACCCCAAGCAGCTCAAAAAAGCAGTCCACAGCTGGAATTCGGATACCGGCCCCTCGGGCATTGCCCGAGGGCCCGTGTTACCAATCCGACGCTGCGGTGGCGGTGCCATACAAAGAGTAAGAAGGTGCAGGATGGGACTGTTCCTCCCCCCCCCCTCCTCTCAAGAGAAAGCCGACAGTTACTTATGGCGAGACGGCCAACTCACCTGGGGAAAGGAAGGCAGCGAGATCTGTGCAAGGTGTGGCAGTATGGTGTGAGGCTCATCATGAGCCGTTTATGCCCGTGACAGTCCGCAGCCCCTTGTCTGATCTGCTGGAGCAGGGGCTCCAGTGACTACACACGAAGCCCGCTGCATTAGAAAGCCGGCGGACCGCAAAATAAGGCAGCACTGCCATCTAGTGGCCATCTCGCAGTACTGCACCAGCTAAAGAAAAGAAACGTCAACACTTGACAGGAACACAGTGAAGCCAGCCCGGCATAAAGATAATGCTAAAGGATAGTGCACAGAAAGACAGCCTGCATGCTGCTACAGTATAAAGGCCAATTGAGGTAAAAGTGAAAGTAACTGAGTGACAGTAGGATATGAAGGGGCAGCCCTAACTGGAGTGTTTTCCCCATTTTCAGATGAAACTCCCACAGGGCACAGTGCAAAGGAAATGACTGCAGCATAAGGACAGATGCAGCAACCCAAAGTTGATGGGGGGAAAGTGCATAGGAAGAGACTAAAGTGAATAGGAATTGACTGAAGTGTCAGATACCCCCCACCCCAAGACTTTGTCATGCAATGTGAGAAGGAAGGACGTAAATCCCATTCAGCAAGTGGATAAGAAGGAAACCCCAAGAAGAAAGGCTGCCAGTGTTTGTGAGCTGGAATGCAGTGACACCTAGTGGCCATGGGTGGTCAATGCAGCTGTAAAGTGATTAGTGCACCAGGATGGCATGCGGTGTATAGGGCAACAGCCCTAGGCAGCAAGTCCCTGAAGAACGGAAGAATGGGTGCTGCATGCGCGCCCAGTAGCGAAAGGACGCCACCGCAAGTGGAAGAAGTAAGTACGCAAGCCGCCCGACTCATGAGTACCATCAGACGAAGGATGGAGAGCGCAAGAAAAGAAGTGCGCCGAAGATCGTATCCTAGACACTGACGGTACGGCATGGAGCCCGAGAGCGACAAGTCAGTGTGGATGACCAGCAGGTCAGAGAGAGAAGATGACCTGCAAGAGGTCGGTGAAGATGACTTGCAAGAGGTCAGTGAAGATCACCTGCAAGAGGTCGGCGAGGATGACCTGCAAGAGGTCGGAGAGAAGATGACCTGCCAGAGGTCGGAGAGAAGATGACCTGCCAGAAGGTCCCGGAGCAGATGACCTGCCAGAAGGTCACGTAGAAGAGGACCGAGTCTGACAAGTTTAACTTGAAGTCAGACGTAATGAACGGAAGAAGGTCGTGACGACAGGTCTGGTCACCGAGCAAAGAGAATGCATTGTCCTAGGGGTAGGCCAGGACCAGGGAGACCCGTGTGAAGTGCACGTCACACGGAGAGGTCTGGTCAGAGAAGTGCAAGACCAGAGGGGACTAGACCGCGTCACGAAGCGAAAGAACAAGAAGGAGGAAACTGTGTGGCATGACGCCACCCCGAAGAAATTTCGAAGAGAGGAGTGTGTGATCTGACAACGCGCACACCAGAAGGCAAGGGTGACAGCAAGAACATCTGGCATGGAGCACAGTACCTGGAGAACATCGGTGGCACCTGGAGAAATAGCTATCCATGAGTCTTCGGAACACCGAGCAAACCTGGTGATTGCAGAAACGAGCAGGCTGGACCATTTGTGATATCCACCTTTGGGGTCGCACGGGAGACTGGACAGTGAGGAGGCTCGAACGTCCTGAAGAAGAGGATCCGACCACTCCACACCAGACCGTGGTGACCCAGGGGCAAAGGCCTCAGAGACGCCAGTGAGAGCGGGTCCCGCCACAAGAGATGAGTCTACAGCCGCTCTTTCGCAGGTCCCAGGAAGACGAAGATCTTGTGCTAAGTGGCAGGAGTAAACAACTACTCTTCAGGTGGAGCTAGGGACTTGAAGGTGGGACTCGTAGCGCTTCCTCCACACACATAGCGAGTGGTGTTGGAGTGACACGGCGAAGTACACCCAGTCCAGTGGAATACTGGTAAAGAGGGTCTCCGGGACATCCTGTGAGAGGGGAACACCTGCGAGAGGGGCATCCTGGCAAGAGGGATGTTTTGCAACTACTCCACCATTCTGTAGAGAAGCATGGCATCACTTGTGTGGATGCCACAACAACCAGGACTGATGAGTGATTCACCATCACTCCACCTGCACCGTCACAGAGAACTGGACATAGAGAGACATTGGTGTCAACTTACACGCCTGGAGTCTAAGGAGTACCGGACCTGCAGGGCAACACTGAACTGTGCCAAGCAGAACTGGTGATCCTAGCTGCAGTTGTACCATCGTCTTGATTCTGCCAGCAGCTGAACAGACTCAGTGGAAGTTCCTATTTATTGTTTTATTCTCTCCCACAGGTTGGACTTTGTTATTCCAGTTTGAATAAAGTTTGGGAGGGATGTAGTGACCTGCTGGTCACTGGTCTAGTGTTTCGATGTACCAGCCACTCCCAGAGGGCTGGCTTACACTCCACCCCACACCCATCCAGCACAGGCATCACAGGACATGTGACCCTGTTAATAAAAGGGGCCGGGCGCACGTGCCCTGGGCCAGTCCCACTAACTACAATACTGTGTCGTGTTTATATATGCATGGGGGCCTAGGGCCCCACCACATTACACGCTGATGTCTGCTCTACCTTGATTTATGTGACAAAACTAACTTGCAAAACCTGTTTAATTTTTTCAAGTCAGGCAATCTCTTCATTTCAAGCGAGGGCTTTACCAACAAGCAGGGAGTGACAGCATCATTAGAGAGCTCGGTTGGCCCGGACCTCTGCTGCCAAATTCACCTTGCGCCCCGCAGTCAATAACTGCCCGGACCTTTCCAACGCAGCGCACCACACCATTTTTTGGCAATGAACCGCACCCATAGGCACAGCAGTTATCAAGTGCCGTGAAGCCTCCCACCCGCAACCGCTCCTACCAGACATGGCAGTACTTGGTTATAGGGTTCCGAGAAGGCCAAACTATTTCCAGCCTCAGAACAACCATGCCCGAGAGGCTCCCCCAAGGCCCACCTCCTTCTGCTTCCGAAGCTGCCCATCTCCGCACACCTCCCTCACAGCCAGCGCCATACATCTTTTATTTATTTATTTAATGCAGTTTTATATAATGCAAATTTTACCCAAAGGTGTCGGAGCGCTTTACAAAATAACCAGGTAAGGTACAAAAGGTACACAAGATAGACTAACACGCTAACAAGTTACATATATACAGTTACAAAAGTACACAAGATAGGCTGAGCACACTAACAAGTTACATATATGCAGTTACAACGCTAACAAGTTGCATATTTATATTGTAAAAAATAAAAGGTGTCAGCATTAGGTTAAAACAGGAGTAAAATACATATTTACAAAGTTGACCTCATGTGAGTGCTAGATGGCCGTAAGGGTCAAGAAATGGGTTGAATTTTTCCAGGAAGTGCCTTTAGAGGAGGAGAGTTTTAAGATCTGTTTTAAAGGACCGGAAAAAGGTGGTGGTTCGGAGGGATGGAGGAAGTGAGTTCCAGATTCTGGCCGCAGTACCAGAGAAGGATTGAGCCAAAATCTTTCCCTTTTGAAGGTAGGAGGTTCGAGCAGTAAGTTTTCCGCATTGTGTGAAGGTCTAGAGCCTCCTGAGATTTTGAGTTTATTAGCCAGATAGCGTGGGGTGGAGGTGTGCAAGCTTTGTGCGTGATGCAGGCAGTCTTGTAAATTGACCTTGCTTCGATAGGAAGTCAGCGAAGAGATAACATTATGGGTGTGATGTGATAATTTCTTTTAGCCCCATATACGAAGCGAGCTGCTAAGTGGAGGATGGATTTTAGAGGGGAAAGGTGGGATTTGGGGAGGCCAGTAAGGAGAGAGTTGCAGTAGTCCAATCTGGAAAGAACCAATGATTGGACCAAGGTTTTTAGGTCTTGCTCAGTAAAGAAGCGCCGAACCCCCAGAGAAGGCGCAGTTGGTAGCGTGCATTATTGGCGATGGTATTGATATGGGACTGTAAGTTCAGCCTTTTGTCTAGGATGACGCCTAGAGATTTGGCACTGTCAACAATGAAAGGCTTGTTGAGAATGTTCACATTGTTCATCTAAGATTGGATCGGAGGAGTAGATAGTGAGGTCGAGAGGAGAAGAAATTCTGTTTTGGAAGGATTCAGTATTAGTTGATGAGTTGACAGCCAGTGGTGGATGGAGGTGAGAGTGGTGTTGAGGATTGAAATGTCATGAGTGGAAGATACCTTTAGGTACGATGTCGCTCACCTTCGGCGCTGGTGACCTTGACGTCTCCCGTGGTCCTAATCACGCAGCACTCCTGCGCTCCGCCATCCCGGCTGCAGGTGCCGGTATGGGTTAGGCCATATACCGCTCACAGCCTCCTTCTCTTGGGCACCACTGTCCTCACAAGGACACGCCTCTGAAAAATGGCTGGCCGCACATCCTACCAGCTCGGGTGGTTTTTCTGCTCCTTTGACGCACCGCATAGCCGCATCTTCTTGTGTGGCATCTTGTACAGTGGCGACATCAATTTCTTCCGGTGATGGATCTGGGAATTGGTTGTCCCAGCCGCCTTTTAGGCCGTGCTTGTGTCCCCGCCCCTCCTTCTTGATTGGGCCCTTTGAACCCAAACTTCCCGGTCATGCACTGGCCTTTTTCGTTGGCAGGAGAGTGCGCCCTATTGCTGCTGTGCCTTTTTGTCTGGCACCCACCGGGGGAGGAGGGGGGGTTCGCCGTCCTACCTTTAGGGTCGGCTGCACCTCCTGGTCAGCGTTAATACTTGCTATTGTGTCATGAACATTTACCGATGTAAAGCAATGTAATACAACCTGGTTTTGCCAGCACTATACAAAACTCTTAAATAAATCATGAAGGAGGATTTCATGTACGCTTTGTGGGTTTAAATTCCATTAGTATTGTGAATGGGGGCAATGGTCATCTCCTGGAAGTAAATAGTGTTTCAGTAGGTCGCCCTCACTCATCACCAGCACAATATTGCTATATCACAAATTGCCTCCATTACATCGACCTTACCACTGCACAGTCTGACACTACATTGAATCCATTACACCCCCGAGTATATATATGTATATATATATATATATATATATATATATATATATATATATATATATATATATATATATATAAACACTACACAATTTGGGTAACAGAAATTTTTGCCCGGCGCTAAGTATCCCAGTTACTGGTCCCCACCAGTATTTTTTACGAACATATAAAAACAACAAAGTGCTGAGATATCCACAGCAGCAACAATTCACAATACTTCTTCTTGATTGGTTTCATAAGTTGTATTTATTCTTTCTTCAAGTTCATTTTTCATGTTAATACATCAACAACAGCCTTAATTACTGTAAGTAGTCAGACACAAGCCAACACGTGTTTCGCGCTCCACTGCGCTTCTTCAGGGCTGTCACAAACAGAGAATAATAGAAATTAAAATCTAAACATAATCAAAAATCATAATCAAAAACATAATACATCTATTTAACAACACACTTTTCATAATTGCTAACACAATTATTACTTTGTTCTGGTCAAGGCTATAAAGAGTACACTGACTCCATGTTTCTCCATTACACCTTTAAACATATTCTGTGTACTGATATCATCTTATGTCATAAGATTGATGGTTGCATCACTACATTAGCACTCATTTCAAATCACCTCAATGCCCACACTTTTTTCTAAAATGCATTACATGGAATATACCAGAAAACCTCCATTCTTGTATAAGTACTGCTAATAAGCAATCTAACCAACCAGACCACCCCCTTGATATATGTATTGCATTGATTTACTCAACGAACCTTCATTCGTGCAGAAGTTCTGCTTTATCGCAATATAATCACCCAGACCCCTAATACCTTTAATACGGCACAGTCACTAATGCTATATCTAATATTATTACACGAAAAGCTCCTGAACTGCTTTTACCTTTACGTTCTGTTCCTGGAATTTATATTTCACTCACTCCCATGCTCCAATTAAAAATTAGGTTAATCTGTTATTATTCTGTAGTAAAAAAAGAAAGTGATCATCTTGATGTATCTAAGCATACCCAAGAAATTATCTATTGGTTAATTATCTTGAATTTATAGTTCTCTCACCTCTTTAATTCCGTTAAGACATGTGGTCAGTCATTCCATAAGTCCGCTATGGTTCTGAATCCCTCTAACTTGAAATTAAGCCATTTTCCCTTGATACGGGTCTAAAATGTAAAGGCAATCACTAATAAGAACTCTGTTCAGTTTATTATGAAAGCACAGAGAAGTAACAACTCATCCTTTGCCTATCAGTTTAACCGCTATTACAAAACATAGAAAATTCACACCCTAAGCACAGCACCCTTAGACTGACTAGAATTTAGCCTTCCCCGGGATACACTACACGTTCCTGTCTCCCTCCGCTTACCGAGTACAGGCTGTTGGCCTCCGATCCTTATCCTTCCGATCACGCACGCTGAATGGGCTTGCTTCCTTCATCCCTTAAATACTCATGCTATACTCAATTGCCTTCACCTGCGATAGCGCCAAAATCATCCTGTGACTTCAAAACCGGGAAAACTGCCCGCATATTTATTCGTAAAGCGCTGCGCTCTATACATCAACAAAACCGTATATTAGACTAAAAAAGCCCCTATTAGCAATTTTATATCTATTCAACAAGTAACAGATAAATTAGTCTTTAAGTAAAAAAAAATAATCAAAAAACAAACCACGTTGGGATTCGTACCCTTGTCATCGGCATTCGTAAACCATTGCTATTGGGGCTTTGGGGGGGGGGGGGCGGGAGGGGGATGGCCGACCGGCAGGGAGGCTCGCACCCCGGGGTTTTTGGGCCGGGTGGTGCGGTCCGAGCCCAATTGGACTCGGTTTGGGCTTTCTTTGGGCTGGGGCAGGGGGTACATATGCGGCCATTTTCGGAAGCCGTGTCACCATTTTGGAAGGTGACACGGCTACCGTTGTACCGCAGTGTAGGGAAAGCTTTTTACTTGCTGCTTTAGGTAGAGTTTGTGTAGGCATTAGAGAATGGCACACAATGACGCGTGCGTGCAGGAGGCCATGAGGCTCCTGGCGGAGGCAGGCCGCATGGACCTCGCCCAGAAGAAAACCCGGCCCGGCTGCCGTGTCGCGCGGTGGGGGGCATGGCTGCTGCTATCCTGGCGTGTTTGCCGCCGCAGGGTAGCCAAAAACAAAAGAATGCAGAGGTACGTGGGGGGGCTGCAGAGCTAAGGCGGCCCCGTGAAGCGGGGTAAAAGGGGGGGGGGGTGGAGCGCCACGAGGCGCCCACCCCTGGCATTTGTGGTCGGAAAGGGGGGTGCGGTGCGCGAAAACACGCACTATGAGGGCCCCGCGGTGTGCACCGCGGGTGCGACTAGTGAGCATAAAACTGCCTGGGCTCTTGGGGGACAGGAATCAGCCAGGGCTCCTGTGGGAATTGGTTCAGTGGGGAGGGGGGGTTGCTGTAGTGGGGGGCCATAGCAGTTTGGGTGAGAAGACACAGAGGGACCTGCAGACAGTTACTGGGCTGGGGGAGGGGGGACTGGCGCAGAGCAAGGTTAGGGGCAAGCGGGAGTAGGCAAGGGAGGGGGAGGCTGAGGAGCCACTGGAGGTCAGTGGGGGGGGGAGGAAGGAGAGGAGGGGGGTCCAGGGAGGGAGCAGTGGCGGCTCTAGACATTAGAGGGTGGTTAGACAGGGCCCCCTGGGGGGTGAGGGACAAATGGTCAGTGGAGGGGGATGGATGCAGGGAGCCCTGGGGGGGCGGAGGGGTGGGGGGAGGGAGGGACAGATGCCATGGGGTCCAGACTGTCAGGGAGAAGGCCTGCTTCATTGCTAGAATGGAGCGAAGGGGAAGAGGAGTGGCCGGTGAGGAGTGGGGAGCGATCCCCTCCGGCCCGGGTATACGAGCGTAAAGGGGACAGGAAGGGGGTGGGCCCGGCAAAAAGGGAGGATCACTCAGCGGGCCTCGGCAGAGGGGGTGGGGGACCGCGGGGGGGTTTGCACAGACACCCACTGGTACCGCAGGGATGGGGGGGTATTGGCAGTGGTGCCCGGACCAGGGGCAGGTAGGGACAGTTAGGGACACTAACCACGGCATGCCGGACCTTCCATTCTCTTTGCAGGTGCAGCAAGCGCGGGACTCATTTACTGCGAGCGAGTCGCATGCGTCTCCTCGCTACCGGGAGGAAGTGAAGGCAGGGTCCAGGGCGGCCAGCTGGATTACGTCGAGGGACCATAGTGGCAAAGACTACTGGAGGTCTGAAAGGGCCACGGCTGGGCAACAGCCCAGTGGGGCGTAGGTGCCCAATAGGGCGGCGGTGACAAGGAGCGGGCAAAATGGGAAGGCTGCGGCGGGCAGCAGTGTAAGAAAATTGGTCTCAGACAAGGTGGTACAAGGCGAGATGGTCACGTCTGGGCGACAGCCCGGAGGGGCAGAGGCGCCCTCCAGGGCGGCGGTGACAGAGTACGGGCGAAGCAGGAAAGCCGAGGCCACGATAGACAGATTATTGCAAGAAGCAAGGCACACATGGGTAACAAGGGTAGAAGAGGAGGGGGAGTGGGTGGACATCCCATTAGATTATGACGAGGATAGCTTGGAGGAAGGGGAGATAGTGGACGAAGAAAGGGGGGGGAGAAGTAATTTTATTCCTAGTGTTTTACAGGAGGCGGGACGCGATGTGGAGTGCACGGCTACGCCTCAGATGACTCAACCCTCTGCGACACTGGTTTGGTGGTGGGATCCGGTGAGGACACCGACCTTGACGCCAGGTAAGAATGGGGGGCGCGGGAGTGCAGCTAGTCCAAAACGCAGGGTTTCCACGGGGACGGATGCCAGAGGGGACGAGGGGGACAGCGGGATAAAATTATGCAAGGGAAGATACGTTAGGGACACAGGGGTGGGTACAGAAGGGCAGAAGACAGAAAAGGAAGCAGAGAAGGGAAAGACAGGGGGGACGATGGACGACTAGGCACAAAAGGACTCGTACACGACAAACGTTTTAGGAGAAGACAAAGGCGAAGGGGGGTCTGGGCAGTTGACGGAGGACAAAGAAAGTAAGGAGATCAGGCTGCCTAAACTGCCTTACGTAGGAGTGACAAAGCCACTGGGAGCACACCTCATGTTAGCCACGAAGGAAAAAATATGGAAGGGTGAGTATGTAGACATGCTGAAGCTTCTGCATAGGGAATTGCGATCCAAGGAGGGGTCGAAAGAGGAGGAGCTGGAGTTATCCCGGCGACCCACTGTACCTATTAATTTTCGCAAGTGTGTACTGTGAGAAGTACCCAGATAGGTCTGTGGCTTTATTTAAATACATGGATGTAGTTAGGAGAGCACATCTGACGTACGGGGGTTGCGTGTGGTCACACTATGACGAAGAGTTCCGTGCCAGACTAGCTTGGGAGCCCGAGGCAAACTGGGGGGAGAGCGACTCGGATCTCTATCAGCAGACGATGGGGGCGGTAAAGTTCGGGAAGACAAAGTACACGGCCAGTGGTTTGCCGTTAGTCTATCGGCCCTTTCAAAACCGTCCCACCCGGGGGGGGGGGAGGGTGGGATACACTCCGAAGCCCGCAGGGGGAGGTCCAGGGGCCTGTTGGGACTATAACATGTGCCCGTGACTACTGCAGATTTCGGCACGAGTGCTCAAAATGCTCTGGAAGACACCCTCTGGTACAGTGCTTCGGGCCAGGGTACGCAGGCCGGGGGGGGCAGGGGCTGCAGCATCAGAATGCCAACAGTGGACAGCAGGGGATGGGAGGCAGGGGAGGACGAGGGTCGCAGGGTTATATGGGCAAAGGCTCATACACCCATTAAGCTGGATTGCTTAGAGGCCTGGCTCGCACATTACCCAAAAAAGCAAAACGCACGAATTCTCAGTGCGGGTTTCAGAGAGCGCTTTAAATTGGGGTACGAAGGACCAAGGGGGGCACGATGGGCAGAGAACCTGAAATCAGTGGCATCTCACAAGCCAGTCGTTTGGGAGAAATTGCAAAAGGAGGTACGGGAAGGGCGCATGGAGGGGCCATTTGCAGTTAGCCCGATAAAGGATTTGATTATTTCTCCAGTCGGGGTGGTTCCAAAAAAAGAGAGATGACAGTATCGTCTAATCCAGCACTTGTCATGGCCGCAAGGGGGGGGGGTCAGTAAACGGTTTCATTCCTGATGACTTGACGTCAGTCTCGTACTCTTCTGTGGACGTAGCCAGGGCCCTGGTGGAAAGGGTAGGAAAAGGGGCTGAGATGGCAACCTGTGACATTAAGGCCGCCTTCCGGCTCTTGCCAGTACACCCAGAGGACTTCCAGTTGCTGGGTATTCAAGTGGATGGCAACATCTTTGTGGATAAGGATTTACCCATGGGATGCTCAATATCAAGTGCGCTGTTTGAGAAGTCCAGTTCATTCTTGCAGTGGATTTTCTCTTGGAAAACGGGGAAAGATACGGTGACACACTACCTTGACGACTTCTTCTTGGTGGGACGGCCTGGTTCGACGGACTGCCAGCAGCAGCTGGACAGTTTCCAGAAGCTCATGGGGACACTGGGTGTCCCCTTAGCACCGGAGAAGACACAAGGTCCAAGCAAGGTGTTGTCATTTCTGGGGATCGAACTGGATTTGGTGGCCATGGAGGCCAGGTTGCCGGAGGATAAAAAACTGCACATGAGGTTGTTGATCGATGACATGCTGGCCAGAAAGAAAGTGACAGTAAGGATGGTGCAAGTGTTACTGGGGCATTTGAATTTTGCATGCCGGGTAGTGAGGGCGGGACGGACATTTTTCAGGAGACTGAGCAGGTCACTGGCAGGAATCACGCTACCACACCACCACATGCGTTTGTCGGCAGGGACGAAGGAAGACCTAAGAATGTGGTGCAGGTTTTTGGAGAAATTCAATGGGATACCCATGTTAGCGCCAGAAGAGTGGGTTTGGGATGCTCAGATATTCTCTGACGCCGCAGGAGCGGGCGGGTTCGGTTTGTACTGGCAGGGAAAATGGTGTGCCGAGGAGTGGCCGCCTCATTGGAAGAACGGGGGCAGGAGCATTGCTTTCCTTGAATTGTTTCCACTAGTAGTCGCGGTCACCCTGTGGGGACGGAGGCTAGCGCACAAAAGGGTCACTTTCAGGGTAGACAACATGGCAGTGGTGCAGGTGGTCAACAGGCAGTCCGCAAGGGATGAGCAGGTCTTAAAGTTATTGCGCGTATTCATGTTGAGTTGCTTGCAGTACGACATTCAGTTCAGGGCAAAGCACGTCCCGGGTGTAGACAATGACATTGCGGATGCTTTGTCTCGTTTGCAGTGGGAGAGGTTCCATGGGCTGGCCACAGAGGCGGAAACTCACAAGACGCCGGTGCCCGACGGGATGTGGTCCGTAGGAGAAAAAGGATGCTGCAACTGGTGGTAGGGTCGTTAGCACTTTCCACGAGGAAGGCCTACGGACTCGCGTGGCAGGAATTTCTGCAGGGAGATGCAAAGAGGAGGCGTGGGACGTGGGCCATGGAAGAGGACGTCTTTCGGTTAATTTTGGACTTGATTGAGAAGGGTTTGTCGAAGGTTACCATAGCGGCAAAGCTGGCAGGGATAGCCTTCATGGGCAAGTTAGTGTGGGGATATACCCCAAGGGCAGGCGAGCTGGGGAAGAGGTTGTTAGAGGGTTGGGCCAAGGAGACGGGTAGAGGACAGCGGGTTAGGTTACCGGTGAATAATGTGCTGTTGGGCAGAATGATAGCGGTGTTGCCAAAGGTATGCTGCAGCTGGCAGGAGCCGATTTTGTTTGCGGTGTTAATGTCTTGGCTATATTGCGGAGCATTCCGGGTTTCGGAACTATTGGGAAGGAAGGGGGTTCCAGGGCTGCAATGGAGGGAAGTACAGGGATGCGTAATAGGGAGTGATGCAGTTTCCATCTTCCTCAAAGACAGATCAAAGGGGAACGGGGAGGTCAGTGGCGCTGTGGGTTAGGGAGGATCCCATGATCTGCCCGGTAAGATGGGGGTGCCTTTTGCGGGGAGGTACAAGATGGGAGGTGGGGCAAGTTTTCTGCAGGTCATCGGGGCGGGTAGTCACGGCGGCACAGCTTCTATGGGTCATGAGGCGGGCGTTAAAATTAGTGGGGGAGGTTCCTGAGGCGTTTGGCACTCATTCTTTCAGGATTGGGGTGACTTCTGACGCGGCAAAGTTGGGGTGGGGCTCAGAGAGGTTGAAGCAACTGGGTTGTTGGTCATCAGATTGTTATAAAGGCTATATCAAAGCAGGGAGGGGGGGCTGGGAGGAAGAGGGGTATGTGAATTTTTCTCACGCATGTGTCTATGCAGGTGCAGTAGCTGGACCCGAGTCGGAGGCACTCGCTATCTGGATTGTTGGGTATTCTTTCGTGAAATGGGCGGAAAGACACGAATGGAACAAAGGGAAAGGAGTAAACCTGGGATTGGACCCGGGATTGTTTAAAGTCAGTTGGCATGGAAAAGGGGGCATGCGTTGGCACAAGCTCTTTCCCCTTTTGAATAAGTTACTGCATCGTCACGTTTGCCCAGATGTACTGTTACTTCACTTGGGGGAGAAGGATATAGTGGTTTGTAAAGGGTTGTCTCTGTTGAATCAGATAAAGAGGGATTTGAGGGAGATCAAGAGGCAATGGTCTGGGTGCTTTGTAGTGTGGAATGAGTTTATTCCCAGGAGGCATTGGAGGGGGGCCGAGTGGCCTGTTGCCATTGATAAGGCCAGGAGGAAGGTAAACAGAGAGATGAGGGTGTTTTGCAGAGAGGCTGGTTTTGGCAGGGTGGAGCATCTTGAGTTGAAGTATGCGACAGTGGATCACCCGGAGCAGATGTATTCGGCAAAAAAAAAATTCAGGGATTATGGGGTACATTTGTCTCACTTCGGGATGGAGTTATATTTGATTCAGATAAAAGAAGTTTTAGATTCAGCCCTGGACATCAGGCGTTATCCTAGACAAGGCCTAGAGGTGGGGGGGTCAGAAAAGTCGTAAGGACTATTTCTGAGTGGCATCGGTTAACTATTTTTGCCCAGTTTTTACTGTTTCAGTTTATGGTTGGGGACAAGCAGGTAAGGAGGTTAGGATAGGTTATACTTTGTAGATAGATCTTTAGACAGGTAGATAAGAGGTTACAGAGTTTAAAGGGTTAACAGTTAGTGATCGAGTAGATAGATCTTTAGAGAAGGTTGAGAAGAGGTTACAAGGTTTTAAAGTGGCGAAAGTTATTGATCAAGTTAGGGTCTGTTAAATAAATTGCAATTGTGTTTGGGGAAACCTTAGGGGTGAGGGGAGGAGGATACGTAGATGAAGTTTGTATAGTTAGTTATAGTTTTGTGAGGCAAAGGCCAAGGTTATGTTTTGTAAGGTGCACCTGTCTTCAATAAAGCGGCCTTTTTCACACATATGGAGAGTCAATTGTGGTTCGTTCCGCCCACTGCGGCCCAATGGGGCTTTGGGGGGGGGGGCGACCAGCAGGGAGGCTCGCACCCCCGGAGTTTTTGGGCCGGGTGGTGCGGTCCGAGCCCAATTGGGCTCGGTTTGGGCTTTCTTTGGGCTGGGGGCAGGGGGTACATATGCAGCCATTTTCGGGAGCCGTGTCACCATTTTGGAAGGTGACACGGCTACCGTTGTACCACAGTGTAGGGAAAGTTTTTTTCCCACCCTCCCACCCAGTTTTAAGGGGTAGGGGAGGGGGGGTTTCTTTTTTCTATGTTATAATTTTAGTGGCATGTCTTTCATTGGGTACAGATGCATCAAGGGTCAAACGATATGTACTTTGGTTGTCGCTTTAAGCAGGTGCGTGGCATGGGTTAACTATTTTTGCCCAGTTTTTACTGTTTCAGTTTATGGTTGGAGACAATCAGGTAAGGAGGTTAGGATAGGTTATACTTTGTAGATAGATCTTTAGACAGGTAGATAAGAGGTTACAGGGTTTAAAGGGTTAACAGTTAGTGATCGAGTAGATAGATCTTTAGACAGGTTGAGAAGAGGTTACAAGGTTTTAAAGGGGCGAAAGTTATTGATCAAGTTGGGGTCTGTTAAATAAATTGCGATTGTGTTTGGGGAAACCTTAGGGGTGAGGGGAGGAGGATACGTAGATGAAGTTTGTATAGTTAGTTATAGTTTTGTGAGGCAAAGGCCAAGGTCATGTTTTGTAAGGTGCACCTGCCTTCAATAAAGCAGCCTTTTTCACACATATGGAGAGTCAATTGTGGTTCGTTCCGCGCACTGCGGCCCAATAACCATTATGGAAGAACAACCCTGCTAGAATTAAATGGGGCGGGCAGGGGCAGGGATTGTATTTTTCTCTCGGTGGACTCACTGCCTGCACCTCTCCCTGGAGTATGTTCCAACTGTAAAATGCCCCTTTCCAAGATCCTAGTTCAACCCATCCCAACAAGGAATGATAAAAGGCCAGGGTCAGTCGGGGGCTATACGCAAGTATTTAAATGTATATTGATCAATGCAAGGTCCTTGGTTAAGCACAGCCAGGAGTGCGCAAGGCTCATTGAGGAGAGGGATATAAAGATTGCTTTTATCACAGAGGCATGGACTGATGATTCCTCTGGCCCAGACATAGTGAAAGCCACCCCTCCGGGGTTCTTATGCTATACTTTAGATAGGCCTCTCAAGAAAGGGGGAGGATTGGCTGTGATTTACCATGGCTCGATTAAGGCAGTTTTTCAGCCTGCCCCAACTGAAGCGTGTGAGGCCCTGTCTTTTAATCTCAGTCTGTCCCACCATGATACCTTTAAAGGGAGTCTATTGTACAGACCACCAGGAGCTAGAAACTCCTTCATAGCTTCACTTGGAAACCTATTGGAAGAGGGCCTATGCACTGACTCCTATACAATTATGGGAGATTTTAATTTTTATTTGGAGGCACTTACCGAACCTGACACCGTGACTTTGATTGGCATGATGAATAGCGCCGACCTGAAGCAGCAGGTGGTTGGTCCTACTCATGTGGCAGGACATACCCTAGATGGTATTTTTTCTAACAATCCTTGCCTCCGGTTTACAGGCTTACTACCTCTCGTGTGGTCGGATCATGCTGCCGTCCAATTTGAGTTGACGCTGACGGTGCAGCGCACGAGTGGACAATGTCCAAAAGGTCTAATAGCAACCAGAGCCTGGAACAAAATTGAAAGGACGGTTCTGCAGGAGCTCCTTACAGCCACGGCAGGTCAAATGCCGTTGGGAGGGGAAGAGGCTACTGTGGTATATACGAAATGGCTGGAGCAAGCTTGTGATAAAATAGCCCCAGTAAAAATTCTCTGCCCCAAAAGATCACAACCCTCTGCTCCATGGTTCACAGAGGATTTGAGAAATAAAAAACTCCTCTGCAAACGGCTGGAGCGGAGCTGGAGGAAAGGCTATAAAGAAACAGAGAAAAAGCTATATAAACTCAGCCTGCAGAACTATAAACAACTCATTTTCTCTGCTAAACAAAAGTATTATGCAACCCGCATCGATCTAGCGAAGAATTCGGTAAAAGAGTTGTTCAGAACTGTTTCCAGCCTGGCCTCCCTAAGCCCAGCTAAAGTTCAGCCAAGTCAGGAACTGTGTGAAGACATTGCCAAGTTCTTCTTCACCAAAGTGGAGTCCATCTTCTTGGCTTTCAGTGGTTCAAGCTCTGTCGGGATGAACGTGGCTAGGGAGGAATCCAAGCCTATGAGGGTTCCCATTTCTACCTTTGAGAAATTCCTGCCTGTGTCCCCCGAAGATATTCTAGGGCTCCTCATGGCAGCTAAATTGGGGTCGCCCTATGACCCATGTCCAGTCACGGAGGCCAAATTGGCCCCGGGTCAGATCGCTTTATCACTGTCATCGATCTTTATTGGCATGTTTGTAACAGGGCAGTTCCCTATACGCTGGAAGTTGGCATCCATACTGCCCCTTTTTAAAAAAAAAAACAGCTTGGACACTAAGGATCCAAATAATTTTCGCCCTATTTCCCGTCTTCCGCTCCCAGCAAAATTGATAGAAAAAATCATGAATACACAACTAAGTACCTTCTTAGCTGAGACACAAGCTTTGGATCCCTCCCAATATGGCTTTAGAGAGAGACATAGTACCGAGTCCCCTCTCATTAAGGCCACAGTGGATATCGGGGAAGCCGTGGACAGGGGTGGCAGGGCAGCTCTGATTTTATTGGATCTGTCCGCCGCCTTTGATACGGTCCATCATGACATTCTGATGGACCGTCTAAAGGCCTGTGTGATCCATGCGAAAGCTTGGGATCTTTTAAGATCTTTTCTATCCGATAGAGGTCAAATTGTTGTACTCGGAGAATACCAATCCAAACCTTTTGCACTGCGGGGTCCCACAAGGGTCCTCTTTGAGTCCTACGGTTTTTAATGTGTAGGTTTCATCTTTGGCCCCCACCTCAGTGCATTTGGATTCGGTCTCACCTCATATGCTGATGACACCCAAATGGTGGTGTCTCTGCTTCCTGGCCAGGAGGTGGGAATGGATAAACGCTTTCAAGACTGTATGGTATCAGTTGGGAAATGGATGGTGGAGAACTGCCTAAAACTTAATGCAGGCAAAACCGAAGTCATTCTGTTTGGCAATGATACTAACTTCTGGACACCGAACTGGTGGCCGCACTCGATGGGCACTCTCCCTATACCTTCAAAAAGGGTCAAAAACTTGGGAGTAATAATCGATGAGAGTCTTACCTTTGGTCAACAAGTAAACTCAGTGGCATCAAAAACAGCTTATGTGATTAGGACAGTCAGGAAAATACTGCCGTTCTTGCCCCCGAATAGCCGGCAAACAGTGGTCATGGCTCTTGTATTGTCAAGGCTGGACTACTGCAACAGTCTGTATCTAAATGTTCAACAAAGATTCCTAAACAGACTTCAACTGCTGCAGAATGCAGCTGCCAGACTTCTTACTGGCATATCCAAGAAAATAAAAAAAAACTGCACTGGCTCCCGGTAAGGAATCGGGTGCGTTTTAAATCCCTCTGTTTGGTTTGTAACCCCTTCGCTGCTTCTGTCGGCCAACGGCCGTAGAGAGCACTACCTCCGTAGTGCTGCGCACGTCCGTTGGCCGACGCGGCCCCGCCCACTCAATAAAACTGCCGCACCGCGGCAAAATTGCCACCGCGGTTAAAGCGCTTCAAGGTACAGGACCAGACTATTTAAAACGGCAGTTCCTTTGGTACATACCGAAAAGAACACTTCGCTCACTGAGTGCCAAGTTGATCTTAGTGCCACACACTAAAAAAGCTCGGTGGGGTGGTAGAAGTTTTGCTCACTGTGTGGCAAAAGCCTGGAACGATTTGCCTTTTCACCTGAGAAATGCCACGGATCTCTTAACTTTCAGGAAAGGCTTAAAAACCTGGCTCTTTGCCCAATAAAACTCTTTCCTTCCGTTTCTTGCCTAATGGAGATGTAACTAGCGCCAGGACACCCCCGGGTAACCGCTGCGCTTTAAAAATATCATTAACATAACATAACATGCTACCGCTCCTTCTCATTGCATGTTGGCATGTAAGCAGTGGCGGTGCGTCCATTAAGGGCGTTGGGGCGTTACCCCCCCCCCGCCTGCGCCCGCCTCGGCATCTTTGAACTTAAGTAAACTCAGTTTACTTAAGTTCAGAGACACGAGGGAGAACTGACAATCATGTCAGTCAGCATGACGTGGGACCGCCCATCCCCTTCAGAGTCTGAAGGGGGTGGGCGGTCTGGCGTCATGTTGACTGGCGTGATTGTCAGACCACCAGGGCAGGCAGCAGCACAATGCACAAGTGCGCATGACTGGGGAAGGTCGGCGAATTTTTCCGCCGTGCCCAGTCATGCGCACTAGTGTCTGCTGTTCTGGCTGGCGCATGCCCATTAGGAGAGCGAGGATTGAGCAAAGGCTCAAACCTCGGTCTCCTAATGGGCAGGCGGGCGGCGAGAATGCCTGCTCTCAGCCAATCCTGGCGCTGCTCCAGCGCCAGGATTGGCTGAGAGGGGTTGTGACGGCTGTTCCTGTTCAGAGGGACAGAGCGCCAACGCGGGACCCCGGCCAGGACCAGGTAAGTTTTATTTAAAACTTCCCCGGCCCCCAACCGACTGTAGGAGAGTAGGATCTGCTTCACATGGGTACCCCCACTTTTTGCTGATGCTTCACTGTTTTTCGACCTTAGTCTGGCTGGGGCCCTGCTAATCAGAACCCCAGCCTAGCTGCTTCCTCTCTAAAATGGTTTCCATGTGCCTTAGGCACATCACTGATTGGAATCTGGAGTGCCCTTATAAGTCCCTAGTATATGGTATACTATGTACCAAGGGCATAGGTACCTCAGAGGCCTACCAGGGGCTGCAGCATGTATTATGCCACCCCTGGAAGGCCATCCAAACTGACACCACAGGTCTGCTACTGCAGCCTGGGTAAGGTGGTGCATGCACCCCTTACTGTGATATAGGTTACCTATATCACTAAATACATACACACATATAAACCTATAAGTCACTCCTATGGCAGGCCTTATCAATCCTGAAGGCAGAGTGCGTGGTTCCTATGTGAGAGGGTGCCCCTGCATGAGCAGGGCCCCTCTGCAGCGTTCGGAGACCCTTCTCTGATGCTGTTTGTAGTGCAGCCTGACCATATACTCTTAAGCGCATTATGACCTCGCGTTAAATGCTAACTTTGGAATGGCTGCACCTAAACATGTCGTGTTTGGTGTCAAACATCTTGGAATACTACCCCCACCAATTCTGGCGGCGGGGGTAGCATTCCACCCTTCTAGAGGGAGAGACATGTTAACCCTGGCCTGGCCGGTAACTTCTTTCTAAAGCCTGGCATCACAAAATGGATGCTGCTGCCACAGACACAAGTCTGGCCTCCTGCTGCTGGACGAAACTCCGGCAGGGGAGGCCTGGACAATAGGTTTCCTGTCCCAGGGAGGTGTGACCACCTCCCCAGACAGGATAATGTGTATTGGGGCTGGGCGGGAGCACTTTCGGGTGCTTTGAAGTCCTGCACTGGGGGCACACTTGGTGTCCCTGTGCATACCCCAGTTCAAACCGGATCAGGGGCTTGCAGCCCCTGCTTTGGCGCGAACTGGACAAAGGGAAAGGGGTGTAGCCACCCTCTGCCCTGACCCACCCATAGGTGGGGCCACAGAGTAGTCCAACCCCTAAACTTAGTATAAGTATAGGAACCCAGTCCTTAGGACTTTAGATTATCCCTGGACGAAACTCTGACACAGAATCCTGGACCTTCGACGCTCTACTCAAGACTAGAGGACAGAAGAATCTCCCTTGGGGTCAAGGAGTGACTCCCCTGCTTGGCAGGCACCAAAGAAGCAATTGTCCGGTCTGCATCGCTTAAGCTCCCGTCGGACGCAGAAGTTTTTGCATCACCAGAGGTGGATTTCCAGACTTCCCCGAGGCTGCCCTGAGTCCCCAGCAAAGCTGAGGCCCGTAGCTGTCGTGGGTAACGTGGAACCGTGACCCCTGGACACCGCATGCATTTGCTAGTGCATCCTCTTCTGGGTATCCCACGAAGTCGTGCTTTGGGCTCCGAGTAGCCCTAGCCTCCAGCACCAACTGCACCGAAGATCACTGGCCTCCACTCCACGAGTGTCCTGTGAGCCAGCTCCACGTGCGACGTCTCGAGGCTCCTTCGCGGTCGCTAGCCCTTCACGAAGGCCAATCCTTTTCTTCTTGGGCTCCCTGGTTGCTCCAGGCTTGCCCTCACTTACCCTCGCTGGGTGAGTTCCTCAGACCTTGCTGGTCTGCATCATCGTCATTCTTTACTTTCATCGAGACTTGCCGTTGCCAAGGCTTGTTGGGTCCAATCCGGTCGCCGACACCTCAGCACTCAACAGACATCGTGTACCAGCCCGAATCCTGCTCCTGGTCGCCGACAACGCCTCCTGGACCTCGTGGCTGAAGAGTCAAGATGACCTTCAACCTACCTGAAGCACTCGACATCGGTGGGCATCCGCTCATCGCCTTCCTGGTCACTGGCTAGTGATCCAGACTCTGTCCCCTCTGCTTTCAGGTTCTTCAGATCTCCGATCCACTCTTGGATCCACCCGGACACTTTCCACTTGGTCGCCAGCAGCACTTTGCAGCAGATCGCCATTCAAATCGACGACGAAACCCGACCCCGAAAGGCACCTATGCACCCGGCTTCCCTGGGTGAGGTAACACGAGTACTCCGGTGCTCCCGTGGGTAGAGACTCTAGAACGACCTAGTTCTCAAAGGGTTTGCTCCAAGTCCTCCATTAAGTGTCCCTTTTCTTTAATTTCCTGATCGCGACTTTCTCCATAGAAGTTAACGGCGTATCGCGGTTGTGTATTTACACTGCACGCGTCCCCCGTGGGTCCCCTGTGTCACTACCTTGGGTGGTTCCTTGTGGTCCAAGCACTTCTAGAGGCTCTAGGCCTAGTGTCTAGTTCAGTCGTGGTTCTTATACCACTTTATTGGTATATGGTTTGGTACGCCGCTAGGGCCCAAACGTGTATTTGTGCTATTACTGTGTTTAAATAACTTATAACTTGTGTACTTCGAACTCTAGCCTCATAAAGAGACTAGAGGGGTGTGTTTAGCAATAAATACATATATTTTGAATATATACCTGGTGTGGTGCTCTTTCATTTGATCACTCGAGATTATAGACTGGTAAAACAAGCTGCTTTACATTCCTTCAAGACTTAGCCTGAAGGCTGCTCTCCATAGCTACCACTAGGATAGCTTTCAATAAGGTTGTCTTTAACCTATCTCCAATAAGGGGTTGTTTGGACTGGTGCAAGGTGCCCACTATAATTAGTGGACAGCATATGCCAGGCCAACTTCTCACATTGGTGTGCAGCGTGTGGGATTCCAGCTTGCTATTGTTTTACCAGATAATCTCAATTGAATTGATCAACTGAAAACCACTAAAGGTACCTAAGGTACATATAATTTAAGCTTAGAATACAGTAAGTTCTACTGAACTTAGAGTTGTGTGTTAAGGGATAGCACACCCTTTCTACAACTCAAGAGAGTTTAGTAGGCCACACTAGAGTAGGTAGTGCATACACCACACCTCACTAGTGATGTCTTCAAAGCCAGGACCCAGTGAGTCCTTGCCAGAAGCCCATGGGCTTCTCCCTCCAAGTATGATACACTCCCATTCTTGGAATTGAGAGCATTATGTAACTTGAGGAAACTGAAGACAGGACAAAGTCCCACCACCCAACATCTTAGGGAGATGTTGGAGGCTTATGATCTCAGCAGGCCCTTGGGGACTGAAGGGGTAGGAGCAGAGGGTGGGGCAGAAGATGAGGATGGGGCCAGGGGTAGCAGTACCCCCAGCCCCCCCTCTGGAACTGACCAGGAGGGTGACAATGACCCTGACCTGGATAACCCATTCCCTCCTGTGGACGATGAAGAGGAAGATCAGAATGATCCCCACTTTGTCCCCCCAGGAAGGATTATGAGTGTGCCCAGAAGGTCTAGGTCTCCTTCTCAGGAGTCTAACCACTCTGGCACCTCCATAGGGACCTCTGTCTCCTCTCATAGGAGGGAATCCTCTCATGAGAGAAGAAAGAGGCTGGTTCAATATGAGGAAGCTCAACTTGAACTCAGAAAACAGCAACTGGCTATAGACAGGGAGTCCCTAGATCTCTACAAAGAGAGAAGAAAGTTGGGACTAGAGTCCCATGGTGGCAGCCATGTCCCTAGAGATAGGGAAAGGTCCTATGACCATAGGAACCTGAGCAAGATTGTCCCTCCCTACCAGAGTGGGGATGACATCCACAAATGGATAACTGCTCTAGAGAGGGCCTGTAAAGTACAGAAGGTCCCTCAGGAGCAGTGGGCAGCAATCTTGTGGCTCTCCTTTGCAGACAAAGGTAGAGACAAGCTCCTCACTGTAAGAGAAGAGGATGCTGATAATTACAAGGTCTTGAAGAGTGCTCTTATTGATGGGTTTGGCCTAACAACTGAACAATACAGGTTGAAGTTCAGAGATACCCAAAAAGCACAGACTCAAGACTGGGTAGACTATGTGGATTGTTCTGCTAAGGCTCTGGAAGGCTGGTTGATGGGCAGTAAGGTGTGTGACTTCACAGGATTGTACAATCTGATAATGAGGGAGCAGATTCTTAATAACTGTCAAAATCAGCTGTTGCATCAGTACCTGGTGGACTCTGATCTGACCTCTCCCCAAGAATTGGGAAAGAAGGCAGACAAATGGGTCAGAACCAGGGTGAGGCAGAAGGTACAGAACCAAGGTGGTGACCCTAAGAAGCAAGATGCTAAGAACTCTGAAAAGGGTGGGGAGAAGGGTAAAGATCAAAAGTCTTCACAAGGCCCCCAAAAATCTTCTTCAGGTGGGGATTCACAGTCTACAAAGGGAAATGCCAAAGAAAACCATGGTGCAAGGTCTGTAAGCAAAAGACCCACTGGACCAGTGATTGCACCAAGTCCAAAGACTCAAGTCCAGCACCCACCAATGCCCCTAAGGCACCTGTTCCCCTAGTACAGTTACAGTTGGTGGGAGTGCTCCAGCCAAGGGTTTAGTAGGGTTCACCCTGGGTACTGAGTTGGGCTCTGACCTAGTCAGAGAACTCACTCAGGCTGTGTTAGTCTGTGATGGAGGCATGGATGTGACCTCCTCTGTGAGTCCCAGTAATCTGGGCAAGTACAGACAACAGCCTTTAATCAATGGACGAGAGGCTTTGGCATTTAGGGACACAGGGGCAAGTGTCACCATGGTGACACAAGACCTTGTGAATCCTGGGCAAGTTATACTTGGTGAGATGTACCAAGTGACCAATGCTAGCAACGTCAGAACAGACCATACTCTGGCAGTTGTTAACTTCTCCTGGGGAGGGGTAACTGGCCTTAAGGTTGTGGTGAGTGCAAACCTACCAGTCGAATGCTTGCTTGGCAATGACTTAGAAACTTCAGCTTGGGCAGAAGTGGAGCTCAGGACCCATGCAGAAATGCTGGGGATCCCTGCAGATGTGTTTGCTGTGACCAGGTCACAAGCCAATATGTCTAGCACTGAACAGGCCTTGGATTCTGGAATAATGGACCAAGTGCCTTCCAAGAGGAGGAGTAGTAGGGTAAAGGCAGTGCCTTCCCCCTTGGCTCAGAAGGAAGATCAGTCCCCTGAGGGGGATGATCTCAGTCCTGAGGAAGGAACTGTCCCAGAGGAGCTTGAACCTGAACAGGTTGAGTTCTTGGGGACAGGGGGACCTTCCAGGGCAGATCTGAGCCAGGAGCAGCAGAGCTGCCCCTCTCTTGAACCCCTCAGACAGCAAGCTGCTGCTGGGAAAGCTAGTGGTCCCCATACAGTGTATTGGGATGATGGACTCCTGTACTCAGAGTGTAGAGACCCCAAGCCTGGTGCTACCAGGAGGTTGGTTATACCTCTAAAGTTCAGGGGCTTCCTATTGACCCTAGCCCATGATATTCCCTTAGCAGGTCACCTGGGCCAGAACAAGACTTGGGACAGAATTGTCCCTCACTTTCACTGGCCCCACATGTCTGAAGACACCAAGGAGTTTTGTCGCTCCTGTGTAACCTGCCAGGCCAGTGGCAAGGCAGGTGGCACTACAAAGGCCCCCTGATACCACTACCTGTGGTGGGGGTGCCCTTTGAAAGGGTGGGGATTGACATTGTTGGTCCCATGTATCCCCAAACAGCATCTGGGCACAGGTTTATCCTGGTGGTATTGGATCATGCCACCAGGTACCCAGAGGCTATTCCCCTTAGGACCACTACAGCACCTGTGGTGGCAAGGGCCCTCTTGGGAATTTTCTCAAGAGTGGGCTTTCCTAAGGAGGTAGTATCAGATAGGGGTGCAAACTTTATGTCTGGATACTTAAAAGCAATGTGGAAGGAGTGTGGAGTGACTTACAAGTTCACCACACCCTATCACCCACAATGCAATGGTTTAGTTGAGAGATTCAACAAAACCTTGAAGGGCATGATTAAAGGGCTCCCAGAAAAGCTTAGGCGAAGATGGGACATACTCTTGCCCTGCCTTTTATTTGCATATAGGGAGGTGCCTCAGAAGGGGTTGGTTACAGCCCTTTTGAACTTCTGTTTGGCCACCCTGTCAGGGGTCCACTGTGCTTGGTGAAGGAAGGATGGGAGTTACCTCTCAAGCCCCCAAAGCAAGACATAGTGGACTATGTACTTGGTCTCCGCTCCCGGATGGCTGAGTATATGAAAAAGGCAACTAAAAACCTTGAGGCTAGCCAGGAACTTCAAAAGGCCTGGCATGACCAAAAGGCTGTTCTGACTGTTTACCAGCCAGGACAGAAGGTGTGGGTGTTGGAGCCAGTGGCCCCAGCAGCTCTCCAAGACAAATGGAGTGGACCCCACACTATTGTTGAGCAGAAGGGTGAGGTTACCTACTTAATAGACCTAGGAACACCCAGGAGTCCCCACAGGGTTCTCCATGTCAACAGGTTAAAACCATATGTGGACAGGGCAGACATGGGCTTGCTCATGGCTACTGATGAAGGGCAGGAGGAAGAGAGTGACCCACTCCCTGACCTGCTCTCACAGAACCCTGACGATGGGTCAGTAGATGGTGTAGCCTTGGCAGGCAGCCTCACTACCCAGCAACAAACTGATTGTAGACAGGTGCTCAATCAGTTTAGACACATGTTTTCACTGACACCCAGTCACACCACCTGGTGCACTCATGAAGTGGACACTGGGGACAGTCTGCCTATTAAAAATAAGATGTATAGGCAACCTGACCATGTCAGGGACTGTATCAGGACTGAAGTCCAGAAAATGTTGGAGTTGGGAGTTATTGAACCCTCAGATAGCCCTTGGGCTAGTCCAGTGGTCCTTGTGCCAAAACCTCACACCAGTGGTGGAAAAAGAGAGATGAGGTTTTGTGTGGACTACAGGGGTCTCAATGCAGTCACTAGGACTGATGCCCATCCAATACCAAGGGCAGATGAGCTAATAGATACTTTGGCCTCAGCCAAATATCTCAGCACATTTGACTTGACAGCTGGCTATTGGCAGATCAGACTAGCTGATACTGCAAAGCCCAAAACAGCATTCTCAACCCCTAGTGGGCATTATCAATTTGTGGTGATGCCCTTTGGTCTGAAGAATGCACCTGCCACTTTCCAGAGGTTGGTGAATACAGTTCTCACAGGTCTGGAAGCCTATAGTGCAGCATATCTAGATGATATTGCTGTCTTTAGCTCCACCTGGGAGGATCACCTGGTCCACCTCAGGAATGTTTTACAGGCCCTGCAAAAGGCAGGCCTGACTATCAAGGCCACTAAGTGCCAGATAGGGCAGAGTCAGGTTGTGTACCTGGGCCACCTTGTGGGTGGAGGCCAGGTTCAACCTTTGCAGAGCAAGATCCAGACTATCATGGACTGGACTGCTCCAACTACCCAGACTCAGGTGAGAGCCTTCTTAGGCCTGACTGGGTACTATAGGAGATTTGTCAAGGGGTATGGATCAATAGTGACACCCCTGAATGAGAACTTCTAAGAAAATGCCCAAAAAGGTTCAGTGGACAGTTAGCTGTCAAAAGGCATTTGATGACCTGAAGCAGGCCATGTGCACTGCTCCCATTCTACAGAGTCCTGATTACTCCAAGAAGTTCATTGTTCAAACTGATGCATCTGAATTGGGGGTAGGGGCTGTACTGTCACAATTGAATGAAGAAGGTCAGGATCAGCCAGTAGCTTCCATTAGCAGAAGGCTGACCCCTAGAGAGAAACGTTGGTCAGCCATTGAGAGGGAGGCCTTTGCTGTGGTCTGGGCTCTGAAGAAGTTGAGGCCATACTTGTTTGGTACTCACTTCCTTGTTCAAACAGACCATAAGCCCCTCTTATGGCTAAAACAAATGAAGGGTGAAAACCCCAAATTCTTAGGTGGTCCATTTCCCTACAGGGGATGGACTTCACAGTGGAACATAGACCTGGGAGTAACCATGCCAATGCAGATGGACTCTCTAGGTACTTCCACTTAGAACATGAAGACTTAACTGGGCAAGGTTAGTTTAATGTCCCTACGTTTGGGGGGTTGTGTAGGAGAGTAGGATCTGCTTCACATGGGTACCCCCACTTTTTGCTGATGCTTCACTGTTTTTCGACCTTAGTCTGGCTGGGGCCCTGCTAATCAGAACCCCAGCCTAGCTGCTTCCTCTCTAAAATGGGTTCCATGTGCCTTAGGCACATCACTGATTGGAATCTGGAGTGCCCTTATAAGTCCCTAGTATATGGTATACTATGTACCAAGGGCATAGGTACCTCAGAGGCCTACCAGGGGCTGCAGCATGTATTATGCCACCCCTGGAAGGCCATCCAAACTGACACCACAGGTCTGCTACTGCAGCCTGGGTAAGGTGGTGCATGCACCCCTTACTGTGATATAGGTTACCTATATCACTAAATACATACACACATATAAACCTATAAGTCACTCCTATGGCAGGCCTTATCAATCCTGAAGGCAGAGTGCGTGGTTCCTATGTGAGAGGGTGCCCCTGCATGAGCAGGGCCCCTCTGCAGCGTTCGGAGACCCTTCTCTGATGCTGTTTGTAGTGCAACCTGACCATATACTCTTAAGCGCATTATGACCTCGCGTTAAATGCTAACTTTGGAATGGCTGCACCTAAACATGTCGTGTTTGGTGTCAAACATCTTGGAATACTACCCCCGCCAATTCTGGCGGCGGGGGTAGCATTCCACCCTTCTAGAGGGAGAGACATGTTAACCCTGGCCTGGCCGGTAACTTCTTTCTAAAGCCTGGCATCACAAAATGGATGCTGCTGCCACAGACACAAGTCTGGCCTCCTGCTGCTGGACGAAACTCCGGCAGGGGAGGCCTGGACAATAGGTTTCCTGTCCCAGGGAGGTGTGACCACCTCCCAGACAGGATAATGTGTATTGGGGCTGGGCGGGAGCACTTTCGGGTGCTTTGAAGTCCTGCACTGGGGGCACACTTGGTGTCCCTGTGCATACCCCAGTTCAAACCGGATCAGGGGCTTGCAGCCCCTGCTTTGGCGCGAACTGGACAAAGGGAAAGGGGTGTAGCCACCCCTCTGCCCTGACCCACCCATAGGTGGGGCCACAGAGTAGTCCAACCCCTAAACTTAGTATAAGTATAGGAACCCAGTCCTTAGGACTTTAGATTATCCCTGGACGAAACTCTGACACAGAATCCTGGACCTTCGACGCTCTACTCAAGACTAGAGGACAGAAGAATCTCCCTTGGGGTCAAGGAATGACTCCCCTGCTTGGCAGGCACCAAAGAAGCAATTGTCCGGTCTGCATCGCCTAAGCTCCCGTCGGACGCCGAAGTCTTTGCATCACCAGAGGTGGATTTCCAGACTTCCCCGAGGCTGCCCTGAGTTCCCAGCAAAGCTGAGGCCCGTAGCTGTCGTGGGTAACGTGGAACCGTGACCCCTGGACACCGCACGCCTTTGCTAGTGCATCCTCTTCTGGGTCTCCCACGAAGTCGTGCTTTGGGCTCCGAGTAGCCCTAGCCTCCAGCACCAACTGCACCGAAGATCACTGGCCTCCACTCCACGAGTGTCCTGTGAGCCAGCTCCACGTGCGACGTCTCGAGGCTCCTTCGCGGTCGCTAGCCCGTTGGCTAGTAGCCCTTCACGAAAGCCAATCCTTTTCTTCTTGGGCTCCCTGGTTGCTCCAGGCTTGCCCTCACTTACCCTTGCTGGGTGAGTTCCTCAGACCTTGCTGGTCTGCATCATCGTCATTCTTTACTTTCATCGAGACTTGCCAAGGCTTGTTGGGTCCAATCCGGTCGCCGACACCTCAGCACTCGACCGACATCGTGTACCAGCCCGAATCCTGCTCCTGGTCGCCGACAACGCCTCCTGGACCTCGTGGCTGAAGAGTCAAGACGACCGTCAACCTACCTGAAGCACTCGACATCGGTGGGCATCCGCTCATCGCCTTCCTGGTCACTGGCTAGTGACCCAGACTCTGTCCCCTCTGCTTTCAGGTTCTTCAGATCTCCGATCCACTCTTGGATCCACCCGGACACTTTCCACTTGGTCGCCAGCAGCACTTTGCAGCAGATCGCCATTCAAATCGACGACGAAACCCGACCCCGAAAGGCACCTATGCACCCGGCTTCCCTGGGTGAGGTAACACGAGTACTCCGGTGCTCCCGTGGGTAGAGACTCTAGAACGACCTAGTTCTCAAAGGGTTTGCTCCAAGTCCTCCTTTAAGTGTCCCTTTTCTTTAATTTCCTGATCGCGACTTTCTCCATAGAAGTTAACGGCGTATCGCGGTTGTGTATTTACACTGCACGCGTCCCCCGTGGGTCCCCTGTGTCACTACCTTGGGTGGTTCCTTGTGGTCCAAGCACTTCTAGAGGCTCTAGGCCTAGTGTCTAGTTCAGTCGTGGTTCTTATACCACTTTATTGGTATATGGTTTGGTACGCCCCTAGGGCCCAAACGTGTATTTGTGCTATTACTGTGTTTAAATAACTTATAACTTGTGTACTTCGAATTCTAGCCTCATAAAGAGACTAGAGGGGTGTGTTTAGCAATAAATACATATATTTTGAATATATACCTGGTGTGGTGCTCTTTCATTTGATCACTCAAGAGATTATAGACTGGTAAAACAAGCTGCTTTACATTCCTTCAAGACTTAGCCTGAAGGCTGCTCTCCATAGCTACCACTAGGATAGCTTTCAATAAGGTTGTCTTTAACCTATCTCCAATAAGGGGTTGTTTGGACTGGTGCAAGGTGCCCACTATGGACAGCATATGCCAGGCCAACTTCTCACACCGACCCCCCCCGTGAGTATGGCAGCTGCGACTGTTCTCCACTGTTGCACTCCGAGTTAACCCTGAGGCCCATTACACAAGAACCATGTCACGAGTTGTGGTAATTTATGTCAGATACCGATGTCGTAACCTACAGTATACCTAATTACTAATCACCGTCCCCCTGTCCTGTGCTACCAGGGATTAAACCCCTACTTCACCAGTCGAAGTGCTGCCAGCCCCCCTTACAGTACTGGAAAATACTGAGCCACCTATGTTCCCCTGCAGTACTGTTGGGCACCGGATCCACTTTTCTCTAATTTCATTTCGTTTTTTGCATGCAGTGATTACATGTGTAAAATAAACTATACAGCGAGTCAAATAAAAAGCACCGCATCCTTTAAAACTTGTTTTTATGTTTAACTTTTATTGAGTAAAACAGTTCAATAAAAGTCTGCTAGAAATAGTACGTCCCTTTTAAAACCTGGTGCCTAATAAATCATTCTTTGAGGTAGAATCAGGTTGGGAGAATCCAAATTCACTCTTTTTTTTTTTTTTTTTTTTTTTTAATGAGTCCAAAAAATCTGAACTATGTTACTACGAAACAATGATTTGTGGAAGGAATTATGAGGGCTGTTTGGTTTACATGGGGCAATCTTGAACGGAGTGTCTGCTGAGGCACATACTCTGCATTTCACTGTATAGAAGACAGCGATGGGAGAGTCATGCATGTCACACTTCATTGTTATGTAGAGGTGATCATTCCAAAAAACCAAGGGATTGGATGAGTATTGAACCTCAAAGATTCAGTCATAAAGGAGACCTCTAAGGAGAGGCCAATGATCGAATGGGTGTTTCCACTTTACTCTTTTTCTCCATGCCAAATTCGATTTCCTCTGCAGAGGAGATATAGGTTACACTTGCATCTTCCCGGTACTGGGTTTTTATCCAGGCGTCAGTCTGTCCCATTATTCATGTCTGCCCAATCGTGTGTATGTGCATGCGTGTGCCCATGTGCACACAGGTGGTTGGTTGTATGAATATTGATCTGTTTACAGAGTTGTCTACTGGTCTGTGTTCATGGGTGCTTGTATTCATGAATGCATGCGTCTTTTGTCTTGCGCTGCAGGGGGGCAACACAGGCCCCTGCAGCCCCCGCAGTGCGAGGGGGGGGGTAGCTGCAGGGGGGCCCCTTAGCACAGTACTCAGGCCTGAGATCTCCGCATTAAATCCGGAGTAGTGGCCCCTCCGTATACCTTGGGGGGCCCCCTCAACTTTCGTTACGCCCATGTTTGCACATTGGTGCCTTTGTATGTTGGACTGTGTGCATGGATGTTGTGTGTCTGTGTATGCACAGTAAAGTAGCCAAAACTTTTGACTTTGCCGAGGGAGGTCAGATTGCCCCCTCCAGGGCAATGGGGCCAGTTATCATTCGGTTACCACTCCTAGTGGGTGGTCGGTGGGCTGGAGGAGGTGGCAATCAGTGAATCGCCACAATGGCAAGTGTGCGTGGGGACGAGGATGCGCCACTGACAGCCAGGGTGGTCTGTGTCCGGCAGAAGTGACGGTGATGGCACTCTGGCGTGTGTCACTGCACTGACACATGTTCATTCCGCCCGCACGAGCTGCCTTGCAATTTCTGTTCGTGTTTCACCTCTTCCTGCTCGGTACCTTGACGCCTCACCCCTCTCCAGCCCCCAGCAGCTTGTATTTAAAGATTGAACAGAATGCTGTTTTTGCCCAGATGTCTCTTTATTGAAAGTCGTCATTCCTTGTACTGCGTGTTCCAATTGGAACAGATGTGCATGGTGATTATTTTAGGTACAATAGGTAATTGAGATAATGGAACACAGGGAATTAGATATTGTTTAGGAATTTGTGTTGTGCGACTAATTCCAGTCCTCCATGTTGCCACCTCTGGGCCTCACGGACATTAATTATGGAAAAGGAATCACGCTTGGTACTGTCGTCCAGCAAGCTCGATGTTTCCGCAGAGGCGCCGCTGTAATGAAATTTGTGGCTAGAGGTAGCACAGTAAAGCAGGAACTGTTTTTTTTTTTTTGTTCACTGACATCCTTGCTGAGGCATTAAATAAATCTGTGTTTTCCTATAGCTTTAAAAAATGCACTTCTATCGGTTTCTAGCGTCCATAGCCGGGATTCAAACTCAGCACCATAAGAAGCACACATCTTTTGATGTTTATATGGACTGGACAGGGAGAGCTTTGCACGAGCACCAGTTACAATCTGTCATTCCACAGGAGCCTGAAAGGTCTGGGCTAAAGGTAGCCATTGGATTGGTTTCACTTAAAGCACTGGTGTAAGTTCAAACTCCTGCAGCCCCTCCCCCCACTCCACGGGGCCTTTGTGATCCATGGCTTGTGCAGGTAACTCTGCTGTCATAACTACACTTTCACAATTGCTTTATTAACCTTCTGCTTTCTCAAATTTGTTTTAAAAAAAGCACTATTGCACACTCTGTTTTTCAATATTTTCTCTGGGGGAGGATTACCCTGGCCTGAACCCCCCTACGCTCACTCGCCACAGTGCATGCAGGTGTAACTTTTACGCCGCACCACTTTCAAATGTCACCAGCCACCACTGCATGTAAGTAGTCCTATCACTTTGATCACAATAAACCACTGGTAGCTTCATTCTGCCCTTATACGAATACCTAATCCTTCACTACGCCAAATAATCGTATTCAGTTAGCACCAAGTAAAGTACTGATACTGATCACAAGCAATGTACCATTGCCTCAAGAGCAAATATATTCATCTCTCACATTTAAAAAAAAAACTTATTGTAAAAAACGCTTATCTTCTTCACCCCGATGGGAATTGTACCCATGTCCTCAGCATCTATAACTCAATGTTTACCAAGTTATGCTAACCTTCCATCTTGTAGTAAATCAGCAAAATAGTTATGTAAAGCTAATCACTCCAAAAAAAAAAAAAAAAACATTGACCCCGCACAATAGCTTCTATTGCGGCATCATTCTTCTTTCAAGTCCAATAACGTTAGTACAGCACAAATGCCTAATAATAACCTCAACATGATGAACATGCTTCGTTTATGTTACTGAAGCAATATACTGGCATTATCTACAATTCTCTATGCTTCGGGTAGAATTGACTACACATCCTCCTTATTGCCAACCTTTAATCACTCAGTAAAAATGCAATGCCAGGCGTTGACCTACCGCAAATACTCAACGTCTATCCCACCTTGGGCCGGGTGTAGGTTCGAACCTATGTCCTCCACATCAAGGGTTATCTGCTCTTTCATATGGGGGGATTAATGTTAGTAGTATTATGCTCAATCTAATGAAACATCGATTTGACAGGCATAATCCTTAAACAGTACCACGTTCTGGAGGGTAAAGTCTCACTACCTCTTATCCAATAGTACCTAGCAGGAATTTCAATTCAGACATAGACTAGCCTCATTAACATGTAGCATGTTCCTCAACCCTTTCAATTCTCAAATTACAGTGTACAGTTCTCTATCTATATTCAAACCACATTGTACCGTTAATAATTTGTTAATCTAGAAGGTTTCCCTATATATATATATATATATATATATATATATATACTCACTGAAAAAAACTACAGTGAGACTGAATTTATGATTATGAAAGGTTATAGCACATTAACGTATGTTGGGAAAACTCCAATTTACTTGAAAAGTCACAGCTAAAGTGAAGTTATGGTTGTCCAGCAAAACCTATATGTTGGTATTTTTTTTTTGATAATCAAGTTTATTAGCATTTAAAGAACAAATCACGAAATATATAGGCAGTAAAAACAAACACATCGTTAAATTAGACATCATTGAAACAAAGACGACAGAGACCAGCAAGGCACCTTTAGAATAAGCACAAAGACCACACATGCCTATGAACATTCTGGTACGAAGCCCAAGCACCCCTTAGGGCCATAGGTGGAACCACTTGCCCCATATTTTGCCGAAAAGCTCGGGGCAACCCCGGGCCTCGAAGAGGGCCTCCTCCTGAGTTCCACACCAATCCACCCCCCTTCTCCACCTCCGCACAGTTGGTGGCTTGGCCTGGGACCAGACCGCCGCTATATCGCGCTTTGCCATGCCAATGCTGTTCCTAGGAAGCGCTTTTCGGTCCGGGAGCCATCAAGACCATCAAACACGCCCAGGACCAAGCGCAGTGGGTCATGAGGGACTTCCCACCCCAGAGTCTGTGAGAGTTCTAGTTCCACCCCCGCCCAAAATGGTGCCAGGACGGGACACTGCCAAATCATGTGGTAGAAGTCCGCAGGAGCATGACCACATCGTGTGCAGGCCGGGGAGGGCCGCATACGGGCAGTGTAGAGCGCGCTGGAGTGAGGTAGGCCGTATGGAGGTAATAGAGTTGGACTAGACGCAACTTGGAGGAGGTCGTCATGATCCTGGGAGCCATAAGGGCGTCTCTCCAGTCCGCCTCTTCCAGGGGGCCCAACCACCCTTCCCAGCGGGCACGGAGCAAATCTAGAGAGGCAGGGCCATTGTTTACCAGGGAGCGGTAAATCCGCGATACCCCTCCGCTGCCCAGATTCCCCATCATCACCTGGGCCTCCAGGGGGCTAAATTCCGGGAAGGAGGTGGGGGACGGAATGTGTACGCGGGCATGCCTTAGTTGTAAGTATTTGTAAAATTGGGAGGAGTGGAGTGAGTAGCGTTGCTGTAGATCCGTGAACGATCTGATGTGGTCCCCTACCCAGACATCTCCTAGTAAGGAGATCCCGATGCGGTCCCACTGACGGAAACCTCGTCCCTCCGAGACCTCCTTCAGCCAGGCACCACTCCACAAGGGCGTCTGTCCGGTGAGTCTCCGGTCCCATTTCGTGTGACGCAAGGCTGCACGCCAGGCCATGAGCACCGTTCGGGTGACGGGGGAAGGGCTTGTGGTATGGGGGCCCCATATAAGTAAGCCTGGAGCCGTGAGAATTCCAATGACCGGAGTTCCACCTGGTATGCCGGGTCGGACCAGCCGCCTGCAAACCAGTCATGGATCACGATGAGCCTCGTGGCCAGATAGTAGAGATGGCGATTGGTTACCCCCATGCCCCCGTCATAGGGAGGTATGCGGCAGTGTGCCAAGGACATTCGCGGCCTTCCGCCCCCCCACAAAAACCGGCCAAGGGCGCCGTCTAATTCCCGAAACCAGCTCCCCGGGAGATGAAGGGTAATGTTTTGTAAAATGTATAAAAAGCGGGGGAGGAACATCATTTTAAAAAGGGCACTTCTTCCAAGGGGGTTGAGAGGGAGAGAGTGCTATTTCTTGAGGTCCGCTTTGGTCCTGGTAACCAGGGGTGTAATATTCAGGTATATGTTGGTATTTAATGACATTGTGCTTTTAGTTGTTTTTATTTGTTGGTATTATTATTGTGCGGTATTAAGCGCGACTGTCGGCCTTGCGCAGCAGGGCCTGGCACTGTGCTGAACCTGCCGCATGCGGCCTTCCTCTGCTGCACACAACCGTTGTAGAGCTATGGCTGGGCCCTGCACTGTGCCCATGTGCCAATGCGCATGGCCTTTAGCCTTCGTGAAGCTGTGACCAGGTCCAACAAACAAGCGACTTTGGTAGCAAAGTAAAGGCTGCTCCTATTATTGAGTTTTTTCCTAATGTTTTTTTTAATTATTATTTTTCATTGCTTTTATTTTGTTTTATTTTCACATTTGTTAGAGGTTCTGGACCTCATGGCAAGGACTTTTAGACCCTTGTTGAGCCCACTCGAGTTTGGGGACATTGGACCTGGTCCGTGCCCCAGAAAAGGGGCATAACAAGGGTCCAAGAGCCCTTGCTGCTGACCTCAGAACCTCACTTGTGGTCTGTGAACTCTGCAGCATTTGTGTTTTAATTTAACGTGAGGGGAGATGTCTGTATGTATATGGTATTTCTATGGGTCAAACTTAGTCAAAAGACCTCAGAGGGATGCACTTGGTCAAAGGCAGGCATAAAGTTATAGGACAGGCTGGCTTGGCAGACTAATAATGCATTGTGTTGTGGTGTTTTTCAAAGAGGGGTGTCTTCAACTCTTAATTGGAGCAGCGTTAGGGAGGTCCCAATGGCTTCTGGGATATTTTTTCTAGATCCAGGAAGCATGGATGGAAAAGGTCTGCTGACTTCAGGGAAACCGACCTGAGGGGATAATCCCACTGCCCACTTATGTCTCATTCATTTTTCATTCTTGAATAGGCTGACCAACCTCTGCGTCCTGTAGTGGCAGCTGTTGACTCTAAATGGACAATGGGGAAAAAGGTCCTGTGTCCAATAGGATTTGTTTAATTTTGAATTTGGATCTGTGGATGGTCTGCAAATCTGGGTTTGTGGATCATCCAAGGACAAACGGATCAGATAGCTCTAACTTTTTGACCCCTTCAACCTGACACAACACATTTTGTAACACTCTTTTCTCGTAAATTACAGAATGGATTTACACCAAACCAAGAAAAAGCACTTATTTGAGTAAAGGTCTACTTGCATGCCAAGTTTAATGCAATTCCATTCAGCTGTTTTTTTCTGCAGAGGAGCATGAAGAGAAAAGAATCCTATGGGAGCTAAAATAGGAAAAGTCACTTTTTTGATCCCCTTTTAAACTTGCCACTTCAAATCCAAATCAGATTACCTTTTCTTTTTTATGGTTTAAATCATTTTATTGAATCAACAGCCAGTGCATCAATGTGACATGTGAAGAACTTCAATGCATGGGCTACGCAGAGCCCAGGAGAGAGCTTTGGCATAGATCACTAACCGAAGATGTAGAAACAAAAAAATATAACAATAAGGATAACAATGCCCCCTCCCTCCCAACGTCCACCCCCCAGCCCCCCCCTCCGTCCACTGCTGCCTGTTGGGAATTGTGTTTGGGTGCAAAGTGTTCACTGTTGTGGCGGATCCCGCTGCGTGTTAGAGTCGAGTGAGGTAAGGCGTAATAGGCGGAGGTACCTAGGGCACGTAAATTCCCGGAATTCTTGGACTAGGATAGCTAAAAGTGGTTGCCAGAGCTCTCCGAATGTCGAGCCAGCGTGAGTGATATCTTCTCCATCCCCAGTATATGCCACAAGCGCTGAAGCCAACCCGTGTGTGAGGGTATCCGAGGAGTCTTCCAGTGTAGTAAAATGTTTTGAGTGGCCGTGCCAAGCGCTATCGCTATCTGGCGCCCTTGTCTAGACCTGAGGGGGTATGTTATGGGGTTCGGGACTCTCAAGAGGACGTATGCAGGGAATCTGGGGAGTTCCGTATCTAAGTGTTTGTCAATTTCATCTAGTATCTGGGTCCAATACTGTTGTAAATGCTCACATTCCCACAGGAGATGAACCAACGTTCTGGTTTTCCCACACCCCCTCCAGCAGGTCGTGCCTTGCGTGGGATCGGCTCGGTGCATACGTTCTGGGGTGTAATACCAGTAAGTGGCTAGTTTGGTTAGCGTTTCTGTGAGGCCCATGTTGCTTGCCGAGTGCCGTGCCCTGTAGTATACCCCCTCCCATTCTTTGCTGCTGAGTTCGCGTCCAAGATCCCTCTCCCAGCGCGCGCGGCTTGCATTGTATATGTGCGTGTATCGAGTGAGCAGCATCTTGTATAGGTCCGAGATCAGTTTCTTATCCGATGACCTTGTGATGAGCCATCATTCGTAAGGAGTAAGGTGCCTCTGTGCCTGCGGCCTGATGTCTGGGTGTAGTGCCCAGTGTCGGAGTTGCAAGTGCCTCTCAGACTCCGGGAGTCCGTAGTCAGATCTAAGCTGGGGAAAAGGGATCATACCCTCTACATCAAATAAGTGTCCCAGCGCTCGGCATTCCGTGGTTCGCCAGTGTGTGAAAGAAGTCTCGCCTATCCCAGGGCTAAAGTCCGGGTTGTCAAAAAGTGGTGTAAGAGGAGAGGGGAACGTAGTCAGCTCGTGTTTCTTATTAGTCTGGTCCCATGTTATTAAAATGGTGCGTGTAATGTGGGAGGCATAGAGGTTGTGGGGGGTCTATGCGACTTCTGAAGGAAGGGGATCTTCCTGAGAGATGTGCCCGCCACCGCTCGGTCCTGAAATAGCCAATGTTTCTCTGATTCAGTGCGGTTCCATTCAACCAGATGTCGCATCTGCGTGGCTTTATAATAGAGCGTGATGTCGGGAATCCTGAGTCCACCTTCGTCAGGCGGGAGTATGCTGATGAGCTTCTTCATTCGGGGCTTACGACCCTGCCAAATGAAGAGGGTGAGCTCCGACTGTACCCTATTCAGCCAACCTGTGGTAGGCCGTAGGGGAAGTGTCTGGAAGAGGTATAGGATTTTAGGTAAGACTGTCATCTTAATGGCCGCTATCCTCCGTAGCCAGGAGATGGGGTAGTGCTTCCACCGCTGCAGATCAGAGCGAATTTGAGTGTGTAATTTGGTGTAGTTAACTGACGCCGTGGTTTGCAGAGTGGGTGCTAAATGGATTCCCAGGTATGGGACGGTGTCTCCAGACCATTGTATGGGGTGTTGACTTTGTAGGCATGCCTGCGTGTGCGGTGATAGTGAGAGGTTGAGGGCGGTAGATTTCGCGATATTGACCTTGAACCCGGAAGCCTTCGCAAAGGAGTCCAGCTCTGTCAGAAAAGCTCCCAAGGCTACCGCCGTATCCGCTAGGGTGACGAGGACATCATCCGCGTAGAGACTAATGGTGTGTACGTCGCCCCCGAATCGGATGCCCGTAATGTGTGGGTGTCCCCGGACTCTCTGGGCTAACGGTTCCATGTACAGTGCGAAGAGCAGGGGTGACAGAGGGCACCCCTGTCTTGTGCCTCTACTGATGGGGAACGGAGCTGAAGTGTGTCCGTTAACTCTCACTGACGCCGTAGGAGAGTGATAGCAGTTGAAAATTTGCACCCTCATTCTCTCCCCCAGGCCAATGCGGGTCAGGGCCTGTTCTAGGTATGGCCAGTGGACTCGGTCAAAGGCCTTTTCGGCGTCGATGGTAAGGAGCATGTAGTCCCCGGGGATTCGTGATGCCTTCTCTATAAGATGTAAGACCCTCTTAGTGTTATCACTGGTCTGTCTTTGGGGGATAAATCCCGCCTGGTCAGGGTCTATCAAACCAGGCATGTAAGGAGCTAATCTACCCGCTAAGATTCCAGTGTATCGTTTAAAATCTATGTTCAGGAGGGAAATGGGTCTATAGGCCCCGCAGCTAGTTTTATCCTTCCCTGGCTTGGGAATGACCACGATTGCAGCCTCAAGCATGGATCTGGGGATCGCCCCCGGGGACGCGAAGGTGTTATAGAGCCTGGTCAATAAGGGTGCTAGAGTGGAGCAAAATTGTTTATAAAAAGCCGCAGTTTAGACGTCTGGGCCAGGGTATTTAGCTAGCTTCAGTCGTGAGATGGCCGCTATGACTTCTTCCACTCATATGTCCCTGTCTAGGTGTTTCGCCTGTTCCGGGGTCAGTGTAGGGAGATGCGCTTGCGTCAGATAGGCGTCAATGTCCTCCGCTGCCAACCGCTGCCCAGTATAAAGCTGGGCGTAAAAGTTTCGAAATGTCTCAGCAATAGCCGCGTCTTCCGTGACCACCCTCACCATTTGATCTCGGATCTCCTGGACCCCCTGCAGCTGTCTATCCTCCCACAGTTTATGGGCTAACAGGCACCCGCATCTGTCCCCTCCAACGTAAAACGAGTGGCGTAGGCGCAGCGCTGCGTATTCCGCCCTGTCACGGTCGATGGCTGCCAATTGTGCCCAAGTTGCTGTCAATTGGCGCCAGATTTGAGGCGCCCCTGTGCGTTGGTAGATTTGTTCTAATTCCCTCACTTTCTGGGTAAGGTCTTCTCGCTTTCGCCTGCGTTCCGCGTTGTCTGCCGTCGAGATGGCAATCAGTTCGCCTCTGATCACAGCCTTAAGCGCTTCCCATCTGGTTGACAGAAGAGTATCGGGGTTGTCATTATGCGATAAATAGTCGTCGATGGCGCGCTGTATCTGAGCAACTACATCTGCGCGCTTCAAAAGGGTGTCCTGGAGGCCCAACTGTCACGTAGGCTGTTGGATAGGCGGTAGGGTCAGGGTAGCCACTACTGGCGCATGGTCGGACAGCGATGCCACTAGGATTTCTACAGCTGACGTGATGTCGCGGAGCGCCATCGAGCCTATCAGGTAGTCAAGTCTCGCGTAAGTTTTATGGGCACTAGAGTAGTAGGAGTATTCTCTGAGGTGGGGGTGGTGACATCTCCAGAGATCCACCAGACCCAGTTCGTCCAGTCTGGTCAACCCTGCAGGGGAGAGTGCGCCAACCTGGCCATAGCGCTGAGCCGACCTATCTAAAGTGTTGTCCATTACCAGGTTAAGGTCGCCCCTCAAGAGGATCTTACGCTCTGGCGTAGCGGTAGCCTCGGTCAGAGCCTCATGAAGAAACCGTTCTTGCCCCTCGTTAGGTGCGTATATAGACCCGATGACTATTATGTGACCACCAACCGCAAACTGGTAAGAAAGTAACCTGCCCCTAATTTCTGCCACCTTTTGTACCACCTTCCCCTTAAATGTCTGAGAACCAAGATCGCCACCCCTGCCGTCTTGGAGGGCCCAGATGAGAAAAATTGTGTGGGGAACATGCGGGACCTAAGTCGATGACAATCTTTCAAGAGCAGGTGCGTCTCCTGTTGGAGACAGATGTCCGCCCCGGTACTCTCCAAGTACGAGAGAATCGCCCTGCGTTTGACGGGGTTGTTGAGCCCTCTCACGTTAAGCGTGAGAATCTTGAGATTAGTGAGAGGCATTTAGTGGTCTAGGGGTATAGTATGCGGTGGGGGGACCAGGACCTAGTCCATGTGCGCTGTCCAGTGTACAAGTGCGGAGTGGACCCGATACGTTAACACCAGGCCCATAGGGGTCAGGGAGCAGTGGACAGGGGACCAAAAAAACAAAATAAACTGACGCAAAAACTCAAGGAAAAAGAGTGAAGTTCAAAGTTCAGCCCGTCATCCAGGGACAATCGGTGAAGGAGTTTCGTGGGGACCATAGTGTGGCCAAAGATGTCTCCCTGCCCCCACCCCCGCCCCCGCCGGTCACCCCAGTGTAAAGGAAAAAGAGGACGGGCAGCCCATACTGTGCTCACGGGGTTTGTGTCTTTGCCAGCGCCTCTGGAAGGGCGTCCAGTACTGCCTGCTGCCCCTTCGTGATCTCTGCCGGGTCAGGTCGTTTGGTGCGGCGTCGGCGTCCTTGCTGCCGCCATCGCTGTTGTGTTTCTCCGGTTCCGGGGGTGGGACTACGACCTCCGTCGTCTTCTTCAGGAATGTCGACTCCTAGCAGCTGGCTTGCTTCCGAGAGGGAGCGGAGTTGATAAAGTTTGCCGTCTAATCAGAAGATTAGTCGGAACGGGTGACCCCAGGAATATGAGATGTCGCGCTGACGCAGGTGCGTAGTAATGGGTCGAAAGACTTTGCGTTTCTGCAGGGAGAGCGCGGCAAGGTCCTGATACAGAATTGAGGTTTGATCTCGGAAGGTGATCGGGTGCATGGATCTGGCTTTGCGAAGAATGTCCTCCTTCGTACGAAAGTCTTGGACACATACTAATATGTCCGCTGGTGGGGTTTGTCGGAGCGGGGGGGACCCACCACCCTGTGTGCCCTGTCTATTTTGAGGTCTGTGATGGGTGGGCTGCCCAGGACGTGATTTAAAGAGTTCTCTCAAGTATGTGAAGATGTTCCCAGCTTCCTCATTAGTTCGCACCCTCCTGATTCTGATGTTGTGTCGACGGGAGCGGTTCTCCAAATCCTCGAGGTGAGTTTGCGGATATACCTGTTGGTCATGGATACGGATGACCTCCTGTTGTAGGGCAGTCAGTTCAGTGTCTCTGTTATCGCCCTTGTCTTCTAGAGCAGCGACCCGCTCACCTATGTCATCCATGTCTTTACGAATGTCCTTGATTTCGGATGTGAGCTCTCGCTTGACAGTTTGCAAATCTTCGCGCAGTGTCGTGAATAGGGATTCAAGGAAGGCCCGCCTCGCTGGTTCCTCTTTAGCGCCGTCCGCCTGCGATGTGGTGGGTTCGCCCAGCGGTGGGTGATCCATCACAGCTCCACCCTGGGGACGTGCGAATAGTTCCTTTAGTGTTTTATCCTTCTTGCCCCGGGTAGAAGTCATAGTCCTTTCTGGTAGAGCGGAGTGGGCGCAGTGGGGTCAGGACTGTTCAGGACCCTGAGATTAGACGCCTTGTCAAGACTATGGGTGCGAGGAAACTCTGTGTGTGGTCTAATAGAGAATCTGACCAGCAGCAGTCAGGCCACTCTATCTGCACGCCAGCACTGTGGTTACCAACCACCCTGGGAGACTAAAAGTCCCGGCATGAATCGTGGCAGCCTCTATGCGTCGCAGATCAGGGTTGATTAGGCGCCTCTCCCGCCCGACTCGAGCGATCACCGGTGCTTCACTCCTCGTGCTTGCAGGCACCTGGTGTTGCCGGCGCTCCACTGCCAAATGCTGTCGGTCGGTACCTCAGTCCGGGCCCTCCCTGCTGTTGTGACCAATGACTCGGGTGTAGCCCCCTTCCGGGAATTATGGAGCCTCTCACTTGGTTCAGCACCAAAGGTGTACTTCCGTGTTACGATCTGGGGTTGCCACAGCACAGCTCCTGTCTTGCCAGTGATTCCAGAGCCTAATAGCCACGTGCTCAGTAGCCAGACCGGTCCCCGGGAAGAGGCCGCCGGCGGCAGGCGAAGGGCGGCAGAGGTCCGCTAGGGTATTAGGCCAGAATCAGGGCCGAGCGGGGTGCCGTGCGACGCACCCACAAGCCGCACCCGGACCTGGCCGGGCCGCTTCCGTAAGGCGCCGGGCCCCAATCTCGGTGGCCATCTCTAAAGGTGGCCGCACTCGGGATCCCCCGGCTCCAGCCGCTATCCCTCTGAATTCAGACCGCTTCTCCAGTGATGCCAGGCAGAGCCGGGACACGAGTCAATGCCCAGGGTGCTCTCCAGGGATTCCTACCTGGGTGTAGCGGCGCCGGCTGTGTGCCTGCTCTTCGCGGCGCGTGACCACATGGTGAGGGGCGCCCAGGCCTCTTCTCGATCTCTATGTCAGCGTGCGCGGGCCTGCGGGCCCTTTCCTCTCCAAATTGCGGGCTTCCCCAGTGTTCGGCGCCCAGGCCTGCTGGGCCAAGACACGCTGCAGGCGCGGGATTTAACACTCACCGGTCTCCCGGGGAGCCCGCGGCGAGGCCCGAGCTGTTCCTCTGCTTTCCCCCTGAGTTGCTCTGGTGCGGTGTGGCCGCGAGTGCCGCTCCCTCACCGTCTTGCGATATCGCCGATCCGAGGGTGCGGCAGCGTTCTGGGCCGCACTCCCTCCGCTCACTTCAGCGCCGGGCACGTCCCTGCACCTCCAGCCAAGATGGCGGATCGGCCTCCCGGCCCGCTTCCGCAGTCAGGCTCCGTTGCTCCAGGGCCGTGCCCCCTTGGCCTGGGCCCGCGCCGCGCTGGCAGGTCTCCACCAGCGGGCCACCAGATCAGCAGCGCGGCCCGCTATTACCTGCTCTCAGCCTCCTCAAGGGGTCTGGGCCCCCTCCGAAGGTCGCTGCCATCTGCCGTACCGGGCCGTCGCTAGAGGATCAGCGGCTCGATCCAGCAGCACCCGGCCTGTCGCTGGAGTTCACGGGGCCGACGGTCGCAATTTCCACATCTCCCGGGCTCCTTGGGGATTGCGCCGTGTTGGAGCGCCTCCTCCGGGTATTCCTGAGGCTGTAGGCGGCCAGAGGCCGGTGCTTTACACGGTGGTCGGCGAGAGAGGCAGCGAGACACGCCCTACCTCGCTGCCATCTTGGCCACGCCCCCACCTTTTCTTTTTTAAAGTTTCATTTAGATTTGTTAAATGACACCAAAGTTATCAAGAAAACAAGAAAGGCACTGATGACATCTCAAATAACAACATTGATGACATCATCCAATGAATGTGACAGATTGCTATACTCCTTTCTAACTGAAAGGTATTCAGCAAGCTACACCTAGACCCAATCTTGTATCACCTCTGTAGTGCTAATGGGCGTAATCTTCCGCAAAATGAAGGATATAAAGCATATCTGTGAAAGCACCCACTTTTAGTGGATAATCTGCTCTTTTTTGCTGTTATGATGGACATTAATACAATCAGCAAGTTTTTAAACCTTAGATGCCATTTAAAACAGTGTTTGGTCATTATTTAATGAGATGTACCAGTTAAATACCTCTTCTTACATTGAATTGTAAGTCAGCAGCGTCACATCTATGCTTTAGCCACTAAAAGGCATCCGCAACAGGTTCTATGGATGACCCTTCATAGTTTGTAAAAGTACCCTACATATATCCCTGAAATGAGCAGAATAGCGTATGCCATTAGAAGAGCGCTTACACTCATACTGCAACTTAAAGCGTCTGTGAGTGAGTCAGCCATATATTAGACAATCTTCATCAGTGTAGAATGTCTCAAAAGTTTCACTGAACTGCTAGAAATAAATATGTGCACTTTATAAATCTCTAATTTATATAAAAGTGGTCAGTAGCACTACATGACAGCTCTTTAGCTTCAGCATGTACACAAATTCCACAGGTGAATAATGTGTTGTACAGAGAAGATTTTGTTTTTCTCACATATTTTTGGCAACATGACTTTGATTTATGCCACAACCTATTTTAAAGGTACATTTACTACTCACACTAGTTGCGCTTAGTCTTCACCTTGTTTAAATGAAGCACTCTTTTTCGAAACTGAATCAGACTGTTCTCCAGGGCTACACTATTTCTATTAGAATATGCACACATGTACATACTGTGAATCTACGCTATATATGATTGTGGGCCATTTACTAAATACTTTGTTTTCTAAAATGATCTAGCGGTTTATAGAGTAATTTAAGGAGCAGTAGCTTGGATGAGGTTATCAGTGATGTCATCAATGATGTCTTTTAACATGTCATGGGTGATATATTATGCAAGGTCATAAGTAGTATATGGCGGAGTGCTAGTTTTAAGTAGATTCACTGAACTATAACTGGTGAATTTCAGTGGTTTTTCGTTTTTTAAATGTTACGCTTTGTGTGACTTTGTCACCTAATGATAACATCACTTTAACCTTTGTTTTTATCAGTGAATTTCCAAGTTTTTTTATGTATGTTAAGGTGTTTCTTCCATACCTAACTATGGTGGCACTTTAAACTTTGTTTTTTCAGTGAATATCTGTTTTTATTTTTCCAATGTAAGTAAGGAGTTTTTTCCATTGTTAACTATAACGTTACTTTAACTGTTGTTTTTTTTGTTGTTGAAATTCTGTTGTTTTAAAAATATATAATTTAAGGAATTTGTTTCCATACTTAAGTAAAACATCACATTAACCTTTGCTTTTTTAGTGACTTTCTAGTTTTTTTGTTCAATTGAGCAAATTCCCGCTGCACACACCCTTAACTTGTGTGCAGTAGGGGGAGGGTTGGCTGCACAACTTGGTGTCTGGCAAAGCCCTGCATCCAACCAGTCATGGGTGGCTAACCCCCCACTGTGCACAACCTTCTAATCAAACTAGCCTCTGCCTACATACAATCTGTGGTTGCATATAGAAGAGTTTGGATTCATGTCTTTATTTTTGTTTTTTGTGTACAGAAGCACACAGATAAAAAACGAGGGGAGGGAGCGGGGGATAGGGGCAGCAAGGTGACCACACAGGGCAGGCCGACATGAGGCCCTGTAGAGTATGGAGGAGGGAAGGGACAGGCAGAGGCACCAAGCTGACCATGGAGTGGTAGGTAGCATAGGTAGGAGCAGCAACCTGATCACAGACAAGAGAGGGAAGGGGCACACAGACGGAAGGGGGGGGGGGACGCAGCAGGGACCGCGAACTGAGCAGAGATGGAAGGTGCCTTGGACACTAGCTTCACGAAGTACTACAAACAGCAGGGGGCACAGGGCAGGTGTATGCACATGGAGAACAAAGGGCAGGAGACGGGTGCATTGGTAGGTGCAGCAACCTGACTAGGGACTGCAGACAACACGGGCAGAGACAGCACAGTGGACCACAGAGGGCAGGAGGGACAGGGCAGGGATATGAACACAGAGAACAGAGGGTACAGGGGAGGGAGGCAAACACAGGAGCAGCACTCTTACCAGAAAGGGCAGTCGAAGGGGGCAGCAGCAGCACAACAGACCATAGACTGCAGGAGGAAGGCGGCAGGATCTCACACACACACAATGCAGGGCAGAGAGGAGATGAGGGGGTTGTGGCAGGGGCAGCAGGTTGTCCAGGGACAGGAAGCAGCAGGAACAGTGGCAGCACAACAATGTAGAGAGGGCAGGAAGTAGGTGCAAGGGCACACACACGCACAATGGAGTGTAGGGGGGAGGAGGACAGGGGTAAGGTGACCATGCTGACAAGTGAGAGCAGTTAGTAGGTTAGGTGTTTGTCTCTAAGTACACAGATTACAAGTTGATTAGTGTGTGTGTATAAATATATATACATGATCCACGTCCTCCAGTCATGTCTGTTACATTAATTTTACATTTGAAAGTGCATAGGATTAGCATCTGTACTCGACAAATTAACACTACATGGAGATTTCCCGTCACATATAGAACTTCAAGGCATCTACAAACTCGTAGATGCGAGTTTTTGTTTTGTTTCCTTGGGGCTACCTCTCTTCAGTGTGTTCCTCCACTGAAAAGACCATGGTAGGCATGCATCGTAGTTTACAGAGAATAAAAACTGTAGAAAACTCCCAGTCATAGTGGAGGAAATGGGATTTTCACCCTGCCTGATGTGAGAGTATTTGTGTTCTATAGACCTGCTCTACTTCTCTTTGCTCCTCATCCATTGGTTCAATTGAGTTTTTGTTTTCGACTGCTGAACAACAAGTGTGTATAAAAGTGTGTGTTTAAGACTTCAACCCACTTTTGCAGGCTAGGTCGATAGAATGATAATGTTAATGGGAATGTATAAAGTGTTGGATCCAGGAAACGGTCTCTTGATGCTACAGACCAATCAGGCTAACCCAGATAACTAGATCGGTCGCGTAATTTGAGATTGCTTATGAAATGGTTATAGTTTTTCCACCAGAAGTATGCAATGAAAAAACGGGTAGTACTACAACACACTGAGACGAGGTGTACCTGTCTTCAGTTAATGGAGTATGTTTTGACCTAGTCTCAATGGCATTGTTTTGAAATCCTATTGTTCTTCAAAAATACACTTACAGAAAAATTAATGTTTAAATGATTTTAAATACACTAGTTTGATTTTAGGAAATGTTAGGTAAGCAGGCATTGCTCCAGTTTCAGATCGCTATTTCTAAATTATGATAAAGGTAAGTACAATTTGTTTATAATATGCATGCAGTTGTTCACCTGTTAATGTTGTCCAAAGGGAAAATGGGCATGAACCAGGAAATTCAGCACTGTCTTTGCTTTGCATTTCTCTGTCGTTGAAGACCGAGATCAGTGGCACATTGCTGTAAGTAACTGTTGCCATGTTACTTCTTGCTCTTGCCTGTTGGCGTCCTTGCTCTGTACGGTCTTACGGTTTTCTTTTACTCCTCAAGGTTTATGCTTAGCTTTCCACCTATAACATTAGCTGGGATGCTTCCTTTTTAGGTCGAGCCTAGACAGCGCTTGCGCTGTCAAGATGATTTGTTGTATGTACTTTTTGGGCTTGAACTCCTCCCATCATTTTTCATTTATGTAATTGGCTCTCTTTTAAAATTCCTTGCTAGCCAGTGGGTAATTTGTCTTCCTGGTCCCTTTTTTTTATAAAGCCGTTCAGACCCCTGGAGTAATGCCCCAGGGTTTGTAGGCTTCCACCTTTTTCTATTTTACTTTTTGTTCAGAAACTTTTTTTTTTTATTCGAACGAGCATTTCCCTGGCTCAGCGCCGCCCACGAGGTGGCGTTACATGCCTCTTTGAACGGGATTTTTGTTTTATCAGCATAGTGCTTGCTTCACGGACACTGCGCTTCATGTGTGTTTTATATTTTTAAAGAAGAAGCTTCCAGTAGGCGCAGCCCCCCCCCCGAGGTCGTGTTACATGCCTCTTTGAACGCAGCTTTGGTTTATCAACACGCACGGCTCCTGCTTCACAGATCCCGTGCTTTATGTGTGTTTTATACTTATAAAGAAGATGCTTCCAGGATGTGCTGAGCTCAATGCTTCTGTAGGGAACCAGAGGGGGCTGCCGGATGCGTAAGCTAAATTGACATTTTTGCATAAGCCGCAGGCTCTTGGTGTAATTGGCTCAGTCTACTGTGCACGGATATTTTATTTCTGTTCTGCGCATCGGCACGAAGTGGAAATTTCACTGGCACAGAGTACGTCGCTTTGTTTTCCCCATCTCCACACTCCTTGTAGTTCTGAAGATCGCTATTTCTAAATTATGATAAAGGTAAGTACAATTTGTTTATAATATGCATGCAGTTGTTCACCTGTTAATGTTGTCCAAAGGGAAAATGGGCATGAACCAGGAAGTTCAGCACTGTCTTTGCTTTGCATTTCTCTGTCATTGAAGACCGAGATCAGTGGCCACACTGCTTTAAGTAACCGTTGCCATGTTACTTTTTGCTCTTGCCCGTTGGCATCCTTGCTCTATATGGTCTTATATTTTTCTTTTACCCCTTTTTAAGGTTTATGCTTAGCTTTCCACCTATAACATTACCTGGGATTTTTAGGTCGAGCATAGACAGCGCTTGTATGTACTTTTTGGGCTTGAACTCCTCCCATCGTTTTTCATTTATGTAATTGGCTGTCTTTTAAAATTCCTTGCTTGCCAGTGGGTAATTTGTCCTCCTGGTCCCTTTTTTTTTAAAGTCGTTCACACCCCTGGAGTAATGCCCCAGGGTTTGTAGGCCTCTACTTTTTTCTATTTTACTTTCTGTTCAGGAACTTTTTTTTTTATTCAAACGAGCATTTCACTGGCTCAACACCGCCCACGAGGTGGCGTTACATGCCTCTTTGAACGCGGTTTTTGTTTTATCAGCATGGTGCCCACTTCACGGACACTGCACTTCATGTGTGTTTTATACTTTTAAAGAAGAAGCTTCCAGTATGTGCAGCACCCGTGAGGTCGCGTTACATGCCTCTTTGAATGCGGCTTTGGTTTATCAACACGCACGGCACCTGCTTCACAGAGGCCGTGCTTTATGTGTGTTTTATACTTATAAAGAAGATGCTTCCAGGATGTGCTGAGCTCAATGCTTGTGTAGGGAACCAGAGGGGGCTGCTGGATGCGTAAGCTAAATTGACATTTTTGCATCCGCTGCAGGCTCTTGGTGTAATTGGCTCAGTCTACTGTGCACGGATATTTTATTTCTGTTCCGCGCATCGGCACGAAGTGGAAATTTCACTGGCACAGAGCGTGTCGCTTTGTTAACCCCCATCTCCACACTACTTGTAGCTCTGAAGTGCAAATGCGTGCTTCCTTTCAGCCGGCAGCGCTTCGGAATCAGGACATGCATGCTCTGGCTCTGCTTGTGTTCACTAGAGTGATGCCAACAACCACGCACATGTGCTGCCGGGCAAAGAACCTGCGGAAACTGCCGGAATCCGATCTGCAGTCACAGCATCTGATCCAGGCCCTGCAAGAGACCCAAGGGGAGAGGAAGGTTGTGCATCCAAGGTATTTAACTGTTTAGGGAAGCTTGTCCGCCTGCTGTCTGCCCTTTTTTGACCAGACCATATTACGCCATCTATTTATGAATTTCTGAAGCGTGTCTCTCTAGCCAAAAGAGAGCAGAGCTTGTCCCGTTGTATTTAGGAATCCCCCAACCACCTTTCTGCCAGTCCCACAAGTGTCCAGCAAACAAAACTCCATTTAAAAGCGGTGCTGAAATTTCCAGAAGCACCTTAAATGTATTCCACTATTTAATGTGATTGTCTAAATCGGTCTGTCTCGTCTCTGGTTACCTTACATGCATGCACCATCTTCCTAAAGGGTAAAATGGCAGCAGATGCTGTGTGGTTTGATAGCTGCTGGTTGGGTTAAAAGGTATTGGGCTGAGGTGCATTTTTCACAGGCAGGTTTCAGTAATGTAGACTGTACAGGGCAGTACTTGCGGATCCAAGTAAGCCTCAAGTTGTTGCGGAAAGGGTGGTCTGCAGACCTCTGCGCTCACCAGCAGCTGCTTGTAAGTTCATTGCAGAGCCAGCAATGCACCTCATGATCACAGGGTAAACAAAACACTCGTTCTTTGACTTTTATAGCACACACTCTTGCCTCTTCCCAGACCATTTGAAAATGCATTCCCTAAAAAGACCATTAGCTTTGTGGAACTAAGTCGTGGCCAATTGTTTATAACAGGCCATGATTGAGTTGTGGTTGCAGGCAGAGCGGTTCTATGCAAATGTGGAGCGAGGATGTGGGTAACGGCTAGAGCAGCCGACTTTGTAGCTGGGGATTCGCGTTCAAATCTCGGCAAGTGGTTCAATCACCCATAGTGCCATTATTGGCAACACACCCCACCCACACAACAACAGAGCATGCATGATGAATAAATAAATACACAACACAACTTTTGTTTGGGAAAATATTGCTGCAGGTTTATTCCATACAAAAGTATGCAATATGGTGGGTTATCTTACAGGCGATCCAAGGGCAGGCAGCTGTAACCAACCTATGCTGTCCTGCCCGCCTGATGAGCCAAGCACTGTGGAGAACCCAATTAGTGCTACCTTATGGGGTGATCCTCTTTCCGGATCACCTGACACATTGGTCCCTTATTACTCAGGCCCCTTTCAGGGCGGAGCGTAGCAAGGCAAGCCCCCGGTTGTTCAGGCCCACAACCGCCCGAAGGACTAACGGGACGCCGACGCGGTTTTCCAGGAACCTGCCATGAGGCTCCTGGGATTTGGCTCTGGCACCCCTATTGTGCCCCTGCAGAGGTACCCATCTGCTTCCAGATCGCCCTGTAACTCCGCCTGCAACACAAAAGAAAACATTACAACATTCCATGTACCTTGTCTGCCACCCCACGCCGGGTAAGCGGTAGGGTGGGAGACGGCGTGCCCGGCGCAACAGAGGACGCCAGGATGGCCGGGGGAGGCATAAATACCCTCCCCACCTCCTCGGTGCGCCGAAAGTGATGCGCCTAGCACACCTAAGGCAAGGGGGACTCCTCCCTGAGTCCCGGCATTAGAGGGGGTGGGTTGGTGCCCAAATGGCACTAAAGGGCCGCCCTTTTAGGGTGGCCCCCTGCGTGGGCCGCGGGCAGCCGCAGTCTCCCTGTGCCTAAAAATGAATGTGTCCGTCTATAATGCAACTGGTGCGCATGTAAAGTGCTCCAATACCTTCGGGTCGAGATGGCGCTCAATTAAAAAAACAACTGCAAAAAGGTATAGTGAGGGTAGCGCTCTATGGGGAAATTAGTTTACATGTTTAAGCCACGCCCTTAATTATATAGGCCATGCTCCATTTACGCCCAGTCCCAATCACATTTTTTCATCCCACTTAAAGCCCTGCACATATATCACATCCACACCAGTCCCGCAAGACTGCCCTTGATACCATAAGGAATTTAGGAGCACTCGAGGAAGGATTGAGCAGCTACGAAGCGTGCAAATCTAGTTCTCATTTCATCCAAGAGAAATATCACTTCTCAGTGGAAGTCCAGAGCCCTCCATCCTCCCCAGCGGCATGGTCTCGAACTCTCCTTAGGTGGTGCAAAGGGAAGGGTTTCACCCTTTGTAGATAGGAGACTAGAGCCCTGCAAAAGCAACCCCCTCGCAAAGGCTTGGGGCTCACTTGTAGAGCGAGTAACAACAATAATAGGAGAGACAGCCCCCCCCATCCACATTAGCTACACCGGCCCCCACGCAGATGGACCAGTGATTTCCCGAATCTTTCTACCTGCACCCTATGACTTAGTGCTCTGCCCTTGTTATCCTCCTTGAGCGACTGAACGCTCGGCCCGCTTAACTATAAGCCGAACTCCAGTAATGAGTGCTACCTAACGGGCCATTACCTTCTACCGCACTACTCCCCCCACCTGCCCCTACTCCCTCAGCCCTAGCCCCGTGGCATTAGTTTGTCCTAACCTCACTAGAGCATCAGGCACGCAGCAGCAACATCCGGCTGTTACTTTGAATAATTTTGTATTATATGCACGTACCAGTGGTACTATTTGTCAAAATGTATAACCTTTTCTGTGCGCAAGTGCACTTTAAAAAGCTTTAGACTGCAAAAGTTAAATGGAAGAGTATTTACAACTGTTTTGCAATAATAAAATGGCAATAACAGCTTGTAAAAAAAAAAAAATCTAGCCAGGCTGATGCAAACCTTTCCAAATCCTTCAAAATGATTGCGTTAAATTAGACAATGGCCCTCCCTGACAAACCTGGCCACCTCTTACACCAACCATAGAGAAGCACGCTCTCGTTGTATTCACAAATCTCCGGGCCCACTCTTAAACAATCATGGTGGATCCTTCTGTTCATTGATGCACTCAGTCACTTGACAGTAGCAAATAAAACAAACTCTTCTAACTGGAACAGAGCTGGTGTAAGATCATCCTCAGAACTAAGACTCATTCAGAAACAAAAATCAAATCTATAGTCACATCAACTAATACCAGAAAACAGCTGATAAGAATCACTCAAGTCCCTTTAAAACGAATTTTGCTAGTTTAGCAAGCTCCACCTCATTCCCACCCCTCAGCCAGTTGAACACTGAAAAGCTAGAAACAAATTCATCAATGACGAAATCCACAATTTCATCCTTAACGTAAACATCAAATCCAATCACACCGAACTCCTATTACTCCCAAATGGAACTGAGTCCAACTGCACATTTTTGACAACCTTTGCACAATATTGATGCACTCATACCACTACTGACAGATAAAGCCTCCCCTCCTTCCACTATAACATGTCCCCCTTCTTGCCCACTTCTTTACATCATGAGTATGTCAGTCAGTCTGTCAAGGCACCTTATCAACCATCCAAGTGGTTGTTGATGCTCTACGAATAAGTACAGCTAGAATACAAATTTCCTTGTTGCGTCAGATCACATGTCCTGTGAACTCAAAGTCCCACGTACCACAATATCACTTTACAAGACTGCACGTTTCTAAACATTTTTGGTTTTAAGGAGCACTGAGCAGTAGCAAAGGTGATAATGTCTGTCGTTAGTATGCATCCAGGATTCTAGGTAGTACTTATAGTTAGTCAGGTCGATTTATTTTCTTTCCCTCTCCATTGGTAGTTGTTGGTTGGCAGTCAAGGTCTTACTGACGAGAGATGCTCAGGAAATGTGAATGTGTAGTCAAGGGTATTGTTTGGAATTGAATTTGTTCAGGATTCAGGAAAACGCACTTCTTAAGATGCAGCAAAGGATAAACTAAAGTACTGGTTACAACAATATTCTTGAAATGCAATACTGTGATAAGTTCAGTGGCACCGGACTAAACATAATGGCTTTTATCTATTAAAACGACCATTTACAATATATATATATTTTTAACTCTTCCCGAGGTAATCTGGTTTTGGCCCCTTATTTTAAAACATTTAGGAGCGAGGCTGCAAATGCCAGTGGACATGGACTTTTATTTTATAGGGCACCTACAAGAACTACTGGTAGATGGAACATCAATGCTGCCTGTCAAAGGGAGCTGTCGTGTAGTTCCTATAGTACCCATGCAGGACCTGCGCGTTTGGATAACATAAACCGTGGGCTTGGTGTTAGACTGACTCTGTGCACCCCCACCGCATATGTTAGCCAGATTTGCATTAGCTAGCTCACAGTGCCACTAGAATCTCCTCTTATCGGGGAGAGATTAGTTTCTGGCAACCTTAGATCATGACAACCCAAATTCCTCAGAATCGTGGAAACAATGTACTACCTTTCGCTCAGTCACTCGTGTTCACTTATTCGGTTTGTCTCAGAGAGTTACACAGAATAAACAGTCTGGGCGTTTCAATAAGTATTTATTGAACAGTTATTCTAGTGTAAAATATATGTGCTGCAGCAATCAGCAGACAATAGCAGAGATATATTATCAGCAGTACGATCAAAGTGAAAGGATAGAACAGTTCTACCATATTGCAATAATCATGAATACATACATGAATATAAAAGGCATTATGCAAGTGCGCGTACTCCTACGATGCCTAACTAGATGTACCTGAGTGTACCTAGCATATGTGTAGGTCTAAAAGCCTAAGAGCCAAGAATCCTTCTAGGATTTAGTCAAACCCCCATACCTGAATAGAGAGAGTGTGGGACCCCGTCCTGGTCTCGAGTTGGACACCCCACAAGGGATGTGTTAGACCGCTGTCAGCTGGAGCGACTGCATGCAGGAGCCTCAGCGTCTCTGGTCAGTGTGTCAGCATGGAGGTCTCGGTTCCCTCCGTCTTACCGTGGCAAGATGTGGTGTATTTATACCCTAAAGTGTCTTGTCCCTCAGAATGGTTTGTATTGGTCTTTGTTGGACATGAGGAAGACGTCAGGGGTGAACTTTGTACATACATATTATGCGGGAGATGTAGCTGGTAAATGATCATGCATAATTTATGAGTACATTGTAGGCCTGTGTTCTGGAAAGACCTTGCAGTGTTCTAACCACAGACTAGATAACGTTCAGCCCTCAGAGCTCGTTGTGTACGGTAAGGAACTAATGTAGGTGAAAGATCATGCCTATATTAGGAGTCATGACTATAATAAGGCATGTACGAGTATGACCATAATAGGGCATATACGAGTATGACCATAATAGGGCATATACGAGTATGACCATGATAGGGCATATACGGGTATGACCATAATAGGACATATATGAGTATTTCTACACTATGGCATATATTTATGGATCTACTTTAGGGCCTATATACGAAACATAACATAGCTTTAAACGTGTCTGTGAGGAAACAGGCTTTTTGCAGGTTCACTCCCACTTTTTGCCCCCGTTATGCAGTGGCGTAGCTAGGTCTTAGGCCGCCCTTGGCGGCCCCTGCGGCGGCCTTATAAGAGAGAGCGGGAGGGAGGTGCTGGCCATTCATGCGACGGCCACGGGTAAGGGGGGGGGGTGCTGCCGTGATGGCCGCAAGTAAGAACGGGGGAAGGGAAGGCGGCTGCTGCCCCCAAAACTCGTGCCGCCTGGGGCGGTCTGCCCCCACCCCCCCTGCCCCCCTAGCTACGCCACTGCCGTTTTGACTATCAGGCACTGGTGTAATGGCTCTGAAATGCCCTGAGTCTGGTCATCAGAACACTGTGCAAGTGCTCTGGCCCTCAAAAAGGTTCATGGTTGATTGGCTTACCCACAATTGCCATAGCTTAACTTACGTGTAAGTTCCTAGTATATGGTTTCAGGGGTATATAGGGTCTGTAAGTTAAGGTGTCTCTCCTGGGCTGCAGCATTAGTTGTGCTACCAGAAGTATAACAAAGTAAAACATAAACTGCCACTGCAGGCTGTTAGGGCAGTTTTAACATCTAACTCAACTTTGCCATTTAAGGTAATGGCAAAGCCCAATTCTCCCTTTTTACGTTGCAGCCTACCACACAGCACAGCTGTCTTGCTTGCTAAATACATCTTGGGTACTTTCAGAAAGTTGACCTAAGAATGCATTCTGCTCATTGATTATCATTGGCTTTGTGGTTTGTAACTAACATTTTCAGTTTTTAGGTCTCGCGCCTAGCGTTGCAGTGGGCAGCACTGCTCGCGCAGCGCGAGACCTTTTGTACGGGCTTTAGAAAGCTAACCACACGCTCATGCGTGTGGTTAGCTTTCTGAAGCCTGCAATTGGCTGTAGTGTGTGTTTTTTAAAATAAACGGCACGCAATTGGGTAAAGGCGGGTGCATGTCCCGCCTTTGCTCCGCCCATTCCCGTCCGTGTCTAGGACGCGCATCAGCGCGCGGCACGGACGACAGGCTCCCTCGCCCCCCCGCTCCTCTGTGGTGCGCGCGCACCACTAGTTTCGATTCCCGTTCTGCTCCTCTGTGGTGTGCGCGCACCACAGGTTTCGATTCCGTGCTTTTTTTTTTTGTTCGGCACGGTGTCTGTGCATATTATGGAAATGTGACGGTTCGGGGGTTCTGCAGTGTATAGAAGTCATAGAGAGGCTTGCTGACAAATGACGCTCCATTTTGTTCTTGGATACAAATCATATGGAATTTTGCAACAAGTCACACGCATCTATTTGAAACATGGCTCCCATCAACTCACCTGACTAAAAGCGTAGCGCCATGAGACCACTTGTACAGTGACCGCGTGCTTTACAACAAAATGGCTCGAGATCTGTCACATACTTGCTAACATTCTATAATCACAAAAAAAGGATTTTTCTGGTTTAAAAACCGCCAATTGGCATAAAGAAAGCATCACAGGAAATCATTTCACAAGACTTTAGGCTTATCACAGGAGCTTGCATCACATGACATGAGACACAGAGCAGATGAAATGACAGGGTGTTTTGAGACCCAGCTGACAATATGAGGCTTAAATTACGTCATACAAGAGCGACTTTTGAGCACTTTGGTCGGCCTTAACCTCGCTAATACATGTCCTAACACGTAAATGTATCACTGATGTGTAATGCGGTCAGTTATTAACTCCAGTAGCTAAAGTGCGGGTTGCATTTCCAGATACTGTGGTGCTTTTAGAAAGTTGTTGTCATGTAACTTCAGAAGATAGTTTTCGTATATAAAACGGTTCAATCCACAGCTTCTCCGAGAGGGGTAAAATGACTTCAAAAAAATCTGCAGGCGTCAGACTCAGTAAAAACAGCTAGCCTGCCGACTAAATCAGTTTGGTTGTCAAGTTTAATCTCTGTTTCTTGCCAGTGGCAGGTGCTGTGTGCCACCTGGTGAAAGCAAAGAAACTGCCCCCCCTTTCGCCCCAATGTTCTGTTACTGAAATACAGCCACATCAGAAGTGCAGTGGGACCCTGAAGCCGAGTACCACTGCACCTGCTGCACTACTGATAGCTACGCCCCTGTTCCTTACTGAGTATTGTGTGCATTAGAGTTGGGCAAGCCCCTGACATCTCGAGTTAGATGTCAGGCTCTGCTCGAGGTTCCCTAGGCCTATCGAGCCCAAAACGAGCCGAATTTCATCTGACTTTGCATGCCACCCACCCTCTAACGTGATGCACAAAGAATTCAAAACAAAGCAGTGATCTTTGATGTAAAAAAAATAAATAAAAAGGAAGGGAGGAGAGAAAAAGAGATGCTCCTCTAGTGCCTGAATTGCACAATGTGAAATCAGAAAACCTTGGTTCAGCCCCAGCTGAACCAACTTGTGTGATCCTAGACGAATATTTTATTTCACCGAGCCTCCTTTTTCATGCTCACGTAGATCACCTTCAAATACGTGAATTAGGGATGTGTGCTGTATAAACACTTCTTCAGTTCGATTTAAAACTATGTTGCTTCATACATTACGAGATCTAGACCACACATAGGGTACACACGACAACGTACTTTCTTTTGGTTCCCTAGTGGCATTGTCATCATAGGGGAGGGAGGGCGTCAATGTTGCTAAGTTCATGTTTAAACACTACCACTTTTAATAAATAACTCTCAGTGCATTTATGCAGTCTGAGGTAGTAAAGTGAGATGCTTCCACGTGTTAAACCAATACACTTTTTTGTTGTTTTTTTTTTGTGACATGGCTTTATCATATTTTCACATTATATATTTGGCTTTCTTTACATGCCGAATTGTTTGAAGGCTCGCCTGGTACACGGGCTCCTGGAGCCAAGCCAGATTCTTGCCTCGGCTCTTTCTGTTCATTTGTTGACTCGCCCACCTCTACGCGCGAGATCCCCCCCCCGTTTCGCGTGTGCCGGAACCATGGACAGGTTTCCTGTCCTTCGTGCAAAGGCCTCTGGTTGCAGTGTGAGGTGGCAGTGCGCGCAGCCAGGCGTGGGCGTCGCCTCGCGCCGCTGCCTCTCTGCAGTCCTCGGCACCGCTCCGATGACAGGGCTGGGAAGGAGGTCTATGCAGGCCTGTCGACCTGCCTGTGCTCGCCTGCTTTGTGTATCGCCGGTGCGACTGCAGCTCTAACGCCATGGCTGGCTTTCTCCGGCGCATCTGCTAAGCCCTGCAGCGCACAGGGAGGCGTTTGAATGGAAAGTTAAAATATAAATAAATAATACCGTCTGGTACAATCCGCGTGTACCCGATTTTGCTGAGAGACGTTTCAGCTGTGGAGTTGAGCTCCACCCAGACGTGTATCAAGACTGGCGCTAACATCTGTCTGAAAATGTGATTTTTTGACAATTTGTTAGCTGGGGCCACGCTTCTTTCCTGTTTTTGAGGGGGGCTTGCTGATGCTGAACCAACCCCGGTTATCTGATTCTAACTACCCCTCTCAATTTCTTGCTCAGGGTTATGAAGAGAGGTTGGTGAAGAGGGAAACTATGAAATGTTGGTGTCAAGCTGTGCCACCTGGAGAGAGTTAGAGGGTGACCTGTTTTCCAAGCTATCTGCAGAGACTGGTTCATTTACTTAACTCATAAAGCACAGCTCTTACCCAGGGACAAGTAGGATTGCCACCTGATCAGGATTTTACTGGACTGGTCGCTATTTTTGTACTAGAAAGGTAAAAAAACACTCCAGAAAGTCATTTAACTCTAGTATTTTTTCCTCTTTTTAAACATAAACTTGCATAAAAAAAAATACCAGAGGAAAAAAAAAAAAAACCTTTTTAATGTGTAGGCAATTCCTTAATGATTTCGAAAGCAACTAGTTGCAGAATTGCTTTTAAAGAATACAGAGGATTTTAGCACAAACTATTAGTCCTGTACCGGCTCCTGGCTCAGAGCCCAAAACACGCACACAGTGCCAGTATTTTCTCATGAAAGATGGCAGCACTAGGTAAAAGGTTTCCACGCAGTCAGTAATGGGCACATACCAAAAGTAAAAATTCAAAGGCGGATCAGGCTCACGACATGAGAATAGAAAAGTACGGAGGTTCCTACCCACCCAGAATATAGGGTTTTTTCTACCTCTCGTAGCCATTGTAAGATTGTTCCAAGCCTAGGTCATTAGAAAGAAGAAAGCTTGACCAACACGGCGAGATTTCTGAAAACGAGGAATCGTGTAAAGGCTAGAAGATTTAAGACTGGATGGTGGAAGATGATTTCAAAAGATCCCATGTAGTGCGGGCAGATGAGGAGGTTTAGTTACTGCTGGTGTGGCCAGGTTGTGGGTTCATGGGCTTGGTGCTGAGGCCCCTTCATTGGCCCCTCACAGGCCTCGTATGCTCAGAAGGGGTTATTCCCACCTCTGGACAAAAGATGAGGTGCACGCACAGAGCGGGGACATGGATTAAGCACATGTGTGAACACAAAAACTGCTGCCCCCCACCCCCTTATAACCCGTGGACAGGGGGTGCTATATCCTGCCTGGTTTACTTACCCCACCTCGCTGATATGGGGGCGGGGCACTTGTTTCTAGCCATTCTCCAATGACAAAGGAGGGGCACTGGTCAGCCGCCGTGCCAGGTACAGGAATGTGTGCCCAGCGACTGCCCAGCTTTCAGACCCTCCTGGAATTTGAACCCACCTCTCATCTCGCCCAGTGACGTGTCCACCTGCCTGACCTCATATCTATAGGAATGTGTAGCACCGGTGGCACTTGCTACGTCGAGGAATGTAAGACTAAGCTGGCATGGATGCGTGCCCACTTCTCAGCCTTGCCATGTACACGACTGAGTGGCCGCCACACAGCTGTGCCGCAGTCTTGAATGTGTGCTCTTCTCTCATTGCAGCCATTTGGCGAAATTTGGGGGGTGGGGGGGATCCCTGCTCTGCTTGTGATGTGTGACCGCCTTTTAAAACAGCCACGTGTAAGTAGGACTGTGCGCCTACCTCTCATCTCTGCCAGAAATCTATGCACATCTCTCAGTCCTGCCATGTTGTTGAAATTGAATGTGTGCCTACATCTCTTCTCTACCAGAAATGGGTGCCCACCTCACATCTCTGCCAGGTATGCGTTTCCAGCCATCATGCCTGGCATGGATGTTTGCCAACCTCTCATTCCTGCCGTACAATGAAATACTAAGTGTCCCCTTCTCTTATCTCTGTCAGCTCGACCTTCCCGACCTAGGTCCTAACGTGGTGGCTACATTTTCTGTCTGTGGAGGCAGGGCGAGGGCTCCGGGTCTGGGATACTTTATTCTGGTTGGGAAATTACCCAGATACACCCATTTATTCTTTAACATTCTGTAAAAAGTGAATAGAGATAGCCTCTTTACGGCAAAAGATTCCACGGGCTCCCAGAAATATGTGCCCTGCCAGGATTGACACGTGGCAGCTGTAATAGAGCTACATGGCACAGAACATGGCGCGTTGGCCATTGCGCCAGCCACTCCACATCCGGGTGCCAGCAGCCAGCTTCCGTGAATCTCGGACCTGTTTCTCTGGAAGCCCAGTGCATCCAAGGGTTGGTAGTTTGCGAGCCTTCTTTTCTGGTGCCATCATTATTGATGCTCCGGTCCTCGTAAGCCAGTTGAAGGTTAACATCCAATACGCTGTCAAAGTTTTCAGTGACGCTCATTGTGAAAGTTAATAGTCACTCGTTCCGTGACAGGTTATAGTGAGACTATGTAACGATGGCTCCCACGTGCCCCGTGACTGTTTGCAATCATACACCCTGTGAAGTTTGTTCCCACACATCCTTTGAAGGTTTGTAGTCACACATCCTGTGAAAGTGCATGGTCAACCATCTGTGACAGTTTGTAGGTTTGTAGTCATACATCTTATGAAAAATTGTAGTCGCACACCCCGTGGAAGTTTATAGTCACAGGTCTTGTGCAAGCTTTGCCTCACACACCCTTCTAAGTTAGTTGCCGCGCACCTAGTGGAAGTTTGTAGACACACCACATATGAAGATTTGTAGTCAGACATCCTAAGAAAAAATGTAGTCACATATCTTGTGACAGTTTATAGTCACAGACCCCGTTGTTTGTAGTCACATATCCTGTACAAGTTTCACCTCACACACCCTGCTAAGTATGTTCCTGACAACCGTGTGAAAGTTTGAGGCACACCGTTTAACATTTGTACAGATCATACCCTGAGAAAATAGCTGTGCATCCTGTTTAAGTTTGTTGGTGACATACCCTTTGAAAGGTTGTTTCTATCACATGCTGTGAAAGCATTTACTAACATACCCTGTAACGTGTGCTGCCACTCACCCAGTGACAATTAGAAGTCGCACCCCGGTAAATTATTTTCTAACATTATTTGAAAGCATGCAGTCACACAACTTATAAAGATGGATCCCATTCAACCAGTGACAGCTTGAAAGTTTGCTCTCACATTATCACATACACCTTGTGAAAGTTTAGACTCACAACCCTTGTGACAGTTAAGCCATACAAACTGTAAAGTTTGTTCCTGCATGCCATGTGAAAGTTTGTAGTCTTACTTTTTTAGGTTGATCCTGCATATCCTGTGAATATGTGGTCACTCCCCTTGGGACTGTCTGTAGTCACACAAACCCTAAAGTTTGTTCCCACACACATGGTGAAAGTCTGTAGTCACGCAAACCCTAATGTTTGTTCCCACGCACCACCAGTGCATTATTAAAGTTTGAGCTATTGGTGTTGCATTATTTAGCAATGCCAATAGCTCAAACTTTAATAATGCGAGACCTATTGGCTATGCCAATGCTTGTTTTATTTGCTTTAGGCTCTCCAGTATCACTTTGTGTCTTCCGTTGCCTAAACCGTCAGGACAGAACGTGCTCCCCCACAGCTAGCACTAGTGTGCAACAGCAAAGACCAGAGCCAGTGCTCCCATAGCACAGGTCACACCATTGTCTGCGCTCCTCCAACCACTGATCACTCAACAGCCAGTGCCCTCGCCTCATAGCCAGTGTTTGTTCACCACAACCTTAGAGGTGGGCAAGCAACTGAAAGCTCGAGTCAGGCTTTGGCTCAACTTGAGGTCCTGTACGAACCTCAAGCCCATAACGAGCCGAGCTTTCATTTGGCTTCTGCCTGCCTTTCTTTACCCAAGATGTGGCGTTACAGTCAGAGCTGCTAACTGGGGAACCAGGTTCGAGTCTCGGCATTGGCTCAACATCCTGTGATTCTAGGCAAATCACTTATTTTCCCTATCCCTATAAAAAATTGCGTGTGACCCTGTGTAATGGAACTGGTGCTCATGTAAAGTGCTCAAATAACCTTCCGTTCAAGTTTGCACTATATTTTAAAAAGTGCACTGAGATAAAAATAAACCTTAGCATAAGGAAAGACACATTGATACCCATTTATTGGCTGATTTGTACAAAGTGAAACCAGAAAACCTGGACGCATTGTGGCTTCCTCGTAATAAAATGTGTTATCAGGCAAATTATTTTTCACTAAAACTCTTTTTTTCTTCATTATCACGTATGAAATCACTTCCAGATATGTGAGTTCAGCCTACCAGTTGTACAAAAATAACACTTTAAATAAGTACTTCTCAATGCAGTGCTATAATGTGCCTATTAGTGCCAAAGTCCCCTCCAATTTGAAGGAGGCTAGAGTTATCCCGCTACTAAAGAAATTGGGAGCAGACAAGGCCGTACTTAAAAATTATAGACCTATCTCTCAGCTCCCGTTTCTGGCGAAGGTTGTGGAACGTCATGTCCTGAAAACTACCTCGGCGTTTTTGGAAGAACACGAGCTACTCCAACCCCGCCAGGCTGGGTTTAGAGCCCACCATAGTACAGAGCTAGTAATGCTATCTGTACTCGACGATCTCAGGATCAAGGCCGATAATAAAGAGTCGAGCGCCCTGATTCTCTTAGATCTTTCTGCGGCGTTCGATACGGTCAGCCATACAATACTACTGACCCGGCTATCGGACCTGGGTATCCGGGGGCACGCCTATAATTGGTTGGAATCCTTCCTACTAGGACGCTCGCAGAGGGTCCAACTTGGCGATCAGGTATCTGAAAAGGGTAACATCTCTTGCGGGGTCCCCCAGGGCTCCGCGCTGTCCTCGCTCCTTTTCAGCATATACCTGCAGCCCCTGGTGGCCGCACTAACCGATATGGATTGTCGGGTCTTTAACTATGCGGATGATACTCAGCTTATCCTGAAGATCGATAACTCGGTCCGCACCCAAGAGTCTGCTCAGAACATCCTCAGGTTTACAATAAACTGGATGACTGCAAACTCTTTAAAAATCAATCCTGATAAAACCGAAGTCCTAGCAATTCCGGCAAAAAATAACCCATGGAGCGGCTTGTTCTGGCCCCAAGAGCTGGGGGCCTGTCCCAGCCCAGCACCAGTTGTAAAAAGCTTGGGAATTAAGATTGACTCCGAGCTCTCCATGGTAAATCAAGTCAACGCGGTGGTGGGTACTTGCACTGGTTTGCTGAGACAACTGAGGAAGCTGGTTCCACTGCTCTCAGCTTCATCGTTGGAAACCATTGTACGAGCAACCATCGTCTCGCGACTCGACTATGGCAATGCGCTCTATGTCGGGCTCCCCCAGAAACTTATGAATAAGCTACAGGTGGTACAGAATGACGCCGCCAGGCTGATTTTCAGGTTGCCCAGAAGAACCCATGCCACTCCTTTGCTGCGCAAACTGCATTGGTTGCCGGTTAGGCAAAGAGCGAAGTTTAAGGGACTCTGTATTGCCCACAAAGCCTTTTACGGTCACGCCCCAGACTACATAAGGGAACGTTTAATTAAATATGTGCCTAGACGGGCGCTCCACTCAGCAGAAGCCGCCCAGATGGTCTGCCCGCGGGGTAACTGTGTTTCCAAAGGAGGACGAGCCTTCTCGGTCCTCCTGCCACAACTCTGGAACCGGCTGCCCGATACTCTCCGTAAAGAACATGGTCTGCTCCCTTTCCGGAAGCAGCTTAAAACCATCCTTTTCAGAGAGGCTCTAGACATGACCTAATTCTTCCTAGCACCATGGTGACCACCCGGCCCTGACGCTGTTCTCTTCTTCCGAAGCGCTAAGAGACCTGTCGGTATACACGCGCTATATAAGAATATAATAACATAACATAACAAAGCTTTCACGTTAAAGAACAGTGAATGTTGTAGCACCCTGGATAATGTGCTGCATGGCTAAATACTTATAAGGTCCCAAAGGCGAGACCTATTGGCTATGCCAATGCTTGTTTCTTCTAGTAGTTGGTGACCTCAAAGTCATATAGCGTATATTCATACGGAGCTATCATTCACAGGAAAACATTTTCACATTTCACCCAAAAAACGGTGGGGTGGGTTAGGTCAACAGTATAGGTGGAACTGTCCAGAAAACTCCCCAGTCTGGTAACCTTTTTTTAAGACCTGCTGAAATGTGGTGAAGGTCTTTAGTAGTTCCCAGTTATGGGGTAGCGTCAGTGGGAGAGCAAACGTGGGTGAATTTGACTGGCTCGTTCCACTAACTTTATTGAAAAGCAGCGTCTGAAATTAGTTTTCATGTTTTTACCGGGCCTGACACAAAGAAGCATAGAAGTGAGAGTTGTAGAATTAAATCCAAGAAGGACTGATGCCACTTTTCTTCCTTCCGGGGTTAATGAAATGGATAAAACAAACATGCTTTTCAAAGCACTACAGAACTGAAAGAGGCTGGCTTCTGGTGCTGCATAAAAACTAAATATTAAAAATGGAACAATATGTTTCTGGAATCAATATACGGTTATGGAGATGGTTGGTACAAAAACATTGTGTGTCTCTTTGATTCCTCGGAGTTAAGACCTTCAATAGTACAAAAAGGGTGTGGATGATATTGGATAATGCCATTTTCCCCACCAGCCTGTTCAAGTAGCGTGCTAATGTTTTTTCACAGAAGCACTGTCTTGCTGCAGAGTGTTCCTTGATTCAGCTCTACAATATATGATCTTTCTGGAACTACCATATGAAGTCTAAGGAGGACGGAAACAGCACACCAAAGCTGGTTTCAGCCATTGAATGTAAACCGAAATGGAGTGCAAGTAATGCTCTACTTGCAGGAGCCACAGTGCGTGGGTCAGTATTGTACACATTCTGAGATCCTGTAATTAAATGATTTCAGTACAAGTTATATTTACTGTTCATGTGGACCGCCTGCATTCATATTTTTCTATTTTAGTATTTTTGATTGTACTGCAAATTGTGTGGTTACTATGGAAACTAAATTAACACATTTGTATTGTTTGACATGTGCACAAAAACGTTGTGAAACGGGTTTGATCAGAAGCTGGAGGTAGTCGCATGCTGGCTCCATAGTAGCTTAATTCGCAGTAGCGACCGTGCAGGATTTTTTCAATGACCTGCCCTCAGTAGATGTGGGTTCCTTTTGGGATCACACGGAACAGGGTCAAAATGAACTGGCTGCTCTCAGATGTATTTCTTTTGTTAAATTGTGTTCTTAAATCTACTTCATTGTGTATGTGCCTTGCGCATTACTTTCTGGATTCCTGCCTCTTGTTCTATTATGTAAAATTGTTTATGGCTTGTTTTCATTGTGCTTTTCATATATTTATCTTATTGTGTTCCCAACTTCTGTTGGAATAAAGTGAATAAACAGAATTTTTACAAGAACAGTTTTGGGCACTAATTGCTAGTTTTTGTGCTGTTTGACTGTAGCGTACCCCATGCTGCTTCTTCTACTTTGCTACTGTTACCAATGTATATACTAGTCACTACAACAAAATGCACAAAAATCACATTATCCATAACCTCTGGATAAAAAACTAAAAGATTTCATGAAATTGATTAACCAAACCAGTCCATACATAATTTAATTACTTAGATCCAGACTTTCTTTGTGGACTTCTTGAGAAACCTTCATGCGAGAACAAGCCACTGCTTACTTAGGCCCTGAGGTACATTTGTAGTGGGAGCAAACAACAATGGTGTCTAATATCATTGACAGTCAATAATTCATTGATCGTACCGCACACTCAGAAGAATGACTGTCTTGAAATGTCAGCGATGACTCTATCATAGGCTAACACATTTAAAAAATATCTTGAAGCATAATACATAATCACAGGGTGAATGCCATAGTAGACTATTGGCAATGTTTTTGCAATGTTGCTTATAATTGGCCTTATAGGGGGGCGTGGCCAAGATGGCGACCATGTGAGACGTCTCTCCGGCGCCCAAGTTTGCCATCATACCGCTACCCAGCACTCCCACCTTTTCAATCTGGGCTGCGGAGAGTGGGGAAGACACCCCCCCCCACCATCCGTTGAAGAACACGCCCGGCTGGAGGCCGGTTTCTGGCAGCAGAGCCGAGACCCACCCGCGCCGGGAGGCCTGGTGCGGCATGACGTGCATCTTGGGCCGCGCGCAACTGAGCCTCCCAGATCTCAGCAAAGGCCGGGCACCGACCCGGCCGGCCTACCACCATGGAGCCAAGCCGGGGCGAGCGACGTAGCTGCAAGCCCCGACTGCCGGTCGACCACCTCAGGACAAGCCACAGAATTGGACATGCGAAAAGGCCGGAGGGCCCGGACGGAGCCTCGTGGGCATGGGCGGTAGGCCCGGCAGTCAGAGTTGCGCGTCGCAGTTCTCGGGAGAGAGGGAGTGAAGTCTGCAAAATACCAGGCAAGCACTGGGAGCCTGAAGGAGAGCAGCGGAGCCCTCGCTGACACTGGGGACGGAGTCCCACACAGACCGCCCACAGGGGGGGTGCAATTAGTGTGCCACATCAGGAGAGAGCGAGCGGATAGCCTGCAGCACTGCCAGGTGGAGAACACAGCGAAAACGAATCACTGACTAAATATCGAAGGTCACAATATCGACCTCCAAAAATATCGCAGCAAAAATATCGAAGACAAGAATATCAACATCCTATCTACATTAACCCGTTGCGTGCGTCTGTCGGCCAACGGCCGTCGCGAGCACTACCTCTGTAGTGCTGCGAACGTCCGTTGGCCGACGCGGCCCCGCCCACTCTGCTAAACCGCCGCACCGCGGCGGAATTGCCGCCGCGGTTAAGTGGTTAAGGTAAGTACAAAAATATAGAGAAAAAAATATCGATGTCAAAAATATCGTTGTTAAGAATATCGTTTTTAATTTAAGTTAAAAAAAATATTGTAAAATAAAGTAAATAATACATATAATTAAAAGAAACATAGTTAAAAATATTTTAAAATGCTTAAAAATTATAAGTAATTGTTACGAAGTTGAAGTCAGGCAAAGTAAGCTTTCATAACTTAATTTATTAATGTACAAGTACAACACACCAACAGGAGTTACAGGAGCGTAACCGCCGGTCAGATCCTAATGGCATCTCAACTGGGCTCTAACTGTCAAGCCAACTGTCAAACGGCATAATATCAGCTGGCATTCTAGAATGCCAGCTGATGTCACAGCAGGGTTAGCGCGAGGGCAGGGGACGCGCGTGGAGGTGACGGGAGCTCGCAGGGGACAAGCTGCAGCGCAACCTAAAACCATAACACAACACATCTCCTTCCGAAAAGGGAGAAGGAGAACAGAATGCATATATTAGCGCCGCCTGCTAGGTTATTCACATACGAAGTCTTTGAACTTGCTAGGCATGACCACGGTGCGCCCGCATCTGCTGGTGGTGTTTTCACCAACAACGGGTCCCCCTTCAGACACTGCTTCTTCATCTGACGTTCCCGCACTGTCAGCACTGGTGGACTCCACAGGTTCGCTGCTGCTTAAATCTCTGTTTTCCCCTATGGATTCTATTTGATCCTGGTTGGGAAGAGCATTGTCACTTGCGGTTTGGAGGAACTCCTGTTCCCCACTCTCTACTCCCTCTATTACCAACTCTTCTTCAAACAACCACTCGAAGTTCATTTTCCTGTCAAAGTCCATACACACATCCTTCTCAGCTGGTTTGTCTTTTTCCACCTCACTTACTTCCTCCTTCTCACCATTGTCCTTCCTCTCACATGTAGATAGTGCAGACGCATGCCACACTTTACCATCGCTGAGAAGTGCTGAATTGCAGAATAATTTTTCGACAACTAATGGCTGAGTAAATCTGTTCTGTCCTTTCTTGATGAGTCCACTTCTCTTTACCCTTACCATATCTCCTACTTTGATGGTAAGTGGTTTGCACCTGTGTTTTATATTGAATCGTTCTTTGCATGCCTTTTGTGCCTTTTGCACATTCTTTCTGACTTCTTCCTCCGACCACTCTGCTTTTCTACTAGTCTTAAGCCAACCCACATTGTCTTTGGATAAAGGTGTCCTGCCTCTCATCATTTCGAATGGGCTGAGGCCTGTGTTCTCACCTGGTGTTATTCTGTAAGCCCAAATCATTTTCTTTACTTCCATTTTCCAACATAGCCCGTTGTTGTTGGCTAGTTGTATAGTGCCTTTCATCACTCTGTTAAATCTTTCCACAGCTCCGTTCCCTGCTGGGTGGTATACGGATGTGGTTTTGTGAATAATACCATTTCTATCTATGAACTTTTTGAAGACAACCGATGTAAATTGTCTGCCATTGTCACTGATAATAATCTTGGGTATCCCTTCTCTCGTGAAAACACTGTCGAGGAACCTGACAATGTCATTAGCTTCAACTTTGTGGAGCACCTTGATCTCCGGCCATTTTGACAAATGGTCCACCAAAACCACCACATACACTAGTTCCCCCTGGTAACGTAAGGGACCCATGACATCTATGCCTACTCTCTCCCAAGGCATTCCCGGGCAAGGCAAAGGATGCAAAGGCGGTTTAAGTGTAACCTGAGATTTGTCGGAGTTTTCGCATTGAACACAGTCTCTGACTTTCCTCTCAATTTCCAAGTCACAACCAGGCCACCAGTACCAACATTTTATTCTTTGTTTTGTCTTGTTGATGCCCATATGCCCCTCATGGCATATCTCCAGAATTCTGCTTCTTAGCGTTTTTGGGGGTATCACCTTCCCTTGTCTCAAAATGAGCCCCCCTTCCACAGATTCATTCCTGAGTTCCCAATATGGTCTCAATTCACTTCTGATGTATTTTTTGTTTGGCCAACCGTTTATGATGTGTTTCTTAACATCTTGTATCACCGCATCTTGTTCAACTTCCCTAAACCATACATCTCTATGGATGCTAGGGAATTCTTCGCTAATGTTTGCCACACAGAACTCATCTTCCTTGCATTCCTCCCCATCGTCTCCCGGTAGGGGTAAACGGCTGAGAAAGTCTGCCACCACGTTTCTTGCACCTGGTAAATATTGTACATCATAGTTGTAGTCCATTAGCCTGACTGACAAACGTGCTAACCTAGGGGAAGCATTATATAACCCCTTCACGGTTAATACCTTGGTGAGTGGTTTGTGATCACATCTTAGTTATTTTTTTCCCCAAATATATTAGCGGAAATGCTCCAAACCCCACACGCACGCCAATGCCTCACGCTCAATCAGTGAATACTTTTCCTCTGTAGGGGTGAGCGAACGTGATGCAAAGGCAATGGTCACTTCCTCCCCTGCTACTCCAATTTGCGTTAGCACGGCACCTATTCCTTTTCCACTTGCATCCGTTGTGACCACGCTTTTGAGACTTTGGTCAAAACCCTGTAGTGGTGGTGCTTCGCAAATTTCCCGTTTAAGAGCTTCAAACGCCTTGTTGCAAAGTGTTGACCATTCAAATTTGTTTTTACTTATAAGTAATTGTCTAATGTCATATGTTTTCGTTGAAAAATTCCTTACAAATTTTGAATAGAATTCTACCAGTCCTAAGAAGGCTCTCAACTCCTCCCTAGTTTGTGGCACAGGGGCATCCTTAATGGCTTTAACCAATTCCTTCTTAGGTTTTATGCCCTCTTGAGTGATTTCATGTCCCAGGTATGTCACTCTCTTCTCCGCAAACCTGCACTTGGCATACTCTGCTGTCAAACCGTACTTTTGCAGAATTTTGAGTACTTGTGTTAGCTTTAGTTCGTGGTCTGCTTGGTTTTTTCCCATTACTAGGATATCATCTTGGAAGATGAGTACATTTTTCACATCTGTAAAAATGTTGTGCATAAGTCTTTGAAATAACCCCGCCGCCGATGCCAGTCCAAAAGGCACTCTTTTAAACCTAAAACACCCAAACGGCGATATGAAGGTGGTTAGGCATCTGCTGTCCGGGTGTAATGGAACTTGGTGGTACACTGCGGTTAAGTCTATTGTAGAGAATACCTTCATATCTTTAGTCAAGGTTAGCATTTCATTTATTTTAGGCAAAGGGTACTGATCTATCAGGATGCTTTTGTTAAGATCGCGTAAGTCAATACATAATCTCAAATTACCGTTGGGCTTGCGGGCAACCACCAATGGTGCTACCCATTCCGATGATTCCGTCTGCTCAATGATGTCTGCCTCAAGTAGCACCCTTAACTGCTTCTTGACTTCTTCTCTTACGGTGAATGGTATGTGTCGCACTTTATGTATACATGGCACAGCAACATCTTTCAGTTTTATCTTGTGTTGAAATCCTTTCAATCTTCCAATGGTGCCGTTGAAAACTTTAGGAAACCTGTTTACAATATCATTACTGAGTTCCTTATCCTGCTGTGTCACTAATACAGGCTCTGCACTGTTAGGATTAAGCGTTATACCTAACTTTCCTTGGTCCTTCCACCCTAATACCGATGGTCCTGTAGCTGCTACGTATAATTTACTGGTAGTTGCTCTGTCCTTAAATTCAAATTTCAACTCTCTGTACCCCACTAGTTCGATGGGTTCCCCTGTAAATGTCTTCAACGTGATGTCTGGAGATTCCATTCTTTGCCCAAGAGCACTCTGAAATTTCTCTCTCCACACCCTTCTGTTGACAATAGTGCAGGGCGATCCAGAATCTGCCACGATTTCAATGTTCACTCCACCAATGGCAACTTTACATGTGTTTTTTTTTTTCTTATCTATCTCCTTTTCTTGTTCTTCAGATTCTTCATTTATATTGAGTACACATAGGTTGTAATCTGACTCATCAGATGAATCTTCTTCATACCCTGCGTTGGCTTCAACTAACCTGACCCTTCCGCTCACTTTTCTGTGACACACTTTTTGAAAATGTCCTACTATGCCACATTTGCTACATTTGACATTCTGTGCCGGACATTTCCAATCATTAGCCCAGTGCTTATGGCTTCCGCAACGATAACATTTGCGCTGCGCCCATTCTCTTTCTCCACCTTTCCACTCTTTTCCAGCATTTTCTTTGCTTTTATACTCGTATTTATCTTTCTTTGTCTTCTTTTTGTCACTTATTTTAGCCACCACATTTGGTTCCTCTTCCTTTGTTTTACTTTCATTTATTACTGCCTTGGCACATCTACCCGTTAATTCTGCACGTTTTACTATTTCTATTACGTCGTTGAGTGGCTTTTCTCCTTTTGCCCATAGTGCATCTTGAATATTTGGGTTTGCTGCACACATAGCAATCTGGTCTCTGATTAATTCGTCATGCAGCTCCCCAAATTTACATGTGAGTGCCAAATTTTTGAGTATAGCCACATAGTCCTCTACACTTTCCTCTTTCCCTTGCTTGCAGTGGTAAAATGTATACCTGTTCACAGCGACACAGACAGTAGGCTTATAATAACTGTCCAAATCTTCCAATGCATTGTTAAACACATCACCCTGTTCGCCTTCCCTTGCCTTTTTGTTAATCTTATTGTACACTTTTAGTCCACCAGCCCCCAAACAATGTAATAGTATTTTCTTTTTTTCCTCTGGTTTTAGGGGTTCCTCCTCATCATCACATGTAGATATGTAATTGTTGAAGAACTCTTGCCATTCTTCCCACTTCAATGGCGGTTCTCCAGATACTGCTAAAAACGCTTGCGGGGGTGATAAGTTGTATTTATTATTACTGGCCATGTTTATTTCCTACAAGTCCGTTTACTTCCCAGTTAATTTCTCTTAACTTTAGCTTATGCTGCTCACCTTTTATACAGTATTCCTTTTCCCTGTATTTCTTACTTGTTTAGTTATGCGTCGCTCCTCGTTTTTCCTTCAGCTCTGCCGGCTCTCTCTCACTCGCGCCTCCGGGCGGTACTCCTTTGATCTCTACGAGTGAAATTGACTCCTCGCTTTCCTTTTGTTATTGTTTTTTTTTTCATGGAGTCACGTCGACGTGCTTAAGCGCCTGTACACTGTACCGCTAACCTCTCTCCTTATACTTGTATTCCTTAATCCAAGATGGCTTCCACGCAGCGTGCTTACGTCAGCACCCCGCGCTTGCCAGGCCTGCGTCACACTCCTCTGGTAACTCTCCTCACGATTCGCTTCAAGCGCACCTTGCCGCCAACTCAGCTTCACACTCCCTTATATGCTCACTCAATATTGGCCTGAACAGTCAACGTCCCAAAATTCGAGTGCGTTAAGATTCCACTCACTTCTTCCTTACTTCATGTCCTTTTGGGTCGCTACCCCAAAATGCGTTCTTTCGCTTCTTTTCCTCAATTTCTTTTGTTCCGCCTTGGTTACTCCAACTTTTCTTTCGGCCTTGATGCACTTCTTGTTTCTTTTTTTTTTTTCCGTAGGATCCTTTTTCACTGTCTCATATATTTTTTTTTCCGTTCTTCTTGTTGTTCCTTCCACGTGGATACGTCGGTGTGTTGTTCCTCACCTCGTCGCCATTGTTACGAAGTCGAAGTCAGGCAAGGTAAGCTTTCATAACTTAATTTATTAATGTACAAGTACAACACACCGGCAGGAGTTACAGAAGCGTAACCGCCGGTCAGATCCTAATGGCATCTCAACTGGGCTCTAACTGTCAAGCCAACTGTCAAACGGCATAATATCAGCTGGCATTCTAGAATGCCAGCTGATGTCACAACAGGGTTAGCGCGAGGGCAGGGGACGCGCGTGGAGGTGACGGGAGCTCGCAGGGGACAAGCTGCAGCGCAACCTAAAACCATAACACAACAATAATATATATAATTTAAAAATACATTAAACATATACATATAATATATATACTTACTTATTAATATGTTTTAATATTTATTTTAATACTTATAAATTGTTTAATTTCTTTTTATAAATTATAAATACATCTATACACATAAAACAATAATATAAATACAATTTAAATAAATATATGTAACAAATTAAAAAATTAAAATTATTTTAAATCTTTTTAAAAATAATTATACAGTACATTAGCTAAAAAATACAAAATATTAGATAGTGGAGGAAATAAAATTACTATTCCAACTGCTGTAACTGCAACAGTACGAAAAGTGTTGGATAGCGGAGTGGTAAAAATTACTATTCCCACTCCAGTGAGTGCAACAGTAGGGAAAGTGTTGGATAGCGTAGGGGTTAAAATTACTATTCCCACTCCAGTGAGTGCAACAGTAGGGAAAGTGTTGGATAGCGTAGGGGTAAAAATTACTATTCCCACTCCAGTGAGTGCAACAGTAGGGAAAGTGTTGGATAGCGTAGGGGTAAAAATTACTATTCCCACTCCAGTGAGTGCAACAGTAGGGAAAGTGTTGGATAGCGTAGGGGTAAAAATTACTATTCCCACTCCAGTGAGTGCAACAGTAGGGAAAGTGTTGGATAGTGGAGGGGTAAAAATTACTATTCCCACTCCAGTGAGTGCAACAGTAGGGAAAGTGTTGGATAGCGTAGGGGTAAAAATTACTATTCCCACTCCAGTGAGTGCAACAGTAGGGAAAATGTAGGATCACGTAGGGGTTAAATTAACATACTTATAAATTATTATTTTTTTTAAATAAATAACATATTAGTAATTATTTAACAAAATAATTATTAATAAATACCTATTAAATTAATATTTACTTAACATTAAATTACTTCCCACCCTATTCCCCTATAAACACACAACGCGCTACACATAAAAAAATAACACAATTAATTTAATTATCTATTAATCAATTAATAAAAATTAATTACCAATTAATAATTAATTAACAATTAATTAACAATAACAATAAATAAAAAATAATACATTAATTATCATTAATATAATTTTTTATTAACCAATTAATAAAAATTAGTTGCCAATTAATAATTAATTAACAATAAATTAATAATCAATAACAATAAATATACACATTAACTAATTAATTATATTTAAATTACTTCCCACCCTATTCCCCTATAAACCCACAACCCGCTACACATTAAAAATAACATAATTAATTTAATTACCAATTAATCAATGAATTAAAATTAATTACCAATTAATAATTAATTAACAATAACAATAAATAAAAATTAACAATACATTAATTATAATTAATATAATTATAAATTAACCAAATTAATATAAATTAATTACCAATTAATAATTAGTTAACAATAAATTAACAATCAATAACAATAAATAAAAACATATTAATTAATTAAATTACTTCCCATCCTATTCCCCTATAAACCCACAACCCGCTCTGATACTAAAATGCAAAATTTCCTTTAAAAAAAAATTACTATTTTCTAAACATTTAATGGATATTTAAAAATAATGAAAAAACTTTTTAAAAAAATGTTAAACATACATATAAAATACATAACACTAAAAAAAATTCGATATTATTTACAACTATATTTTTGCTAGCGATATTAATTACTTCGATATTACTTACTTCGATATTAAAAACTCGATATTAGTGTAGGTCGATATTTAAAATTGGATATTTTGACTGCGCACCAGCGAAAACACCTCCCATTAGTTGGAGAGTCGAGACGCCACGGGTGACATCAGTTGGGTCCTAGTCTTCCACAGTCGGCCCGGCTGAAACAGACTGTCCCCCCCCCCCTTTACAACGCAGCACCTGTGGCTACTCGAAGCAGCACTGGTCTTGGGATTGGTATAAACCATCCCCTCCTCCTTACCCACAGGTAACCCCCACAGCGCGAGAAAGAATTTGATAGCAACCCAGGCTGGGGGGATGGAGATGAGTGCACGCTCAAGTCAGAGAGAACCCTCACAGTTGAACTTTGCACACGTTTGCCGCGGACCTTGGACCCCCGGGGCCATACATGCAGTGGCTTAGCACCTCACAGGCCCGGCGCGGGAGACGACGCCGACCCCCCCGCTGCTGCAACGCTTTACACCCCACGTAGCCTCCTGCGAGATGGCGGCGGCCAGACCTAAAAAGGGGCGCACACTCGAAGAAATGCTCGTGAAACCACCAGGGGGCCCAGCAGGTGAGCGTTCCACAGCGAATCCTACACACATGAGCCAGGAGGAGGAAGGTGCGGGGGAGCCAGTCACCCGTGCCTTTCTGGAGTCCTTGTTCTCTGCTCTCTGGGAGGACCTACAGGAAGTAAAGAAAGATCTCTCCAACAACATCAGGAAACTCAGAAGAGACATGGATGCGCTGGGAGACAGTCTCCCCCGTGGAAGACCAAGATAACAACCACGTTGAAGACGTCGAGGCATTGCAGCAAGAAATCTGTTAAGAAGCTACACACTGGTAAGTTTATTTCATGTAACTCTCAACCAACAACTCCTGCTGCCAGCCTGTCAGCTCTCCCGGTTACAACTGTCTCTCTTGAGACGCTACCATGGAGATAGAACAGATCAGCACATGCACATAGTTTGAATCATTACAACACATCCCCCTTACAGGGAAAACAGAAGAAAAGGAGAAAAGTAGAAAAGAAGAAACTAGCAAGAAGAGAAGAAAACGCATAGTCAAAACAAGATACTAAACAGTTAAGAAAAACACTTCAAGAAGTGTCAATACATTTCGAAGTCTTCATAAACCAAACAAAACACTGTACTAGACAGTTGAAAACAACTCATGAACAATCAATACATTTCATAGTCTTCATACCTCTTAGGAAGACAGCGAGACCTTGGAGGAAGAGGCAAGGAATCAGGCTTGGTGGGTAAACTTGAATCTGATGAGACATTCGGGCATGAGGGAAACTTAGACTTGTCACCTTGGAACCTCACCAGACGAGACATGCTCCACTTACCACCATTGTGAACTGTAACCACATTCTTATATACAGAAATAATGACAAACGGTCCCATAAACTCAGTGACACCTTTTTTATGCCACCGCGGTCTCTTTATTCACCAACCTTCCATGTCACGACCTTGGTTGATTTCTTAAAATCAAACCTTTCCTTGTACTTATTCTGGTAGGACCTAATTTTACTACTCACCTCCTCCTCATGCAAAACAGGACCTTCCACGAGGGGTAACCACCCAGGATTAAGTTTAAATAACGCAACCCTCCCCCGCAACACTTGAAAAGGAGATCTCTGCAGAACAGTATTGACAGCCGTGTGATGAGCCCACCAAGTATCCCTTAAAACACCTTTGAGGGAAACTCTCATCTCAATCGCTCTCTGCACACATGCTTTGACGACTCTATTCATGCGCTCCGCAAGCCCATTAGCTTGCGGTGCATAAAAGGCAGTCTTCTGATGAATAATACCATAATCTGTCAAAAATTCATGCATCTCCTGGGAAACAAATTGCACCCCATTATCTGTGACAAGGAATTTGGGAATGCCCTCACTGGCAAATTCATCCTTAAGAAAGTCAATAACCACTCTGGTACTGACAGAACTTACACATTTAGTGGAGACCCACTTGGATGAATAATCCACCAAAAGAATGACAAACCTCTCTGCAGGGCTTAATAGATCAAAGGGGCCCATGAGATCCAATCCAAGTTTGACCCAAGGCTCCCGTGGGACTTCTACAGGTGATAGTGGAGGAGTGTTGATAACTCGGGACTTGTCACAGGAAGCACACTGGTAACACTCTTTAACTACCCTTTCAACCTGGCCATCCATTTTTGGCCACGCGTGGGTTCGTATCCCATCCTCGTCGCCAGTGTTAAGAAGCTACACACTGGTAAGTTTATTTCATGTAACTTTCAACCACCAACTCCTGCTGCCAGCCTGTCAGCTCTCCCGGTTACAACTGTCTCTCTTGAGACGCTACCATGGAGATAGAACAGACCAGCACATGCACATAGTTTGAATCATTACAACACAATCCTAAGGCTAAGGGACCAACAGCTAGATCTCCAGGCTCACACCGAACACCTCGAAAATAGATCCAGGCGCAACAACATTCGCATCAGAGGAGTGCAACCCAAAGCAGAAGGCGCGGACCTTAGGAGCTTCCTCGCAAACCTCTTCCGCTTCGTTTTGGATGCCCCACTATCCCTGGAGGTCAAATTGGACCGCACGCTTAGAATAGGCCCCCCACGATCAGGGAATGCTCCCTCGGCGGACATCTTAGTCTGCCTCCATGACTTTCAGTTGAAAGAAGATATTCTGTGTAAGGCTAGAAAGAAACACCCCATCACCTTTCAGGACCAATCTCTTTCACTATATCAAGACCTGGTGGCATCCACATTTAAAAAAAGACGCACTTTCCGACCAGCGACCACACACCTGCTAAGCAAGGGGGTGGCCTACTCGTGGAGGCACCCCTTCCGACTCATCTTCTGCTGGGAGGGTCGTCTCCTCCAACTGGGTTCCTTTGAAGAAACTTGCAAGGTACTGGGCATAGACCCGGCAGCGGACAGCCCTAATGAGCAGCTGTTGCCACACCGATCGCAATTGGGACGCCCCCGCTGGCGGATCCGGGGCACAAACAGAAAGATCACCAAACCGGTCCCGGACACTATCGCCAGGGGTCAGCAGGCGCACTGACCAGACAGGAATCCCCTTAGGAGTGAGGGGTTTATAGCCTGCCGAGCTACTTGGGCGGCGGCTAGGTGGCGGGGCGGGGGAGCTGGGGAGTAAGGCCACACTTATATCCCACTTCGGACTTTCTAACTACAGACTACGTTTTTTACCCTCTTTTTATTTAAGTATTATGTGTATGCATGTTTGTTTAATGTTGTGGGATTTGGTTTTAGGGGGAACACACTCTAATCTTCTGCGCCTACAATTGTACACACTAATGGGGAAGCCTAGGATAAGAGGGGACCGGATACCCTATAGAGGGTGGTCCATGATCACTTCTAAAGGGAAGGAACTCCTCCGTACTAACTCAAATGGGTAACCCAATGAGTCATAACTCTAAATGTTAAAGGCCTTAATAACCCTATCAAACGCAGAGCTGTACTGTTATATTTAGAAAGCGCGGGAGCTGAGATTTGCCTCCTCCAGGAGACACACCTCTTACCACAGGATTATCACAGACTTCGGTCACGTGCATTTCCGCACCAATACTTTTCTTCCTCCAGCACCAAAACGGCAGGCTTGGTGATTCTAGTTTCACACCCCTTTAAAGGCTCTATCGGCGCCAAGGTAGCTGAGATGAAAGGGCGTCTTCTTGCCTATCAAGTCTCCGTCGGACCTTGGTCCTGCGTGGTGGCATCCATCTATGCTCCAAACGAAGGGCAGGAGACATTACTACAAACAGCTATTGCAGACTCAATGTCAACACAAGACAGGAGGGTCCTCATAGGTGGGGATTTCAATCTGGTTTTCGACAATGACATAGATAGATCCAAGTCTAGATTTGGGCAGGCTGGGGCTCTGTCATGGGAGGGTCATCGGGAGCTTAAGGATATGGGTCTCCATGATATCTGGAGGACCTTCCACCCCCAGGTTTGTGAGTTCTCCTACCTCTCACACGCACACAAAACGTATGCCAGATTAGACCTATTCTTAGGAACAAAGGATATCCTAAACCTTACAGCAGATATTGAAATCCTCCCAGCAGCCCTCTCGGACCACTCTGCAGTCCTCCTGACACTCAATGCTCCCCCCACACAACGCTGCACTCGATCCTGGGGCCTGCACGACACACTACTGCACCGTCCTGAGGTGGTGACACAGATTGAGCAGTCCATCACTGAGTATTTAGCACTGAACGACACCCCTGAGATATCCATTACCACTCTATGGGAAGCACTGAAAGTGGTTATCAGGGGAGAACTCATTGCACTATCAGCTGCAGATAACAAGGCGCATAAATAGAAAAGGGACCACCTGACAGGATGAGTTAAAGAGCTAGAGGGTATACACCAACGTACAGGGGCCTCAAGGATATGGAGGCAACTGATAGCCGCGCAAGCGCAATTAGCTAGCATTGATCTGGATAGAGCTGAGCACGCGGCGCTCTGTCTGAGGCAAACCTACTACGTGGGGGGAGACAAGGGATGTCGCCTGTTAGCAAACAAACTCAGGGCGCAACAACAAAACACAGGGGTACAGTCGATCCGGGACCCGACCGGAACGAACATCACCGACGATGCTGCAATCGCAGACTCATTCCGAGACTTTTACGCAGTGTTATACTCAAATCAGCAGTTAGATCTCGAGGCTAGCTCCGTATTCTGAAACGAGTCCCACACTACATCTCTCACGACAGATCAGGCAAAAGGGTTAGAAGGTGATATTAGAATAGAGGAGGTTATCACCGCAATCTCCAGACAAACGACAGCCAAATTCCAAGGGCCCGACGGTTTCACACCCCTCTTCTACAAGACGTTCTGCACGAAATTGGCGCCCATTCTGACACGATTGTTTAACAACTTTGCGGCCCCTGGAGAGATCCCCCCTTCGATGTTCACTGCCACACTATCGGTCATTCCTAAACCAGGAAAAGACAAACAGCTTTGCAGCTCGTACCGCCCCATTTCTCTTTTAAACACGAACTTTAAACTCTTCACTAGCATTTTGGTGCCAGATTAGGCCCACTACTGCCCTACATCATAGACCCCGATCAAACGGGATTCATCCCCCATCGCCAAACTAGAGACAACACAAAGCAGGTGTTACACATTATAGAAAAGGCTAACCATACACCGAAAGAATACATGCTCTTAGCAATAGATGCTGAAAAGGCCTTCAACAGGGTGCATTGGCCCTTCCTAGAATGAATGAATGAAACAACATTTATTAAGCGCGTAGCTACCCGTGGGCATCTCAGTGCTGTGACAGTAACAAGAGGACATTGCAGCACACTTAGGGGAAAAGCCAAGGCTTCAGTAGCTTCCAAAAGGCAAGATGGCTGGGTTCCTTCCGTAGGCAGAGGGGGAGGGAATTCCACAGCTTAGCAGCATTGTAAGCGAATAAGCGACCGCCACTTCTGGCCCTCTTAATCCTGGGAACAGCGGCCAGGTATAGATCGGCTGAGCGCAGTCTTCTGTTTGCTGCGTAAGGCTGGACCATGGAATTGTTGATAGAAGGGCCATTCCCTGTTAACATCTTGTGGGCAATGCACATGGCCTTAAAGTTAACTCTCTCCCGAGCAGGGAGCCAATGGAGGGACTTCAAGGCGGGCTTTGCAGATTGCCGGTTCGAGCTCCCCACGAGCATCCTCGCAGCGCAGTTTTGCACCGTTTGGAGTTTTGTAAAGGTTGAGACCGGAGCTCCGAGGTAGAGGGCATTCCCGTAATCCAGGCGGGAAAGAATGAGTGCCTGAACCATAAGCTTTCTCGCCTGGAAAGGGAGGAGAGGAAGCACTTTACGGAGCATCCTAAGGATGCCGTAGCAGGAAGCCGTGACCTTCCTTGCCTGGACCATAAAGTTGAGATCTTGATCCAGCCAGATACCCAGACTCTTCATCTGGGTCTTAGGGTCCGAGGGGGGGGGCCCATACAGGCTGGCCATAGAACATCTGCATTGAATAGGGATGGATGGCCAAGGAGCATCAACTCGGTCTTGTCACCATTTAGTTTTAAGTATGACTGATTTATCCATTTGACTACCTCCTCCAGGCAAGGACGAAGGCCGGTAGAGGTATTATCAGCGTTGTTTAGAGCTACGACCAGTTGGGTGTCGTCCGCATAAGTCACTATATGAACCCCAAAAGGGAGCACGATCAAGTATTGATTCACTTTGGGGTACTGAAGAGGTTTCGCAACTGGGTGCTAAACTGCTATCACCTACCCACGGCATCAGTGAGGGTGAATGGATATTCATCTGCCCAATTTCTTATCCACAGAGGGACCCGTCGGGGATGCCCAATGTCCCCACTGTTGTTCGCCCTATCCATGGAGCCATTCGCCCAAAAAGTGTGAGACAATGTTGATATTGTGTGCACCTTTTTCGGGGGAGAACAGTATAAGGTCAGCCTGTACGCTGATGATGTGCTTGCCACACTAAGCAAACTGACTACATCTCTACCAGCTTTTCTTTCAGAGATCGAGACCTTCGGATCTGTATCGGGTTTCCGAATAAATGTCGCCAAATCACAAGCGCTTCGCCTCGCCTTGCCCCCAGACGTGGTAACTAAACTAGCAACACAATTCCCCATACACTGGGCTAAAGACTCAGTGCCATACCTGGGGATACGCCTGGCACCATCACTGCACAAGACATCCAGTATCAATTACAAATTGCTATAGAGACAAATTAGGTCGGAACTGGGGAGATAGGGGCATTCCCCTATCTCGTGGCTCGGGAGAGTCGCAGCCATTAAAATGACAATCCTGCCTAGGATCCTTTACATATGATTAATAAGATGCAAACTGAGCTACACTGCTTCGTGTGGGCTGGGAAACAGTTCCGCATGCGAAAGCAGAGCTACCTGCCTACAAATATGGGTGGCCTGGGGGTCCCGGACCTCCAACTTTATTTCCATGCTTCCCAGATACGATACCTGGCGGAATGGAATAACGAGGAGTCCAGCGACACTGGCTTTTTCAAGACAGGGTGGTAGACGGAACCTCACTACGGAAGATCCCTTTTCTAAAGAAAAAACACAGGCCACAGAGCCTATACCTCTCGCCTATCACCAAAACAACCATCGAAGCCTGGGATCGATGTAGCTCCCGTAGCAGACTCACCTCCTTTCCTTCTCAGCTATCATCATTGTTTGACAACCCTGACTTTACACCAGGGATGTATCCTGGAGCATTCCCCGAATGGCACCAAACTGGATGCCGTTCTATGGGGCACATGATTGATGATGAGGGGATAATCCCATTAACTCATTTGCAAGCGGACTTTGGACTCCCTGAGACAGAACGCCTGTGGTATTTACAACTCCGACACTGGCTCCTAAACCCAGACAACAAAACCATTACACATAGATACCTTACAGACTACGAGAAATGGCTGATCATGAAAACCTCAGATGAGGCCTGATCTCAACAATATACGCCCAACTGCTTAAGCCCACGATATATACACACAAGACCAACCAAGTCAGATGGAAGTCAGATGGGAAAGAGAGATTGGAAGACAGCTAACACCCAAAGAATGGGAGAATATATATTAAAGGGCCCATCATACTGCTCGTCGCTCAGCTCTCACAGAGACATTCACCAAGATTATAACTTACTGGTATCTCACCCCGGAGCGACTGCACAAAGTCGACCCCACCAAAAGCTCGAGTTGCTGGAGGGGGTGCAGGGAGTCTGGGACACTAGTACACTTGCTCTGGGAATGCCCACAGATCCAAGACTATTGGACACAAACGCTAGATGATATAGATCGTCATTTGGACACCCAGCTTCCCATATTGCCCTCATACATCCTGCTAGGTTTGCCCATCCCACTCACTTACCACCTGAAATCCTTGAGAGGAAAGCAAATCGGGATCGCCTTAGGGGCAGCCCTACAAATTATACTATCACACTGGGGAACCACTCATATTCCAACACAACTGGGGTGGTATCATCGTCTCTGGTACGTCCTCGGGATAGAGAAAATTACACTGACGTATAATACCAATGGGGCTTCATACCGAGACCTCTGGAGACTATATATTTCCCTCCTAACGCAGGAGTTTCGGGAATTGACAAGCCCTAAATATCTGCGAGTTCTCTGACTCTCCGACCCATTAGATAAGAATGGTCCTGGGGCAGACCCATAGGATGCCGCAGAATTATAATGAAGCTGACAACAGATCCAAATGAGTGTGGGGGAGGGAGGGGCGGGAGGGGAAGGGGCCTTCTTGTGTTACATTGTCCTTTTCTTAATTTCTATAGTTCCGTTTTTAATTCTGATATTGCTTCTTGCTGAATAGCCGAAAAGTGTATTGGATAAGTCATTTACTATGCAAGTTGGCACAAAACAATAAAAGATTAAAACCATAATTTTCCTTATAGCAAGAAGAGAAACCGTTTAGAATACTCTTTCCTTGAAGATGTGATCAAAACATTGAAAGAAAATGACTAGCTGATTGTTTAGGAAGGGGCACTAGTATATATATATATATTATAAGTCCTGGAGAAGCAGACTTCAAAACCACAAAGCACATTTTGGATGTTAAATTTGTGATAATCAAAATGATGGACATTAAAGTGAAATGATACTGTGTTTACAAATTTGGGGAAATGTACTTGTTCTTTCAAATCAAATAATTATTGTTATACAGTTAGTGCACACTTATTTTTCATGTAAAAAATAGAATTGATGATCAGCATTTGAAAAGTTTTGTCTATTGTATCGCTGAGAAATTTTAGAACATTTATTTGAGACTAATAGCTCACCACTATAACAATACCTCAGGGTATAAACAAGCTTTTAAGCAGTTGGATTGGGTGGGTTACAAACTCGGTGGGCAAGATCTTAGGCAGGCTACTGGAGCAAATCTCCTTTTCCTTTTATTCTCTATAACAAACCTATTTTGTATTGAGAATAAACCAATGTCCAGGTAACATCCAAGATGGCTGCTTCTGCTGTCACATGGTTCCAACTAATTAAGGATGACTGTGCATTTGGAGAACATATACATCAAAATATGGGGACTGAGTTTGCTCATGTAATCAGAATATGATGACCAACTTCCTGGCTAGCTCACAGTGCGCCATCTGGACTCCTAAACCTGACAGGGTACCAGATGGTGTCTGCAGCCTCAGAACATTACTACTCTGATTTCCCCATGGAAATCGTGGAAACATATCTACCCTTTTGTTGTTACCTTAGGCATGCCCAAAGGGAGGCACAAGAAATACACAACATGGCATTTCAAACACTTACTGAAGCAATTGTATTCTTGTGTTAAAGACATGAGCTGCAATTATTAGCGGAAGGAAACAAAGCATTGTGACCAACATTACAAGAATGGTGAAAAAGATGAATAATTCAACCATTATAACTTTGCAGTGATTTCAATGAATTTATATCTTAATTATACTCCTACCTAACACTATCTATAATATAGAGCGCATAGTGAGAATGCATTCTGCCAGATCACTTGGAGCAACATAACTCCCCATTACCCGTGTGTGAAGCCAGTCTGGTGTAGAACAGGCCGCCGTCCTTTGCTGGATAGTGATGGGAGTCAGCAAGCCAGGGACTCAGAAACAGGCGAACGTCCAGGATAATCCATGGAAGTGCTCCTCTGAGAAATGTGGTTCAGAGGCAGTTTATATCATAAAAGTCTAGTTCAATTTGCCCTTGGTCATCCATTGGCATACATGAATTGAAATGTTTCTGTGCAATAGCATCTTCAATTTTTAAGTTGAAACTACCAGACTTCCTTTTAATCTGTCATATTTGAAAAATTGAATCGGAAGATTTTATTAATGATTTTTAATTCACCATGTAAATATGTATCTTGTATATTTATTGCAAGGGTTTTAAGTAACCAAGCAATTGTTTAAATAAACTTAAACTGTGTCAGAGGTGCAATGCTGATGTGTGTGTTTGTCTTTCTGATTCAGAGCTGTCTCCAAACAGACAACAAAATGCAAGGGCAACGTGTTCAGTGTTCTTGCAGCCTTGAACAGAGTGTACAAGTGTCATGATAAAATGCTTATGAAGAAATGTGCTTGCAAGCAGAACACTTTCTGAGTATGTTATGTACGTGTAAAGCATGTAAAACGTCACTGTCTAAAAAGATGGCAATTTTAAATGTGTAAGTCAAGATGGAAGCTTTTGTGCATGGGCCCTGTTGAACCCCACAACATTGGGGCCGATTCCGATCTCGGCCGGAAGCTCACCGAACGGGATTCGCCCGGGAAAAATACGAGCCGTGCGCGTTTTTACCGACCGACTCGTACAGCTATCCGAACGAGCTAGTACGATGCGAATGTACGCGTTGATTCCGACCGACTCATTTCCGGGTCTGAACCGCTCCGACCGACCCGTACGGACACGACTCGCACCACGCAATGGAGACGTTACCCGACCGAGCAAGTACGATGCGCGCTTCGAACAGCCCGACCGACTCGTACCGTCCGGCTCCAAAGAGCTGTCGGAGCCGGACTTCGGGGGTCCGTGTCGGACCCCCCTTCACCCGTAGCCTTGCGAGTCGCACACAGGGGGGACCCATGGGTCCCCCCTACACATGCATGTACGGTGCGGGTTGCACCGACGTGTACCCGCTGTAGGGGGCGCCCTTGTTTGCGACGTACCCATTCAGTCAATGGGAGCCCGTGTACGCATCATACGACCGGCTCCCATTGATTTCTATGGAAATCCAACCAAATTGAGTCCGGCAGCATTCGGCCGCATCGTACTCGTTCGGTCGGACTGCAGGAGTCCGGTTCGGTCGAAAATCTCTCCGGGTCCGGCTCGGTCGGAGAGATTTCCGTCCCAGATCGGAATCGGCCCCATTGTTGGAAACCAGTCAATGAAACCATGAGCTTGACAACTCAATAAAACTGCAACCAGTCAACAGTAACACAGACAAAGCACTGACTAAAAGGGGGTGGCCATTAACTACCCGCTTCCAATTCGCATGTCATCACACTCTAGTTTAAAATCTGCCTGGGTAGGATAATCCTCATGTTAGTGTCCTTAATTGAACTGTAACTTTCCTTAAGGATAGCTTGGAAATGTTGTTATGTCGGGACTAGAAGTGAGACATATTCTTGTTTATACTTGTTGTCGACAACAAAGCCATGTCACCCACTGAATTAAACTAATTTTAAGCAGGCATTCTCTCGAAACTTTTGCCCATCTATTAATATACTCTAAAGTAGGAGAGTAGAAAGGCCTTTTGCGCCGTTGCACCCCTTACCGTGCACAATCCCGGCTTTTAATCTGTCTTGCATCACCCATCTGACCATTGAGCCAGTGTAGAGTACAGTGTTGCATCCCTCTGAAACCCTCCTCCCCCCACAGGGCCTTGCCGCGTGGGCAGGGTATACCTACCCTGCCCCTTATATTATTTTTTAACTTTAAGTTCAGGGCAGGGTCTAAGTCCCTGAGTCATGTAAAGGCTGCCCGCAACATTTTTCTTTATGTTGCAGGCAGCCAATCAGATTGCTTGCTCCCGTAGGAGTGCCTCTGCCATGGGAGCTAATTGGCCCAAGGAAAAAAGCCCCCTGGGCCAATCGGAATGCTCTGCTTTTTAAAATTGGGTTTGAGGGACTCTTACAAAAGTCCCTCGAACCCAACCGTCCAGATATACAAAGATATTCGTACATTAATATTTGAAAAACTACTTAATGGGTTTACATCAAATCACAAAAAGTAGACTTTCTTGACCAAGATCTAGCTTCCTGTCAAATTTGGTGTAATTCCGTTCAGCAGTTTTTGCCATCTTTTTCCCCAAAAAGCCTTGGAAAATGCATGGGGATTTTGAGTTTTTGGACTCCCCTCTTTCTTGTCCCCCGCTTGACAGATTACCCCAAAACCTTTCAGGAAGGAGCTGAGGTGGTTGAAATTTTTTTGGGAAAGTTTCATGAAGATTCGTCAAACAACACCAAAGTTATTAGCAAACCAAAAAAAGATCTTCTCATGGAAAAGCAAACTTAACTATACTACCCAGTGGCGACCACCACTGGGTAATAGGTTTTACTTTCCTTAAATATACACTTACCATGCGCTGTAAATGTCATACAACCCTTGTGAAGCCACAAGGACTTCAGAGACTCTTGTGCTCTAGTCTCTATGCCAACTTTCTATATTGAGTTCTGCTGTTGTGGGCTGAATAAATACAGACAATATGTCTCATCTCCTGTGGGCAAGATCTGGAAGTGGTTAAGTTTCAGTTTGCTAGCTGCATGGAAGAAGTCGCTGAAAGGGTGAGCAAAAACTGCCTCCAATTAAACAGCGAGAAAACCAAGATTGTACTATTTGGCAAAGCGCAGGAGATCTGGTCGGTGGACTGGTGGCCCGTGGCATTCGGCCTTGCCACAATTCCACAACAGGTTGTAAAGAATCTGGGTATCAAGCCAGACCAGACTCTCTCCATGAAAGACCACTTTAACACTACCCATGGCACTTGCTTTGCAACCATGCGCCTCCTAAAAAAAAAGTCTTCCCTTGGCTCCCTTCTACTTCCAGAAAGACTGTAATCCAGGGGCTAATTACTAGCTGCCTCAACTATGGTAATGCACTACTTGTAGCAGCCAATGACACTTTGTTTTCCAAGCTGCAGGTAGTACAAAATACAGCAGCATGACTGATATGCAACCTCCCCTCACGGTCCTCCTCCGCTGCTATCTTAAAAGCCTTACACTGGCTGCCCATCAGAAAACGTGTCATTTTCAAGCTTTGCTGTTTGACCCACAAAGCTCTCAGGCATTCACAACCCACTTATCTCCATTCCAGACTCCGCCACTACCATACCACTAGATTGCTCAGGTCTACTAACAAAGCACTTCTAAAGATCCCTGAATTGACCCCTTCTGGATTTTGTAGATGGAGAAATGCACCACTCTGTCTTGAGTCTCAGCATGTGATGTTCACAGTACCAGTGTTTAATTTATAGAAAAATAAGGGACAGGACCCTTGTTAGGAGGCCACATCAGCTGGCACTACCCATAGCCCCTGCCAGCACTGCCGATGACAATACAAACATAGCTACTAACTATCATGCTCCTACAAGTGTGACAATTCAGACTATTCCAGGACCCCAAAGCTATTAGAAAGGCGAGGGCAGCAGGTATTGGTCCTTTTTAATGTATATTGAATTTATAAACAACTGTTGTTGTGCTCATGTCTAAATAAGATAAACAGCCCCACCATGTGGCAGACTGTCATCGGTGCCAGCGTTGACAATTAAGTGCCGGTGCTGAACACTGGATATCACCGACTCAAATTAAGCACTGCACAGTGCCATTGCTCTTTATGATGCCAGAATCCCCCGAGCATAGGGTCTCACCCATTGGTACTGGCCTGAATTCTTCAACGGAGTAGATCCCATATTCACAGGTTTGCACCAGTCCTCCCATATCCAATGTGCAATCTATATAGTATTTATTTTACTCACATTTATAAAGTGTTTGCCAAATATGCAAGCAGCTTGTGTTGGACGTCTTGTTTTGTCCTATGTGCCACTTATCAGAGGGAGGCAGGTTTTCTAGGGCTGTGTAACAGATGGCGACCAGACGCAATCAGGGGTATCTGTGATCGGTGGCTGTGGGTTTCTGGGCTGGCACTTGGTGAAGATGCTGGAGGAGTGTTCCGAAGGTGAAATATCTGAGGTGCGAGTATTTGACTTGTACCATGATGACAAAATGAAGCACCTTGGCACAGGTAGGAGTTGGAAAGCCATATCTGCTCGTTTTGTTAACACTCGGCTGTCAGACTTGCATCTCTTTGAGGGTAAAGTGATAACATAGGGAAAGAGCAATGTTGCATGCTGTTCTGGTAATACTTCTTTGCTATGAATTCATTCCAGATCAGCGTCCAGTGACACCAGGACTGTCCAGGTAGGGTACTGGTATAAATCTATGGAACTCAGCCGAGGCCGCTGTGGTGACGATGAGAAGACAACAATGCAGGCAGTGCTGTCCACAGATGAACGACATCCCCTCTGCATCAACCGGCAGAGCTCGAAGTGGGCAGGGGAAAGGGGAATCGACGTTTCTAAGGTTTAGCAATTTCACTAAAACAGTTCCCATACTTTATATTTAAAAAACAACCATTCCTGGGCAGTTGAGCTGCTGCAGGTTGAAAGGGGAGAAGAAGGGGCTCCTTTACCAGAAGTGAGAGACTTAAGACACAACTAAAGAAAAAAATAAGCCTTCTCTCTAGTGTGCCTGCTACCTCAAAATAATGTAAATGTGTGCAATTGGTTAATTGGCAAATCTGGAGGCTGCTTGGGAGCCAGCATAGGTTTTAATTGACTGAGAGAATCTGTAATTTGTCCTTTTAAATGAAGCCTATAAAAAATATTTGCACTAGCTACAATCAGTGCATTACTAAAATTATAACTTTTGAAAGCACTGTAAACATTTAAAGAAAATATTTAGCGATAGCCTGTATACAACCTGTCTTATGCTGTGTGTTAAACAGCAGAGCGTCAGGACGGAGGCGGGGCCGCTGCTAAGTGACAGCAGTATGGAGGAGGGTTGGCTAGTATTGCACTGTTTAAAGTGCGCATGTCTTTTTGGCTGGTCATCTTGCGATGGCCAACCACACATGCACACTTTAAACAGCTCAAACCCAGCTGTCTTAAGCCAGCTGGGTTAGAGCAAGCCAAAGCCTCCAGAGGGCTGTGGAGCGCAGAGTGAGGCCTCTCCCACCATTCCTAGTGCTAGTCTCATTCTGGTGAGAGCAGCGCGAGGATTGGCCAAGGGAGTACCAGCATCTGGTTCATGTGTCGACGCAAGAAGAGGTCCGGAGCGAGGACGTCGCCTAGTTCGGTAAGTTTTATTTTTTCTGTATTATTTTACACACGCGCCCACCCCCTCCCCCCATAGATGGCAGCCGCTACTGTGCGATACATGCAGTACATACTACTACTAGCCAGCAAATTGATGCACATGACTCTTGTGAGATCATCCAATGTAATATCAGTGATAACACATTTACTTAGACCTGGACTGAGCAAGCATAACATAAGACTGCTGCGGCCCTTCTATATATGTACAATAAACCTACTCTTCAAATGTACGGTGAATAGGATAAGTAGCCTGGCGCCTTCTCTTCTGCACCACTACCCTAATGGTGCCTTACAAAGTTAATTATGCCCTTATGGCGATCAGTTCAATGAATTGATACGACTTCAATTGATTTTCAAGGCAAATACATTCTTTTACTTGACAAAATAAATTCTTCCAACACTTGATAGATTGTATTTTCAAAGGGTTAATACAAACAACATCAACACAGCCGACGTGTTTCGAGGTTATCCCTCTTTTTCAAAGCTGTAAAAAACATAAAAACCAACAAACAATTCCTAGATTCCATACATACAGCCCATTGCATCAATACAATTGAAATCCATGGGGCAGAGTCTTTGGGTTTTTCTACAGCACAGACCTAGCTCGGGAGCAACAGGGCTTGTTCGGTACTTCTAGCTCTCTGCTTCTGTGGCACTGTCAGGGCAGGACCATGTCTGGAACAAGAGGCGGTATGATTCCGCCCAGAAGACTTGGGAAGGCCTTACGATGAGCTACTTGTAAAAGAGGTGGGTGTTTACTGCCTTCTCAGCCGCAGGAGTGAGGGTGGAAGCTAGACATGCGGGTATGGATGCGAAACAAGAGCTTTGTACATATAAAGATTATCCCTGACTCCTGGACTAATTGTTTCCTTGCATAAGATTTAAAGAAGTGTGCCCTTGATCTCCAAAGTCAAGGTTAATCCAATGTCAGGTTCAACTCTCAAAATGTGAAGAAAGTCAGGCTAACACTGAGACCTGGGAAGCGTGGCCGCGCATCTAACCTTCCCAGACCTGCTCTGACTCCTCATTAATGAACGGATTTGTTTAATATCAGTTTGCCTTACGTAAGGTCTCCCATATTTCACAGATATTCACAGATATTCATTCATTGACTTGGGCCTGATTGAGGCCCCCCCCCCCCCCCCAAGAGATGGTCCCCCTCTGCGCTACAGTGGCTTTTGTTACGCCCCTGCTTTAAAATCTATATAATCTTGCCAGTTTTTCCGGATACCCTGAATAAATAAATAAAGGTGAATCGGGGAGAAGAAAAAATTAGCTAGCATTCGCGCCAAGAATTTTCAATTCTATTAAGGACACGGAGGCGAGGATTATGCTTCTCTTTCTATTTATTGCCACTCACAGCAGCCAATGAAAACTTGTATTTCTGTAAATAAACTACATTTCCCATGATGCTCATGGTACACCTCACATCCTGTAGAGCCCCAAAAGAGCCCCTGTCACCGGAACTCGTCCTCTTTCTTTGCTTCGAACAATAAAGTCCAACATAATAACTGAAGTCCAACACAATCCTCCAACGTGGAAGAACTAGTCCAACTGGAAAGTACATCTTCTTAATCCGGATTACACTTAATCCATCTTCTTGTCAGATCCTGAAAGAATGAGAGACAAAAACAACCCGTAACCTCTGTATAACCAGAATATATATACAACGGGTGGGTAATAATTATAATACTGTAATGTAATCGGGTGGGATAATCCTCGCCTCCGTGTCCTTAATAGAATTGAAAATTCTTGGCGCGAATGCTAGCTAATTTTTTATTCTATTACAGGACCGGAGGCTTCGTATTATGCTAGTTTAACGCTGATTAAAAACCACAAAGGATATATCACCCACCGGTTTATAATAAAACTGTTTAAAGGTTGACTCAGATGACCAATCTGCAGAATGCATGATATCCTGTACAGTAGAACCCAACATGAACGTCTTAGAGGCCATGGCGCCCCTGACAGAATGTGCCCCAAACACTTGGGTATCAATACCGGCTTCTTGCATAACCGATTTTAACCATCGGGCTATAGTAGCTGCAGTAACAGGTTTGTAAGGTTTTTGCAAGGCAATTAATAATTGCACCACACCATCAGGTCGAGTAGACCTGGTACATTCCTCATAAGTCTTGAGACATTGAACTACACAGAGTTTTGAGTTAGCCGGAAAAGCATGATATTCCACATTGCGTGACATGGTTTTGGTTCTAGATGTAATGTTAAAGGAAACTCCTTCAGGAGTAAATACTCTACCTGTAATGTCCAGAGCTTTAACATCAGAGGACCGCCTACATGCGGAAAGACATAACAGCATGGCTAATTTGGCTGAAAGTTGTTTCCTTGTTAACAAATTATTTTGTGGCCATTTATTGAATAAGGAAAGAACTAACGACACATCCCAAAAGGAAGAATATTTAGGTTTGGGTGGATTCGCTACCCTAATACCTTTTAACAGTTTACATATTAATGGATGCATTCCTACCGGTTTACCCTCAAGCTGGGAATGACCCGCCGAAATGGCGGAGCGGAAATTGTTGACGGAACGATATGCCATACCCTCAGAAGCCTTTTGTGACAGGAAATTTACAAAATAGGGTAAATCCGCCCCCACGGGATCCACGTGTTGTTCCATGCACCAACGAACCCAACCCTTCCAAGCTGAAGAATATCTTTTCTTGGTTGAGGGGGCCCAAGCCTGGTTGATAAAAGTTGAAGCTTGTTCCGAAAATCCAGGCATTTGCCAACGTTGCCGGAAAGTCTCCAGGCCATCAGGGACAACTGCCCCGACAGAACCATCGGGTGCATCTCTCCATGAGGGCCCTGGAGCATCGCTGACGACCACGGGATCATCCTGGGAGAGTCGCAACTCGCCTCCAATAATATTGGGAACCAAGGTTGCGACTTCCACAGAGGAGTCACTAGGACCACCTCCGCCTTCTGGCGCATTATCTGTGTGAACACCCGAGGAATTAATATAAAGGGGGGTAAAGCATAATTCAGGCTCAGGGACCAATCCTGAGAAAAAGCATCCGTCGCCAGGGCTAACGGATCCGGCCTCCAGCTGAAGAATTTGGTCATTTGACAGTTCAGTCTGGATGCAAACAGGTCGATCTCGCAATTCCCCCAGATCGCCTGTAACCACTGTACTATCCGGGGTTGGAGTTGCCAATCGCTGTAGTCCTTGAGATGTCTGGAGTTCCAGTCCGCCACTACGTTGGACTGGCCCGGAATGTACTCGGCTACGACCGAGATCTGGTGACTCAGGCAGTAATGCCAAAAATCCTTTGCTATCTGTACCAGCATGGAGGACCGTGTTCCGACCAGCTTGTTGATGTACCGAACCGCTGAAATGTTGTCCATCCTCAAGAGGATGCAACACGAGACTCTCTTGGGCGATAGTGTCCGGATCGCGAACGACCCTGCAAGGAGTTCCAGACAATTGATATGGAGGTCTAGTTCGTTGAGGGACCAATGCCCTCCTGTAGAAATATTGCCGCAGCGAGCCCCCCAGCCACAACGGCAGGCGTCGGACTCTATGACCACCTCCGGCAGGGAGCCGAATATAGCTCTGCCGTTCCACGCTTCCATGTGGACTAGCCACCATTGAATTTCTTCCCGTGCCTCCGGGGAAAGAGGGACCAGATCCGTGTAAGAGAGGCCCTTCTATTAAGTGTTGAATCTTGAGCCGTTGAAGGGCTCGATAATGTAATGGGCCTGGAAAAACCGCCTGAATGGAGGATGCCAAGAGGCCCACTATCCTGGCGATCACCCTTAGTGAGACCATCTGATGCGATAACAGGGAGCGTAATTCTTTTTTGATGTCTCGCAGCTTGGAGCGGGGAAGGCACAATTGAGCCGTTTGAGAATTGATCAGGAAACCTAGAAAATCCACCGTTTGGGAAGGATAGAGTATCGATTTGGATTCGTTGATCACGAACCCCAGGTTTTGTAGCGTAGCAATGGTCATGCGTAAGTGTTGAACTGCCAAGTCTGGGGACTGTGCCATGATAAGTATATCATCCAGATATACTATCATGCGAACTCCTTGTTCCCTGAGATATGCTATCACTGGCTTCAGCACCTTGGTGAAACACCCTGGTGCTGAGGAGAGTCCGAAAGGAAGGACCAAATATTCGAACCATTGGTTCCGCCATTGAAATTGCAGGAACCGGCGGTGAGGAGGGAAAATGGGAATGGACAAATAGGCGTCCTTCAGGTCCAGACGGACCATCCAGTCCCCTTGTTTCAAGAGGTCCGCCAGCAGATGGATGCCCTCCATCTTGAAGTGTTTGTAAGTGATGTACTGATTGATTTCCTTTAAATTGAGTACCAACCTGTAACCTCCACCTTTCTTCTGTACCAGAAAAATATTGCTGCAGAAACCGCGAGGGCCCTCGTCGCAACGTGCTATTGCGTGTTTCCGCAGCAATTCTTCGAGCTCAGAATCTATAAAAACGCATTCTACCTGAGAAAAAGAAAGCTGTCTGGGTTGTTTGACCTGAGAAGGGTTCCGAAAGAAATCTAGATGAAAGCCCTGAACTGTCTGTAATACCCAAGCATCCTGAGATAGTTGAACCCAATTGTGAAAGAAAAGTTGAGTACAACCCCCCAAAGGCAACTGGAAAGGGTCTGGCGCTCTTACCTGAAGACTCAGGGGCTTGAAAGCCACCACGATAGGCCCCCTCTGTTGAATCGTCGCCTGTTGAAACGTTGCCTGGTGGGGTAGAAGGTTCCCCCACGGGTGGAATCCCACTCTCCCCTGCCTTGACCGAAGTCTCCTCTCTGAGGACCTTGGGAGTAGTGATGGCCAAACGAGCGTCCTCGGCCTCGTCCGGCCCTGTTGAAAACACCAGCCTGCAGGACTCTTTTTATGCCTGACTGTGCCTTGTCAAGAGTGGTGAGAGTGCCCACATATTTTGCTACATCCTTGAGGAAACGTTCGCCAAACAGGTTACTGTCCGCCAATGGTCCTGGCACTGCTGCAGCCAACTTCGTGAGATTGGAGTCCATGTGCATCAGGAGCGACTTGCGCCGCTCCGTGGAGATGGAGCAGTTAGCGTTTCCCAAAAGGCATATGGCCCTCTGCGTCCACCCCGCCAGGATGTGGGGATCCATTGTAGCCCCGGATTCCTGCGCCTCTAGTGCCATTTCTAAGATCTTCCCAGGGGACCCACTACATCTAGAAGTTTATCCTGACACCCACGCCAGGCTCGATCAATACCCTTCTTGGGGTCTTTAGTAAATTTTTTCAAGAAGGTTAAGAGACTGGGGTCTATATCCGGGGTGTCCGCCACTTTATCAGCAATATCCGGTCTGGGGCACTCCGAGCGGAGTCTGTTCCTCACCTCCTTGTCAAAACTTCTACGGATATTATCGTGCAAATATGCCGCAACTGCGGGAGGGGGTAGCCAATCAGAGGACCTGGGGTGAACTATGTCAGCAGGATTAAAGGTGAAGGGCGTAGAAATGGGTTGTGGTGTTTCCACATTCCTCGCCTTCTTGGACCTCTTCTTAGGAGGGGACTCATCGGGTGTGTCCGTAGCCGTAGTATCTGTGTCCGTATCAGTGTCTGTATTCTTGGCCTTGCCAACATCCGGGGCAGGTAAGGAGGAGAGCGCGGAAGAATGAGGCCAGGATTTGGGTCGGCTTTCTGACGCAGAAGCGTCCTTGCGAGATTCAGCTGGAGCAGTGAACCCATGACGCTTTGCGAATTTCTCTAGTTGCTTCGTGATTGGTTTTAAAGCCGAAGCCAGTGCTTGTTGCACAGTTCCCGGAACTGCTTTTTCAAGGGCCTTGTTTACGGACTCCTGAACAGAAGCGTCCAGGGCCTCAACAATGTTGTCTTCTAAGGAAGGATTCACCACTTCCTCCTCATACAAGGTGTCCTCCTCATCATACGTGACCCAAGCCTCCATAATGGGACAGAACCCGCAAAATACTCTTGAAGGGAGGGTCAAAGGAGTAAGGGGGGGGAGCCAACCCACAGCACAAATAAGGACAGGTACCTAGATCCTCAGCCACAGCTGTATATATGTTCTTGCAGCCCTCAGGGCGTAAGTAGAGCCAGAAAAACGAAATATGAGGAGCTGTGCACACTCCAGGGCCCAAAAGCTCTTCTTCCAGCCAGCCAGGCGTATAGAAGGTGTTCCTTCGAGGGACAGGGGAATATTGAAAGGAAACGATCGGAATTGGGAAGATATGACGTGCGTAGCCCAAAACTTACCAAAAAATAGCCCAATTGGGCTACGCACGTAGAATCCGGGGAGATCGGGGTTAATAACGCTCAGAGCGCGTGGGCTGATGAGGGAAGCCCGTGCGCTTGTATTGTGACTGAGATTTCCCTCTGCCGAAGGCAGTGCGGTACCGGGACTCCCCGCAGGGACGTGGAGCGATCGCCTGAGATCGCCGTATGCGCGCGATTAGCAGAGCGCAGGGAGAAACCCCAGGGCAGCGGAGCTGAAGCCGGCACGGCAGAGGACGGGGATCTGAACCCTCGGCATTACATCCTGATTGCGCACGGGAGTCAAACGGACCAGAGGTCGCGGCACACAAGGCGCTGGAACGCAGCGTGGGGTAAGGCACTGATTGAGGCAGAGCACGTAATGTCGAGCGCGAGCAGCGCTAATACATAATTAAGTTTTGCGGCGCATGCATGAATACAGTGCCATAAAGTCATTAATATTGCACATGAGGTCAAATGCACTTATCTGTCTGCGTGAGCAGCAAAGAAAGAGGACGAGTTCCGGTGACAGGGGCTCTTATGGGGCTCTACAGGATGTGAGGTGTACCATGAGCATCATGGGAAATGTAGTTTATTTACATAAATACAAGTTTTCATTGGCTGCTGTGAGTGGCAATAAATAGAAAGAGAAGCATAATACGAAGCCTCCGGTCCTGTAATAGAATTGTGTTGATAAACTGCCGTTTTTCAAAGTACAACATCCCTGCTGAAGTGCAGGCACCGGCTCAGCCCGTGAGAGTCGCTCTTTACAGGCTGGACTTAGATGTCAGCAGCCACTGCCTTCAGTAGCGTAGCAAGGATTGGATGGGACCTGGTGCACGGAAGAAAACGGCCCCTTTCACTACTGTTGGGGTAGTAAAAGACAGCAATTATCAGGGTTCAATGGCCCCCGGTGCTGCTGCACCAATGGTAGCCACGCCCCTGATTGCGTAGCATTATTTCTCCTACTAGGGAGGAACCGGTGCTGTTTCAGTTACAGTTTCCCAGGTTCGAACAGAAGATTCACTTTCGGTTTCGGAGTATGACAGCTGCCGGGGTGCCTAGAAGGGGGTTCGAGACTTCAACCACACAGTATGTTTTCCAAGCCCTCCAATACTGTACTCGTACAAATGCTTTCGTACATATGCCCCTTGGTAACTTATTGCCTGGTCATAGTAGAGGGGCCGCAGGCTGCACGTCGAAAACCCCCTTTTCAGGGGGAACTTGTAAATACCCACTGCTTCTTTGGGTGACCAGGAAACTAAGTCGTGAAAAACACCAGTGCCTTTTAAAACCGGGAGACTCCTGCTCGCGCCTCAGAGTGCTGGCAGTCTTTCAAGAGCCCACGGAGACGCAGGAAAAGAGACGGCGGCCTGAAGAGGTGACAGGTGAGCTACACTTGTTATAAGGCGCTTATTTCAGCAGACACAGTGACTGGGGCACTAATTCTGCAGACATTGGTCACTGCTTGAGGATTTTTAGAACTGCCCCATTCCATCGTCCCTTTGAGGCAATAGTGAGCAACACGGAGCTGGCCCTGCTGAACTGTGTGTGGAACTATCAGTGAGTGAGTGTTGTGAAAAGCTTGCACTATCACTAGTGAGTGTTGTGAAAAGCTTGCACTTGGGAACCTTATAAATAGCTGTCACTGGTGAGGGTGTGAGAAACTGGCACTGGTTGGCACTGTGAAAAGCTAGTAATTATGGCAGCGTGAAAGGGTCACATTAATGGACAATGTGATAAGCTGGCACTACAGCCGAGTGTGAGGAGCTGTCACCGGCAGGGCCGGCGCTAGGCATGGGCAGTGTGGGCAGCTGCCCAGGGCCTCGCGCTCTGCCAATAAACAGGGGGCCCCGCATCACTGTAAAAGGCAACACTTTCACAATTAGCCAACTTATTCCTGCGAGGCCCCCTGCCCCACCTGATCACAGTAGTCTTGACCTTGCTGGCCAGGGCGAGGTGACATTCCTGGGGGTGCAGGGGTGGGGGGAAGGTACAAACAGAATGGGGTACAGCACACCAGCTGGGCCAGCAATTATGTTGGCTCAGTGTCAGGGGCGAGGCAGCGCCTCTGTTAAGTACCTGCCATTCTAGGCGCCCCTTGTGCATTTTGTATCCAGGCGACAGAAGGCCCCTTTGTTTCCAGGAGCAGCCGGACACAGGTAAGAGGAGGTGGGTGAGGGGAGGAGGAGGCAGCCAGATCAACTGGCTTCTTAACCGTAACTGGGAAGTGCATCCTTACTGTTTCATGGCCCAGGGGAGGGGGCCCCCCTCCCTGGGCCTCGAAGCACAGGATCAAGCTGCAAGGTTCAGGTGTGGGGGGGGGCCTTCCCTGGGCCTTGTAGTAATTATGCGGTGCCAGGGTTGGATTGGGAAGGGAGGTATTCGGCCTGTGCGAGAGGCCCAGTCCCTGAGGCTTGAGTGGGCCGTTTTGTTTCCTCATTTATGTTCAGGCTTGCTCTGCTGCTGTGAACTCGAGAGGCCTCAGCAGCTCCTTCCACGGCCCATTTTCCTATAAATAATTTGTTTTTCGATTGTCCTTGAACAGCAAAAGAACTGAATGGATTTTTGGCATTGATTTAATTTTAAATGTTGAATCTTGGCGCTCCATGTAAAGCAAGCATTTGCAATGCAATAGGTCTCGGATTTAAGCAAGTTTGAGCTATTGACATTGTAAATGACAATGCCTTTTATTTATGTTTAGGTTTTTAAAACATAAATAAAAGGCATTGTCATTTACAATGCTAATAGCTTAAACTCTCGCAAATGCGAGACCTATTGCATTGTGAATGCTTGTTTCCTTCTGGCACTCCGAGCGCTGCAGAAGGAAAGTAAAACTACAGGTCCCAGAATGCACACATGTGAGGCAACTATAGAGCTCTTAGTATCTGCTTGATGCCTGCCCACTAAGTGTAGTTAAGCATATTAGTTGCACAGAGAGCCAGTGATAGCACTGTCCACCTTTGGAGCTGAAATCATCCATAACAATTACTCCGTGAGAATTATGGTGACATACTCATCCTCCTGTGTAACCTTTGACCCACTGTGTGTCTGCCGTGCATGACATCTGGCACTGCAAGTCAGAGACCGACTTCACCTCTCTATTAATTTTAGAACTTCCAAAAACTCTTATTTTGCAGCCATATTTAAGTATTATGTCCCTTGTGGTTCTCGCGGAGTCATGGATTAGGAGCCTGTGGTCCCAGACCAGTTATCTGATCTGCATAAATGAGCTTTGCCTGAGGCTTTTTGTCTGTAATTTAAAAAGAGAGAAGTCTGACAATACCATCTGCATGTCTGTATTAAGCGGATATTTCGCTCCTTGGTACGGGGCCTGTCCTTTCACAAAAAACGCACGATGTAGCATGCAGCCTTTCAATGTAAGAGGCACAAATAAAACACACCCAGACAGCAGTGGTCTGCAGTAGTTTATTTATAGCTGGCAGAACATTTTAGAAGAGCAGAGCAGTCAGTGCTTAATTTGTAACAACATAAGTGCCAGGGCTCTCATCAGGAGGTCACTGCAGCTTGCACCACACATTGCCCCCGCCACGTTGCCAATTTTAGTAACAACACAGCTACTAACCATCACACTACTGCAAGTGCGACAATTCAGACTATTTCAGGCCCTCAAGGCTATAAGAATGGCTTGGGTGGCAGGTAATAATAATAATTTTTAATGTATATTGAATTAATAATTAACTGTTGTTGTGGCCATCTCTAAATCAGATAGACAGCGCCACCTTGTGGTAGACTGTCACAGGCCCCGGTGTCGACAATTAAGTGCCGGTGCCGAGCACCGGAAACCACCGGCCCAAATTGAGCACTGGCAGAGCTGCTGAAAACATCTGGAGTGATCACGGCATATTGAAATCTATGACCAACTATTCCACACACTGCCATGTCTGTGCAGGGCCACCTTAAAAGCATTATAGGCCCTCGTGCAAAGCAGTGCACTGAGCCCTGCCTACACAACCACTCTCAGGAATAACAATGTTTAAAGGATAATCAGTGTTAAATTTTGGTCTGCTTGGGGGCCCTATGCTTGTGGGGTCCCCAGACACCTGCCCAGCATGCCCATGCATTGAGGGCACTGTGTCTGCGGGTCTCATGGTTGACAGCACTGGTCCTCAGCGCTCTCTTTACTTTTACACAATGCCTGCTGCAGCTGTCTGAGCGGTGTTTTAGCTGGGGAATTGCTGGGGGAACGTTTGATTGAATTTGATTGTTGGTTTTAACATTCTTTTAAAAATTCTTTTAAAGCGCACTCACAATTTTGCCCACTGCACCCTATGCTTTAGTGCTAAAAGAAATACATAATTGATATTCCACACTCGTCTGTGTGGCTGCCCGTACTTCCTGGTGCTTATCCTCATACGGTGATTGGTTGGCCCTTAGCCAATCAGCGCAGAGCACGGGTGGAGCCTGTTGAGCCCCCGTAGCCTCAAATGCACACCACTGCGAGGACGCGCAGCGGGCGCGCCGCTGGCGCGCCAAAGGAAAGCCCGTCTGCGCCCGTCCGCGCCGGGACATTGCCAGAAGCCAGAGACCCTGCTCCTTCTAAAGCCCAATTAGGTAGCTACACCGGCGAAGAGCTACGGGCCCTATTTAAAAAAAGGCTCCTGCGGGAATCATAGCTGGGACCCAGAAAACTGTCCTTCTCTTTGTGAACACTGTGAATTCAGAGTGCTCCCCCTGATACACGCTACACTCTCTGGTTCTGGGATGGTGACACACACTCTTCTGAGCATTAATTGTCGCTCACTGCCTAAACATCATGCTGAGGTGTTCGATCTCCTACAGGAACGCTCACCTGAGATCCTTTTCCTTACGGAAACTTGGCTATGTGAATCCTCTGTGGCCATACCAGCACTCGCTCTTCCTACAGGCTATGCTATACGTAGCATAAACAGATCTGGAGGAAGAGGGGGCGGCATTGCGATTATTTATAAATCAGTCCTTTCCTGCAGCCTGTCCCCCTTAGATCTTCCTGCCTGTGAGAGTGCACTTTTTAAAATTTCTATGAGTGCTAACTTTACTTTCTCCGGCCTTCTTATTTATCGACCCCCTGGTCCTTCAAAAACCTTTAGAGAAGCCCTGATAAATACTGTTATAGCACTGGCTCTCCAGACTGCCAATTTTAACATCATAGGCGATCTGAACCTTCATCTAGAGCTACAAGAATCATCGGAGATTGTTGGCTTTCTGGGGGATCTGGCAGCCTGTCAGTTGATTCAATTGACCCCCAGTGCTACGCACAGAGCGGGACATCTCCTTGACCCTATTTTGTCTAATCTAGAGTCACTGGAAGTTCTGTCACCACTCCCTATGATCTGGACTGATCATTTCCTCATCATGATGCGGCTAACGATAGCCGGCCATAAGCCCCAGCCTAATCAACATCCCTCATTAAAACGGCCCTGGCACAAACTGAACCAAGTAGATTTCCTCACAGCCCTGAGTGCAAAGCCCATGGTAAAAGTTGCAAATATGGAAGAGGCTGACGCGATCTTCCAAAGGTGGATTACTCAAGCCTTAGATTCCCCTTAAACTTACCCATTCTAAAAGCACTCGGGCCAATGCCTGGTTCAATGAAGATCTAACCCTTGCTAAGAAGAACTGCAAGATCTTAGAAAGATCTTGGAGGAGATCATATGACCCTCAAGCCAAAGTACTATATAGAGAGGCCATTAAATCCTATCATAAACTGGTACGCATAACCAGAGCAGCTCATTATTCCAGCTTGATTAATACAAGCACCAACCGCAGCAAAACTATATTCTCTCTACTGAAAGATTTAATCTCCTCTCCAGTGGAATCGGGCAATGTTATTTCCTCCAACAAACACTGCGAGGAGCTGGCAACCTTCTTTTTGAAGAAGGTCGAAGATATCTACCAAAAGTTCGATCATGGTATACCCTTCAGTGTTTTCGGGAAGAACGTTTATATTGGCTCTGAGACTGTCCTCCTTGCTTCTCTTCCCCCTATTTCCCTGAAGGAATTAGAGAGATTAGTGGTCAAAATCAAATCTGGATCTCCAGACGATCCTCTCAAACCAGACGCTTTCAGGAAAATCCAACAAGGCCTTCTTCCTGAGTGTCTGTATTTACTCAATCTATCCCTTCTCACTGCGACGGTGCCTAAATCATGGAAACATGCAAAAGTGGTCCCTCTTCTTAAGAAATCAACACTTGACATGTCCAAACCAGAGAACTATCGCCCGATTTCTCTACTTCCTTTTCTTTCTAAAATTCTAGAAGCACATGTGAATTCTACTCTAACACAGTTTCTAGAATCTAATCATATACTTGATAGTTCACAGAATGGGTTCCGACCAAGATACAGCACCGAGTCAGCTTTACTGGCTGTGGTAGAACAACTCAAATCCGCGCTGGATGACGGCAGCACTTCAGCGCTGGTGCTGCTGGATCTAAGTGCGGCATTTGACACGGTGTCCCATGAAATCCTGCTCCTACGTCTGAAGGAGATAGGTATTGGGAATAAAGCTCTAGCGTGGTTCTCCTCCTTCCTGGCCGACCGAACCTTTCAAGTGACCTCTCCCCTTTCTCTTCCCATGTACACTCTCTTCTTCGTGGGGTTCCTCAGGGCTCTGCATTGAGCCCTACGCTCTTCAATATATATATGAGCCCTTTGGCACGGCTGGCCAAAGTACGAGGAATCTCCCTGGTGTCATACGCCGACGACACCCAACTAGTGATTGCCCTGTCCAATGATCCCAAGCGAGACAAAATAAAATTTAAAGAAGACATCTCTGCAATTGCAGAATGGATGACGGCTAACTTTCTGCAATTGAACTCTACCAAATCAGAGATTCTCCTGGTTGGCAAAGAGTCTCATCTCTGGATGAAGGAATGGTGGCCTCGGGCACTTGGTGATCCCCCTGATCCCAAACCTGCGGTGAAAAATCTAGGCTTCATAGTTTGATTGCAATCTTTCCGTTTAAGAAATGGATATTTGCTTGCCTGTTTTCTATCCCCTCATATTTTTAGGTCTCGTCCTGAACCAGCGCTTGCGCTGGTCTCTGGCGAGACCTATAGTAGTGGGGTTTTAAAAGTGCAACCACAGCTTTGTGTGGCATGGTATACAGTGTGCGATTACGCGCACATGCACGAGCAGAGGGCCATGTGGCATTCCTCTCGCTCGGCCAAGCGTGCGTGCCTCGCTTCAATGCCCCTCCCTCTCCCCCACCACAGAAACGTCTGCCATGCTTCTGTTGTGACCCTTTTGATGCACGGCATTGGAGGAAAACATGGGCATTTTGTTGTTTTTTTCACGTTGTAAGTTTTAACAGACACTTCGAGACTGTTCTTGGCATGATGTCAACCTGCGCCTCTTTCAACTTCAAAAAGTTATTTGGTAGCTTTGCAAGGAAAGTTATATCATCAAAGGAATCTGCAAATATACCTTGGCACAGGCGCTTGGTGGTAGCCACAATACACATATCTGCACCACCACTCCACCACTCAGCATCACAACAGCACCACTCCACCACCTCAGCACCACTCCACCACCTCAGCACCTCCGCACCACTCCACCACCTCCGCACCCCTCCACCACTCCACCACCTCAGCATCACAACACCACCACTCCACCACCTCAGCACCACTCCACCACCACTCCACCACCTCATCATTACTCCACCACCACTCCACCACCTCAGCATCACAACACCACCACTCCACCACCTCAGCATCACAACACCACCACTCCACCACCACTCCACCACCTCAGCATCACAACACCACCACCTCAGCATCACAACACCACCACTCCACCATCACTCCACCACCACTCCACCACCTCAGCATCACAACACCACCACTCCACCATCACTCCACCACCACTCCACCACCTCAGCATCACAACACCACCACTGCACCATCACTCCACCACAACTCCACCACCTCAGCATCACAACATCACCACTCCACCACCACCTCAGCATCACAACACCACCACTCCACCACCACTCCACCACCTCAGCATCACACCACCACTCCACCATCACTCCACCACCACTCCACCACTCAGCATCACAACAGCACCACTCCACCACCTCAGCACCACTCCACCACCTCAGCACCTCCGCACCACTCCACCACCTCCGCACCCCTCCACCACCACTCCACCACCTCAGCATCACAACACCACCACTCCACCACCTCAGCACCACTCCACCACCACTCCACCACCTCATCATTACTCCACCACCACTCCACCACCTCAGCATCACAACACCACCACTCCACCACCTCAGCATCACAACTCCACCACTCCACCACCTCAGCATCACAACACCACCACCTCAGCATCACTCCACCATCACTCCACCACCACTCCACCACCTCAGCATCACAACACCACCACAGCATCACAACACCACCACTCCACCATCACTCCACCACCACACCTCAGCATCACTCCACCACCACTCCACCACCTCAGCATCACAACACCACCACTGCACCATCACTCCACCACCACTCCACCACCACACCATCACTCCACCACCACCTCAGCATCACAACACCACCACTCCACCACCTCAGCATCACACCACCACTCCACCATCACTCCACCACCACTCCACCACTCAGCATCACAACACCACCACTCCACCACCTCAGCATCACAACACCACCACTCCACCACCACTCCACCACCTCAGCATCACTCCACCACCACTCCACCATCTCAGCATCACAACACCATCACTCTACCACCACTCCACCACCTCAGCATCACAACACCACTCCACCATCACTCCACCACCACACCACCACCTCAGCATCACTCCACCACCACTCCACCTCAGCATCACAACACCACCACTCCACCACCACTCCAGCACCTCAGCATCACACCACCACTCCACCATCACTCCACCACCACTCCACCTCAGCATCACAACACCACCACTCCACCACCTCAGCATCACAACACCACCACCTCAGCACCAATCCACCATCACTCCACCACCTCAGCATCACAACACCACTCCACCACCACTCCACCATCACTCCCCCACCACCTCAGCATCACACCACCACTCCACCACCACTCCACCACCTCAGCATCACAACACCACTACCTCAGCACCACTCCACCACCACTCCACTACCTCAGCACCACTCCACCACCACTCCACCACCTCAGCACCACTCCACCACCACTCCACCACCTCAGCACCACTCCACCACCACTCCACCACCTCAGCATCACAACACCACTCCACCATCACTCCACCACCACTCCACCACCTCAACACCACCACTCCATCACCACTCCACCACCTCAGCATCGCAACACCACCACTCCATCACCACTCCACCACCTCAGCATCACAACACCACCACTCCACCATCACTCCACCACCACTCCACCACCTCAGCATCGCAACACCACCACTCCACCATCACTCCACCACCACTCCACCATCTCAGCATCGCAACACCACCACTGCACCATCACTCCACCACCACTCCACCACCTCAGCATCACAACACCACCTCTCCACCATCACTCCACCACCACCTCAGCATCACAACACCACCACTCCACCACCTCAGCATCACACCACCACCACTCCACCATCACTCCACCACCTCAGCATCACAACACCACTCCACCACCACTCCACCACCTCAGCATCACAACACCACCACTCCACCACAACTCCACCACCTCAGCATCACTCCACCACCACTCCACCACCTCAGCATCACAACACCACTACTCCACCACCACTCCACCACCTCAGCATCACAACACCACCACCTCAGCATCACAACACCACCACCTCAGCACCACTCCACCACCACCTCAGCATCACAACACCACCACTCCACCACCACCACTCTACCACCATCACTCCACCACCATCACAACTCCACCACCACTCCACCACCATTAAACACATTGGCAAAGTCAATAGCTCTGCCTAAACACTTATAAGGCCCCAAAGGCGAGACCTATTGGCTATGCCAATGCTTGTTGCCTATGTTACTGATATCCACATTAGGTCGCTTCAGTGATGTCAAATAAGATCAATAGTTCTGCGATATCACTTTCTGTGATGTCACTTCTTGCGATGCACTATGCAATTAGAGGGGCCTCACATTTTCCCTTTCGCCCGGGGCCTCAGAAGTCCTAGGACCGGCCCTGGTCACCGGCATGGATCTGACGGCACATCAACATGTCACTCATAATAATGAAAAAGCTGCCAGTGGCGGTCATTATGACTCCCTGGTGATTGTGGGCAGTGAGTGTGATAAAGCACTGATGAGGAGCGTGGGAAGTGTGCATGTGCGTGTAGTGTGTGAGGCACTGGCGGACGGACTGAAGCCGGCACTTCTGGAAGGTGTGAGGAGAAGGTAATTGTGGCTAAAGTGACAACGCACTGGTGGACAGTGTGAGCCGATGACACATAGAATCTTTAAATGTGAGGGTGCTCTTTAAACGTGAGGATGCTCTTTAAATGTGAGGATGCTTCAAATGTGAGGATTCTCTTTAAATGGTAGGATGATCTTTAAATGTGCGGATTCTCCTTAAATGTGAGGATGCTCTTTAATGATGCTTTTTAAATGTGAGGATGATCTATAAATGTGATGATGATCTATAAATGTGAGGATTTTCTTCAAATGTGAGATTAATCATTACATTTGAGGAGGATCTTTAAATGTGATGATGGTTTTTAAATGTGACAATGCTCTTTAAATGTGATGATGGTTTTAAAATGTGACAATGCTCTTTAAATGTTGTCGAGGGTCCTTGATACTTCTCCATGTGTATACAGGCAAGGGACTATGTCTAAATATGCGCGGTACCAACACACTAGGATATTTGTGGTTTAAGGCCACGGCGCCTCATTGGGCCGCCATTCAGGGCCTGACTGGGAACCCATAGCAGCCCTGGCAAATTTCTTGGACCAGCCCCCGGGGAAGCACTGCTTGTCCCCGAAAGGCTGAAAACATTTGCTTGCTGCTTTTGTTTTCTGGGGGCCGATAATTGCAGCATGGCTGCAAAACTAGCCTCGAGTAACAAAACCCGCCCCTATTGCTGCAAAACCTCCCCCCACCCTTCCAACCTCCCGGGGAAACGGCCGATGCCTGGTACGGCCAGTCCGGCCCTGCCACCAGTACTCGTGAACTCTTCAGAGAGTTACGGAAGGCTTGTAAAAAGCCACGTGGTGCATTAGTTTGCGTGTTGGTACCGCGCATGTTTAGACATGGCCCCTTGCCTGTATACACATGGATAAGTACCAAGTCCCCTCGACAAAAGGTACATAATATGCCAACATTTTTTTTAAAGAAAATAACACCAATATTGAACCTGTTGTCTTTAGCAGGTAACATACAAGTCTTTTATACAAGAAGTCTTATACCTATCTCATCAGGTTCTCTCTACAGATCAAAATAAAGACGCAATACAGGACTTGATATTTGCATCTTCACTTGGAAACAAGGTAACAAACCTAAAATTTGTAATTTCATCTAATGTGCCAGTGACCGTTAACTAAGCCTAATTTTGAATAATAGATCCCAAATTTTTAAAAGATTGTCTAAAGACATCAACATCGTCTCTCCTTGCGTTCATTTTCTCTTTAAAAAAAAATAAAAAAATTCTTCTCTTCTTAACCAAAACAAATGTCCATGAGCACTAAGTTTTCACAAGAGGTGTGAAAATTGTTGGTTAAGAATGTACAACTTAACAAAGTATGTGTTGATTTTTAGCCTTGAAAAAGCTCCGGCCTCACAGGCTACATATGAAGTGAAACTCGTGTTGGCTAGCAAGTGAAAAGGTTCTATGAACTATATATTTGGAAGTGATAATAGGCAAATATGATGTTTGTGATTAACCTGTGCAATAAAAAGCCTCAAAATGTAAAAACAAAAGAAACTGCGGAATTTACTTAGCATCGAGGACTCTTGACTTTGAGAAAAAGAAGGAATCAGAAATATACGACTGTTTTGAAAAGGATACTAGGAAAATTGACACTCAGCACTCTACTTAAACTTATGAGGTGGAGATGGCCCAACCCCTAAGGAGTGTCATAGAGTTTTCCACGCAAAAAACGGATAACACTATAACAGCACAAATAAATTAGGCATACCAGGCTGGGCGAGGAAAGGCTCGGGCCTGCAAATCTTGCATCAACATTGATTCCACTTCATGCCTTTGGTATCCACCACAAAACTCTTGCAGGTTCTTTTTCATCCCTGCTTTCTCCTTTCATCCCTGTTATTCCATCTTTCTCTTATTCCATCCTTCCCCTTTCTCTGTCTTTTTCTCTTTTGTTCTCAGACAAAAGTCTGATGATGTTAAATACGTCCTGGTCCCCAAAAAAGAGCATTGGCAGTGGGCCCCACCCAGTGCTTATTTTGTAAAAGAATGAGGGCCGGGGCCCAAAACTCTGCTCAGAAGCCCTCATCTCAGGATGCTGCCGAGGCCTACACTGGTTGTTAAAGGCCCTGAACCCGAGTTATAGGCCCGGGCAAGCGCCGATAATGAGGGTAGAATGTTCTAAATTAAAAAGGGAGAAACAGTAAGACAAACATTAGAATGTTGAAGCAGAAGGCTAATACCAGCCATTATAAGCTTGGAGCGACTCCATTGTCTTTAATTGAGCACTCAAGATAACAATGTTCTAATACCAGGATACTCAGCTCATCTCCACTCTTCACACAATAAACTCTCCTTTTCCTGTTTCTTTATAATAAAGATCATGAAAAAGACCCCTCTCTTCCCACTTCCACAAAACAGTGGTTCAGGCACCGATCTCACCTTGCTTGGAAGGCTGCAATGTGCTGCTGCAATGTACTCTTTGTTGGCCTCCCAGACTATTCACTCTCCAGGCCGCAACATATACAGAATGCCACTGCACGCCTTACTCTTGGCATACAACTGAGCTTTCTAGTCTTAGCGCATCTGACATCAGCTTCTACAGTATCTTTTAGTCTTTTGCGTTAAGGATGTACGCTCACACTCCGTGAAATATGTCAAGTCTTGTTTCACAAGCTATTTCTTTCCTAGATCTGCCTGCTCCAGTTCCAACAATCTTTGGCCCGTTCCTTATTTAAAAAAACTCAGATGTGAGTTTGAGTCTTCTCGGTGGTCACGCCTTCTGTGCTGACATTCGATCAGCCTCCTCCATCCCCAACTTCAGGAACCGACTGAAAACCCACCTCTTCTCCATGTTATGTTATTCCATGTTATAAGGGGTTCGTATACCCTACAATGTCTTGGCGCTGCCTTGAAAAGAGGGTGGCTTAGAATGCAGAGAGAGAAAGAGAAAGAAAAACTAGGGGTCTGATTACGATGTGGGCAGTCGGACTTCCGACAGGCCGACAGTGGCGGTCCGACCGCCGACAGCACTTTGGTCCTACCGTCGTATAATTATACCCATAGATGTCAGATGCAAGACCGCTCCCTCTGCCTGGATCATAGATCCCGAGGATGCAACAGTCGGAGGAGCGTCCCAGAATGGCGGCGGTGCAGAGGCAGGCACCACCGTCGGGATTTCAAAATCCCTTTGCGACAGCCTTTTTCATGGCAGGAAACCCTCCATGAAAAGGTTGTCAAAAAGGGAACGGGGTGGCCCCAAACTGGGCCCTCGGCCGTCGTAGGCTAGTGGAAACTGCCCTGGGGGCACATTTAGTGCCCCTACTTACCTCCGTGCACCATACACAACATTGTGCATGGCACACGGTGCACAGACATGAAGGAGGTGCTGCACCGCGGCAGCTTGTACTGCAACCCTTTTCCAGGGCTGCAGTATCCCCACTGTGGTATCGACGACCTTCTGACCCTCAGCCCAGCTGTAAAATCCAAATACGCGGTCGGACCGCTGCATGCTCGTCGGGCGGTTTCCCGACCGCCACAATAGCGGTTGGCGGTCTGACCGCCCGATATTGTAATCAGGCCCTAAGTATCTTAACTAAAAAAGCCATGTTTTGAGGGCCTTCCAAAAGTGCAGGATATTTGACACATTCTTCAAGTGATGAGAAAGAGCGTTCAACAGTCTGGCTGTTCCAACCACAAAGCTTTTTCCTCCCCAAAGAGTTTTTTAAACTTAAGAACAATTACAGTTTTTGCTGACGAGGAGTGTAATGATCTGTTAGGAATGTACAAAGAGACTTTTTGAATTAGATATTTAGGGTCGATATTGTGTAATGCCTTGAAGACAATGCACAAAGCCTTAAAGGCTATCCTTTTCTTAATAGGTAGCCAGTGAAGCTCTTTAAGAGCAAGGGATGCTGATTGGCATTTGGTAAGTCCAAACAAAAGCAGAGCTACAGCATTTTGTAAAGTCTGTAGTTTGGACAAAAAGGTTTTGTTACATATTGATGTACAGCGGGTTACAGTAGTCTAAGTTGGATAGGTCTAGTGCTTTAAACAATGTATTTTGTAGGTTGGATGGAATAAAGGGAAGAGTTTTCCTGATTATTTTTAGTGTGTAAAAGACAGAAGAGGCTATTTGATTGACCTGGCTACTAAAGGGCAGCCTATTGTCAAAGATTACACCAAGATTCCTTACTTTTTCAACAGTTTTAGGCAAGGCGCCCATATTTTGGGGCCACCAGCTGGGAGACCAGAAAGAAGTATTTTTTCCAAAGAGGAGAATTTCTGTCTTTCCTGAGTTAAGTTTCAAAAACTTTTGTTCATCCAGTCTTCAATGCGTGTCATACAATTGTGAAAGTTAATGGCCGTGTGGTCTGGATTGCCTGAAACTGAGACCATCATTTGTGTGTCATCAGCGTTGGATACAACTGAGAACCTGAATGATTTTACCAGTTTGGTCAATGGGGTGATATATAAGTTAAAAAGAGTGGGACTTAGTGATGCCCCTTGTGGGACTCAACATGGAAGGGTAAAATGTTTCGATACATACTCAACCATTGCTACACATTGCTCACGTTGTGACAAAAAATATGTTAGGAAAGCGAGGGCAGATCTTCTGATTCCCAGAGAAAAGAGACAGTCAATCCAAATGTTATGACTGACCGTTTCAAATGCTGCTGAGAGGTCTATTAGTATCAAGGCAGCATTTTCTCCTCTATCTAAAGGTGCTCTTCTTTTCTCGTGAGGGAACAATAAGTGTAGTCTCAATCAATCAATCAATCAATCATAGCATTTGTAGAGCGCACTACATACCCGTGAGGGTCTCAAGGCGCTAGGGGGAAGGGGGGTGCTGCTACTGCTTGAAGAGCCAGGTCTTCAGGAGTCTTCTGAAGGTCAGCAGGTCTTGGGTCTGCCGTAGGCGGATGGGGAGGGTGTTCCAGGTTTTGGCGGCGAGGTGGGAGAAGGATCTGCCGCCGGAGGTCGCTCTTCGGATGCGGGGTATTGTGGCGAGGGCGAGGTCGGCGGAGCGAAGCTGGCGGGCGGGGGTGTAGAGGCTGAGTCGTCTGTTGAGGTACGCAGGTCCGGTGTTGTGCAGTGCCTTGTGTGCGTGGGTGAGGAGCTTGAAGGTTATCCTCTTGTTGACGGGGAGCCAGTGCAGGTTTCTCAGGTGAGGGGTGATGTGGCTGCGCGAGGGATGTTGAGGATCAGGCATGCAGAGGCGTCTGGATGCGTTGCAGCCGTTTCAGGAGTTTGGCAGAGGCTCCAGCGTAGAGGGCGTTTCCGTAGTCCAGCCTGCTGCTGGCGAGGGCCTGGGTGACCGTTCTTCTCGTTTCGGTGGGGATCCACTTGTAGATCTTGCGGAGCATGCGGAGGGTGTTGAAGCAGGCGGAAGAGACGGCGTTGACCTGCTTAGTCATGGAGAGGGTGGAGTCGAGGATGACTCCTTTGTTGCGTGCGTGGTCGTGGGTATTGGGGCTGCTCCCAGTGCGGTCGGCCACCAGGAGTCGTCCCAGGCCGAGGGGGTGGATCCGAGGATGAGGACCTCCGTCTTGTCAGAGTTCATCTTCAGTCGGCTGTTCCTCATCCATTCGGCGACGGCCTTCATTCCTTCGTGGAGGTTTGTTTTGGCGGTGTGGGGGTCTTTGGTGAGGGAGAGAATCAGCTGGGTGTCATCGGCTTAAGAGATGATGTTGAGGTCGTGCAGTCGGGCGACGTGGGCGAGTGGTGCCATGTAGATGTTGAACAGCTTTGGGCTGAGGGATGAGCCCTGGGGTATGGCGCAGATGATCTCGGTGGCCTCGGAGCGGAAGGGGGGGAGGCGGACGCTCTGTGTTCTGCCGGAGAGGAAGGAGGTGGTCCAGTCCAGGGCCTTCTCTTGGATTCTGGCGTCGTGGAGGCGTGTGCGTAGTGTGTGGTGGCATACCGTGTCGAAGGCGGCTGACAGGTCCAGGAGGATGAGGGCCGCGGTCTCTCCGTTGTCTAGCAGGGTCCTGATGTCATCGGTGGCGGCAATGAGGGCAGTTTCGGTGCTGTGGTTGCTGCGAAACCCGGACTGGGACGGGTCCAGGATGCTGTTCTCCTCGAGGTAGCGGGTCAGTTGTTTGTTGACGGTCTTCTCGATGACCTTCGCCGGGAACGGGAGTAGGGAAATGGGCTGGAAGTTCTTGAGGTCCTTGGGGTCCGCCTTGGGTTTCTTGAGTAAGGCGTTGATCTCGGCGTGCTTCCAGCTATCCGGGAAGGTTGCTGTCTCAAAGGAGATGTTGATGGCTTTCCGGAGATGGGGTGCAATGGTGGTGCTGGCTTTGTTGAAGATGTGGTGTGGGCATGGGTCTGACGGAGATCCGGAGTGGATGGTGTTCATGATCTTGATGGTGTCGTCGTCGTTTATGTTGGTCCAGGAGAGCAGGCGGTTGGTGCGGATGTTGGTCGTGGGGGCGGGGATCTCAGTGGTTGTCGGGGCGATCGTGGTGTTGAAGCTGTCGTGGATGTCAGCGATCTTGCGATGGAAGAAGGCGGCCAACAAGTTGCATATGTCTTGCGAAGGTGGGATGTCGTTGGTGTTGGAGCTGGGGTTAGAGAGTTCCTTCACGATGTTGAAGAGCTCTTTGCTGTTGTGTGCGTTGTTGTCTAGGCGGTCTTTGAAGGAGGCCCTTTTGGCGGATCTGATGAGGTGATGGTGTCTGCGGGTGGCGTTCTTGTGGGCTGCGTAGCTGTCCGGTGTTTGTTCGCGGTGCCAGTTCTTCTCTAGCTTTCGGCAGGTTTGCTTGGAGGCCCGGAGGTCTTCAGTGAACCAGCTGGCTTTCTTGCTGGTGTGGCTGTTGGGGGGTTTCTTGAGCGGGGCGAGGGTGTTGGCGCAGTCGTCGATCCACTGTCTGAGGTTGCGGGGGTCGGTGGGGTCGGCTGGTGGGCACCGGGCTAGGGTGGTGGTTAGCTGGTCTTCGGTGACTTTGCTCCAGCAGCGGCGAGGCATCTGTTGGGTGCGGTGGTGCGTGGTGGCTTTCTGGAAGGTGAAGTGTATGCAGCGATGGTCGGTCCAGTGGGGTTCGGTGGTGTGACTGAAGGTGACGTGGGAGCTTGCGGAGAAGATGGGGTCAAGCGTGTGGCCGGCGGAGTGGGTGGGAGTTGTGACGAGTTGTCCGAGGTTGGCGAGGTTGGCGATCAGGGTGGTAGAGTTGGTGTCGTTGTTGTTCTCGAGGTGGAAGTTCAGGTCCCCGATGAGGATGTAGTCCGTGGAGGCGAGGGCGTGAGGGCTGACGAAGTCGGTGATGGAGTCGCTGAACTGTGGTCGAGGTCCGGGGGGTCTGTAGACGAGGGTTCCTCTGAGGGTGGTGTTGGAGTCGGTGTGGATCTGGAAGTGCAGGTATTCGGCGGTGCTGAGGGTGTCGTCGTTGTTGGTCGAGACTCTGAGAGTGTTCCTGTGGACGATGGCGATTCCTCCTCCTACTCCGTTTGTGCGGTCCCTGCGGGAGACCTTGTAGCCTTCCGGGATGGCAATGGCGATGTCGGGTGCCGAGGAGGGGTTCAGCCAGGTCTCCGTCAGGAATGCGACGTCAGGGGAGGTTGAGTCGAGTCGGTCCCAGAGTTCGACGGCGTGTTTGCGGGCGGAGCGGGTGTTGAGAAGAATGCAACTGAGGTGGTTGGGTTTGTTCCTGGTCGGCGGGTTGGCGGGCTGGGTGCTGGTGAAGCTGCAGTTCCGGCAGGAGAAGGGTCCTTGGGTGCTCTTCGGGGCGGCCAGGAAGCAGGTGCGTGATCGTCGTCCGGTGTTGAGTGCTTGGAGGGTGCTGGAGTCGTAGCGGAGCCGGGCATCGTGGCGGGCGCGGGGACCAGGGGTTCTGGCGCTGGGCGCGGTCCAGGCGAGGACGGGCGCAGACGGGCTTGCCTTAGGCGCGCCTTCGGCGCGCCAGCGGCGCACCCGCTGCGCACGGCCGCGCAGCGGCCGCCATATACGGGGAGGTGGGAGGGAGGAGCAGCTGGGAGGCGGGAGGCAGGGCAGGGGCAGCGAATGGGCGGTCAGGAGGGCGGGGACGCAGCGGCTGGAGCGGGAGCGGTGAGGGGCAACGAGGGGACCAGAAGGCAATAATGGGCAACGAAGGGAGCAGAAGGCAAAAATGGGCTCAAAAACACGGGGGCAACGAAGGGTACAGAAGGCATAAATGGGCTCAAAAACACAGGGGCAACAAGGGGTACAGAAGGCAAAAACGGGCTCAAAAACACGGGGGCAACGAGGGGCACAGAAGGCAAAAACGGGCTCAAAAACACGGGGGCAACGAGGGGTACAGAAGGCAAAAATGGGCACAGAAGGCACAGAAATACAGGGGCAACGAGGGGAACAGAAGGCAAAACGGGCTCAAAAACACGGGGGCAACGAGGGGAACAGAAGGCAAAACGGGCTCAAACACACGGGGGCAACGAGGGGAACAGAAGGCAAACAGTAAAGGCAAAAAAGGCAAACAAGGATACAATAGGAGGCAAACAAGGATACAATAAGGCAGACAATAACGGCAAGCAAAGAAATACAAACCTATGGCCTACCACTGGCCACCAGGGATGAAGCGCAGGTGGTAGCCTGCGGGTGGAGGAGGGCCTCGAACTTCCTCAGCAGCGGCAGCTGGGGCAGGGACACACAGGCGGAGCTGTGCGGAGGGGGAGCGACCTACCAAGCAGGGTCAAGGGTCGCTCTCCTCACCGCGCAGCGGCCGCCATGTATGGGGAGGTGGGAGGGAGGAGCAGCTGGGAGGCGGGAGGCAGGGCAGGGGCAGCGAATGGGCGGTCAGGGGGGCGGGGACGCAGCTGCTGGAGCGGGAGTGGTGAGGGGCAACGAGGGGAACAGAAGGCAAAAATGGGCAACGAAGGGAGCAGAAGGCAAAAATGGGCTCAAAAACACGGGGGCAACGAGGGGTACAGAAGGCAAAAATGGGCTCAAAAACACGGGGGCAACGAGGGGTACAGAAGGCAAAAACGGGCTCAAAAACACGGGGGAAACGAGGGGTACAGAAGGCAAAAACGGGCTCAAAAACACGGGGGCAACGAGGGGTACAGAAGGCAAAAATGGGCACAGAAGGCACAGAACTACAGGGGCAACGCGGGGAACAGAAGGCAAAACGGGCTCAAAAACACAGGGGCAACGAGGGGTACAGAAGGCAAAAACGGGCTCAAAAACACGGGGGCAACGAGGGGTACAGAAGGCAAAAACGGGCTCAAAAACACAGAAGCAATGAGGGGTACAGAAGGCAAAAATGGGCACAGAAGGCACAGAACTACAGGGGCAACGAGGGGAACAGAAGGCAAAACGGGCTCAAAAACACGGGGGCAACGAGGGGTACAGAAGGCAAAAACGGGCTCAAAAACACAGGGGCAATGAGGGGTACAGAAGGCAAAAATGGGCACAGAAGGCACAGAAATACAGGGGCAACATGGGTAACAGAAGGCAAAACGGGCTCAAACACACGGGGGCAACGAGGGGAACAGAAGGCAAACAGTAAAGGCAAAAAAGGCAAACAAGGATACAATAGGAGGCAAACAAGGATACAATAAGGCAGACAATAACGGCAAGCAAAGAAATACAAACCTACGGCCTACCACTGGCCACCAGGGATGAGGCGCAGGTGGTAGCCTGCGGGTGGAGGAGGGCATCGAACTTCCTCAGCAGCGGCAGCTGGGGCAGGGACACACAGGCGGAGCTGTGCGGAGGGGGAGCGACCTACCAAGCAGGGTCAAGGGTCGCTCTCCTCACCGCGCAGCGGCCGCCATATATGGGGAGGTGGGAGGGAGGAGCAGCTGGGAGGCGGGAGGCAGGGCAGGGGCAGCAAATGGGCGGTCGGGGGGCGGGTACCGCAGGGGACGCAGCGGCTGGAGCGGGAGCGGTGAGGGGCAATGAGGGGAACAGAAGGCAAAAATGGGCAACGAAGGGAGCAGAAGGCAAAAATGGGCTCAAAAACACGGGGGCAACAAGGGGTACAGAAGGCAAAAATGGGCTCAAAAACACGGGGGCAACGAGGGGTACAGAAGGCAAAAACGGGCTCAAAAACACGGGGGCAACGAGGGGTACAGAAGGCAAAAATGGGCACAGAAGGCACAGAAATACAGGGGCAACGAGGGGAACAGAAGGCAAAACGGGCTCAAAAACACGGGGGCAACGAGGGGAACAGAAGGCAAAACGGGCTCAAACACACGGGGGCAACGAGGGGAACAGAAGGCAAACAGTAAAGGCAAAAAAGGCAAACAAGGATACAATAGGAGGCAAACAAGGATACAATAAGGCAGACAATAACGGCAAGCAAAGAAATACAAACCTACGGCCTACCACTGGCCACCAGGGATGAGGCGCAGGTGGTAGCCTGCGGGTGGAGGAGGGCCTCGAACTTCCTCAGCAGTGGCAGCTGGGGAAGGGACACACAGGCGGAGCTGTGCGGAGGGGGAGCGACCTACCAGGCAGGGTCAAGGGTCGCTGTACTATGTTGGCTTCCTAAAGCCAAATTGTGTGTCATCGAGAAGATGTTTTGCATTGATGTAGGCAGTCAATTGTTGATTTACCACCTTATCTATAATTTTTGCTGGAAGTGGCAGCCGGGATGTTGGTCGATAGTTACTTGGATCGGTGGGAGAGAGGTTTTTTTTTTATTAGAGGTAGGATGGAAGCTTTTTTCCAGACTTTTGGAAAGTACCCAGAGTCGAGCATATCATTGAAGATATTTAATAGGTGATCTGAAATTATTTCAGGTGTTTGTCTAAGGATTTTTGGGGGCAGGGATATTCGTGAGACCCGGATTTTGTAGATTTGATTAGTTGAAGTACATGCTCTGGGGTTAATGGAGAAAGCCTGGTTAACAACTCCGAACCTATTAGTAAGGGGGTCTCCTCTGATCGATTTAAGGTCTCTACTTGATTCTCCATGAGGATTGGATAAACATCCTCGAACTTGGATTGGGAAAAGGGGGCCAATGGGTTACAGAAGGATTGCTTGGCATTAGGGTTTCTGTTCTCGGGTAAGTTTGAGAGCAGTTTAACAGTTTTGAAAAGTTCTTTTTACAGAATCTTTGTCCATTTCAATTCCTTGGGTAAAGAAAGATGATTTGTCTTAGAAAATCATGAGTTTGTAATTGTTTAAAGACTTTTTGTAGATGTTTTTCTGTTCACCGCCAGGGAATCCTTTGTGTGCTTAACACATTTCCAATCACTTAATCAATAAGAAGTGATCACCTTTATTGTAAGAAAAAATAAAATTTGCAACTAGAATAAAAAAACAAATGGTAAATGTCTTCCGAACGATGCCCATATATAAATAACTACAGCAATTAGGTAATGTAAATTATTGATCATTTGCGGTTGTGCTGCTGTTTAGGGGTGCGATTACAGAATCCAATTCTTTTTTTTTTTTCATACAAATTACAATAATAAGGGCAACTGCGATACATTTTTTTTGTAGACCTTTTTCCGTCTCTGGTAACGATGGATCTGTACGATTACCAATGGGAGGTGATCCAGCCGGCGCTTGAGGGAAAAAACATCATCATTTGGCTCCCAACAGGCTCCGGGAAGACCAGAGCAGCGGTGTATGTGACCAAGCGACACCTGCAGATCAAGCGCAACGCTAAGGTGGCAGTGCTGGTGAACAAGGTATCGTATTTATGGTGCTGTTGACCATGGGAGCAGTGTTTCTGGTGCTGTTGTTGGGCAGTAAACGGCTGGTCTCATTTACCAATTCAATAGACTTAACTCTTGATACACTTTACTGCCCAAGCTAATCTCGGTAGGCAGAGCTAAGGCCAGACCCTCCTGTACTTGTACCGAACTGTTCGGTTCTTGTATACGAGTTCCTGGCCCTTAGCGATTGGCGCACAAAACTTATCCCTCAGATCTGAAGTTCTCTCGCGAGAAGTCATGGCCCTTCAAAGTGATGTGGGTCTCAAAGAACCAGCCAAACCACCTCACCACCTTTCAGCTTTTTGTTGCTGCTTCTGGTAATTACTCCACAATCCCCTTACGCCTCCCCCGCCCCCCCCAAGCAGTCTGTCCATTTGGCAGAAGACCCTGGTGCTAGCTACTTTGTTTCATTTTGCATCCTCTGTGCTATGCTATCATTTATAGTCTGTAGCAAAGTGCCAGGGTGATGAAATTTGTGTCGATGAGAGTCTGTGCTCAGTGGGCTGCAGTCTTGTGTTTCCTGAGGTCAAAGTTTAGCTGACTTCTCGTTTGCTGCTGTGACTTCTGCTTTCCTGGGACATTACTCCCCCATTTGGCAATTTACTGATGAGCCCTAATGCCAGTACTGTACTGTGTGGAGACCTTGAAACGAGTACTGTGTGAGTTTTTCCTTTTTTATTTGGGATCATTTTCATAGCGGAGGCACTGAGATGCTTATGCTAGCACCCCACATTGCAGAAAAACAGGAGATGTAAACCCCATTTCCTCAGACATCTCAGGCAGAGGAAAAAGAGGCGCACTTCAGGTTTGATAGAGACATTGGGGCTTATTTACAAGGCCCTTGTGCCACTTTTGCGTCATTTTTAACATGGGAAAAGTGACGCAAAAGTGGCGCAAGGGGCTTGTAAATCTCCCCCCTTGTTTTGTTTACCGGTGAAACACTTGTTGTTTGCTCGAAGAAGCAATCTCTCTCTCTCGTACTTTTTAGTTTACCCATGATCCTTTCCCCCTTATGCTTTAGGGTCGGCTCCTGCTGTTTAATCAGACAGCGGATTCTGAGCACTAGGGGATTAGGAAGGCTAGTGTCTAGGGGTATTAGGAAGGCTAGTGTATAGGGGGATTAAGAAGGCAAGTGTCTAAGGGATTAGAAAGGCTAGTGTCTAGGGGGATTAGGAAGGCTAGTGTCTAGGGGATTTAGGAAGGCTAGTGTCTAGGGGATTAGAAAGGCTAGTGTCTAGGGGATTAGAAAGGCTAGTGTCTAGGGCATTAGGAAGGCTAGCGTCTAGGGGATTAGAAAGGCTAGTGTCTAGGGGATTAGAAAGGCTAGCGTCTAGGGGATTAGAAAGGCTAGTGCCTAGGGGATTATGAAGGCTAGTGTCTAGAGGATTAGATGGCTAGTGTCTAGGGGATTAGGAAGGCTAGTGTCTAGGGGATTAGACAGGCTAGTGTCTAGGGCATTAGGAAGGCTAGTGTCTAGGGCATTAGGAAGGCTAGTGTCTAGGGCATTAGGAAGTCTAGGGGATTAGAAAGGATAGCGTCTAGGGGATTAGAACGGCTAGTGCCTAGGGGATTAGGAAGGCTAGTGCCTAGGGGATTAGGAAGGCTAGTGTCTAGGGGATTAGAAAGGCTAGTGATTAGGGGATTAGAAAGGCTAGTGACTAGGGGATTTGGAAGGCTAGTGACTAGGGGATTTGGAAGGCTAGTGGTACTGTACACCCTGTGGTGTCCAGCACCACGCAAGGAACCCTAGATCAGAGATGGCATGCACATTAGAAGTGCAGGCAGTCAGTCTGTCTAGAACATGTCTTTCTTTTATCATAGCTAAAGTAAGGCAGAAAAATTGAAGCCCAACATTATTATTATGGACTATTGTCCTACAAAACCATTGTGGACAAAATACTGACTACCAAATTATTGTGACCGTAATTATACATACGTTAGTAACTCCACTTCTATATACATTGCCAAAATATGTCTATCTTCAAGGTACATGGAGTTAAAACAGTAAATCTATACTTACCTTTATATATGTACCTTCACCATATTTTGGTTCTCAATATTTAGGCCACATTTTGTTTTGGTAGAACACTGATCACAAGTCTCTGACAGGTTCTGGAAATCTTTGGGCAATGTTTCTCAATGCCACTATGTGCCTGTCTGAAGGTTACAGATGGATCAAGGGCGCTGTACTATGTTTGCTCTCCTTACTACTTTTTTCAGCCGACCAGAGTTCAAATTAGGGGAGTTCTGTGAGTTTGAGCCCAGTTGGCTGACATTTTGCCAAGCTTTTCCAAAACTCCATTCATCATAAAAAGTGAACTAAGATTCCCAAACCACAAGAATAAACATTTCAGGTTAGCAAATAAATGGATCCCAAAGTCAGCCTTGCAGTATCTGATCAATATGTCCGCTGGACAGCTGTTAACTGGTGTACGTGGCTCCGGACTCAGTTCTTGAGGACCAGCTATACCTCAAAAAGTTGATAATTCAGTGGGGGAACGACTGGTGCTGGAAACAGACAGCATCCATAGAAGGTTCCCGAAGGAGTACTAAACTCTACAAGCTGATATTTCGGCGGACGTTTTCAATGATGGAGCACTCATGCGACCACTGCTCCATGTTTACGTCCCTTCCACTCTTATAAACCCAATCATCTCTGCAACCTTATGTCCTAGACTCAAGGGTCGAACAGTTCCAGAATCGGAAAGGGCCGCCTCTGGGCTGTACAACAAGGACCAAGGTAGAGGGAAAATACAACAGGCCTCATTCAGGCTTAGTTTGCTTTCACCTTACCTTGTTGGATGCTCCAGCATTCTAACCCTTTATATCTCTGCTGTGGGGTTCTGCAGGGCTCTGTCCTTAACCCTCTTCTGTTATCTTGTTACGCCCCCTTGTGTCTCCTCATCTGGACTGCCACTTCAACCCCGGTGACTCAGATTTATGTCTCTATTTCCTCCTACGACTCTTTCTTCCTTCCATCTCAATCCCACTAATGTTGAGATTCTTTTCTTCTCTTCCCTCCATCTATTCCCTTCCTGCTGTCTCACTCAGCCTGCCTTCTACTGCCCTTAATCTCTGTGCTGTTTGGACCTTCTCCTTCCTTCCACTCTCGGATCTCATCTGCAGCCTGTACCTATCTGTTTTGGCTGTACAATCTTCATATAATATTTTTCCTCCTCAGTTTACATGAAGGTGAAATTCTCTTCTCAACCCCTTTATTTTCACGTTTAGTCTACTGCTCTTTCCTTGTTAGACTTAGTGTGTAGCCTCTTACTCCCATGCCAGCTATCTTTAACACTTCTGGCAGATTTAATTTTCTAGCCACCCTAGGGATTAACCCTTCCTTAGTATCTTGCCGCTGGTTTGCACAAGTTTCTTACCCCGATTACAGTCGGCTCACTTTATTGCGATATAACGCAATAACGAGTTGCGAGCACCACACCCTGCATTTTTACAGTGGTAAATTTTGGCAGGGCAAGTGGCCAAAATGTACTAGGGAAAACATTCCGACAACATATTCAGAAAAAATAACCGGTAAATAAAGGGGCATGTGGATTTGGGTGCAGTATGCATCTAAATCCACAAGTTATGCCCCATTTTGAGGGCAGTAATTGTAATTGGTGCTATTTATCTCACCAGATAAATTCTGAAACGTGCGATGTCGGAATATAAATGATGCAATGACTATTCATTTAAGCATCCATTTCCAAACAGACCATAATTGGGTCCTCTATATCTTCTTTTGTTTACTATGTATTGCTTTTAAATGTACTTGTCTTGTGGCTTGTCATAACCATAACCATAGCCTCTGCTCAACTCCCAGGTTTTGCTCGTTCCCAGTACTTAATGTACACAAGTGAATGCCAGAGGACACAGCCAGCATTTATTTATGGGGACTAAGACACTTTCTGATAAGTGCCAACAACTCAGAATTCAATCAGTTACGTTCATTTAGTAAACCATTGACTGCCTCAATGAGGAGGCCCCTGACTGAGGCTATCAGTCACTGCTGCTGCCATACAGATGTGTCACCAGTGTACTCTTTCAATGCTATACATCCAGACTCACCTGATCTGTGCGATGCTAGCCTGCCAACATCCTATTGGCTGATCGTGAGACAGTTCAGTTATTTTGCCAATTTTAGGAAATTGGGCTGCTGGTTGAGGGGGTGAAACCCTACTCGCGCAGCAACCACAGTTCCTGTCAGACTGAAGTCACGAGCAAACCCCAAATTAACCTGTACTCAACCCTCTGGTAGCTTGGCACAGATCAGTCAGGCTTAACTTAGAGGCAATTTGTAAAGTATTTATGCAGCACTTCAAACAGTAATAAAGTGAGAACACAACACAAGCAAAATCCCTCACCAATTCAGAAAAATAGAGTAAAATGTAATAAATTATTTGAGACAAAAGCGACAAAAATCCAATTTGTAGAAGAACTGGAGGGATGCCATTTTAAATATTTAAGTGAAAAATAGTGCCTAAAAGCACAAAGTGCCAACTGTGGTCATCTGGTCACGCTGGACTGGGACAAAGTCACAAGTTCAGGCTAATCGCAATGGAGCGAGAGCTGGATATAGGGACCAAATTTGGTCCTCTGAAGAAAGTACCTTAAATCCTAGTTGCGAAGCGTTGCAAGATCTTGCGTTGAGGGCGCCTTGTACAGCAGCGGTTCCAAATGGCTGCGGGCGGCAAAGCAGGATACTATGGAGGAAATGCATCATGCTGCAGTGGTTCTGAGGAGCTGCGGGCTGCGATGCAAGGTCCTGCAGCGGAGATACGTCACATAACGGCAGTTCCAATGCAGAGCTGAGAGGAGCTGTGTTGTATCTGCCCAAAAGACCACAGCTGGCTGGCAAAGCACCTTCAGGCCCACTTCCAAGGGTCCAGGACTGGGGTGGCACCACTTGGGGGGGCAAGACTCACAGCAGCCTGAGTCCAGATCCTGGGTTCAAGGTGGTTGTAGCCTTTTCTGCCCTTGAGGCTCTGATCAGGAGGCCAGCTAACTAGCCTTTGGAGTCACTCTGGTGGTCCTCGGTTCAAGCTGCAGGTCCAGTCCTTTTCACTCTTGCAGCAGGGCGGCAGAGTAGCAGTCCTTCTTGCAGCACAGCAGTCCTTCTGAGTCTTCCACAGGTCCAGAGGTGTACTGAAGAGTTAGGTCTGAGTTTCAAACTTTGTTCCATCTTTGAGGCAGGAGAAGGTTCAGGAGGTTTCTCTCAGAGGTGTTTTAAATTTCCTGCCTCCCTGCCCTGGCTGCAGCTTGTCTGGTGGCACAAAAGACTAGTGTGAGCATGCTGAGGCAAGTCCTTTGTGATGTGCAAGTGCAAGTTTAGTAGTTGACAGCTATCACCTCCCCCCATCAAGTCAGAGATGGCCGATTCTGTCAACCAGTGGCACCTGGTGATATTTGAAAGTGGTGAGGCGTAAACGTTGGGCATGCCTTTTATATAGCTAGCGACACAAACAAGTCTAATGGACAAACCTGGGGTCCAGGGTGGGTCCCTCTCCTGAGAAAAAAATGAAAAAAAGATTGGCAAATGGTGCATTTTAAAGCAAATGAATGTAGTGATAAAGCAAGGCTTATAAAGCAGTGGGAACATATAGTCTTGAAATATTAAACACATTAAAAACTGCCCCATATCTTACTGCATTAATATGTTTAACAGTTACTGTAATGTGTGAATTGTACAGCTTGACAACTTTAACCCTTTAAAATGTATGCTTGCCCAGTGTCTTGCACTGCATGCAGCATTAACTTTAGAAGAAAATGCTCTAACCAGGCTTCGGGAAGCACCCACAGCTGCTGGCTGCAAATAGTTATATAGAAATATGTGCAGACAGGTCTTTAAGTGGGATGAAAAAAGTGGGGTTCTCTGTAAAGGAACATGTCAAATAAATTTTCGTGATTCCCAGAGTGTGCCACCTGACTGGTATTTTGGTTTCTCTCTGAGATGTAATTGCATCCAGATAAATGACACAACAACTGACATACACCTAAAACTGTCAGTACGATTGGCTTTGTCAATGGTTGTTAGCTGTTTAAGATAAACGAGTAACAACAAGGATTTGTTATAAATAGTTAACATTGGAAATGTTTCAATTCTGAAATTGTGAGTCTGTGAATTAAATAGCATTGAGGCCTGTGGAAGGAGTTTTGGCCTTCAATTATGTGCGCTTTATGTTAGATATATATCTTCTCTTTCTCTACATATCTCGTCCCTCTGCACATCTTCAACCACCTCTCTTTCCTCTTCAGCACCCTCTTTTCACTCTTCCCAGAGTGCACTTCCTCGCATCTCCCTCACTTCACTGCCCCAAACATACAATGCATTCCCTCAAATGTAAGTACTTTATTTTCTCTTACTTTTGCCTTGCAAATATTTTGACACCCGAGTACCCACAGAATTTCAGTTGCAAATGGAATACATAAAAATTGTTCTGTATGCTCTGCAGAGAGGCCAACCCACTGACAGGCACTTTGTTTGGCTTCAGCCTTAGCGCCGGCGTGCTCAATCAAAGCCCCTCATAAACACCTGGCAGGGCTCAAAGTATGCACAGAAAAAAATACATATAAACAATAACATTATAAAATCGCTATCTCTTAGGGAATGCAAGATTAAGTATAGCATGTGAAATAAGACAGGAACTAAATTGCTGAATGCACTGCCTTAACGTTTTTAACATCCATTGTTCATAAATCAATCCATGTTTTTCGCATTAGGGTTAACTTAGGCGCATAAATTCAGGGCCAGTTTTAATGTCATACTCTGGTACACTGACTGCTTAAGTGACAGAAACACAAGCACATTGGGACCCAGGCACAGAATTTGGGGCTCTTCCACTGACATAGGGACAATGCGCAGGCACAGTGATAGACGGGCACAGATGATGGGACCAGGGCTGTGACCTGAGCACACTGTCATGAGGGCACTGGAAATAGGGGCACATGAGCAATAGGGAGAAAAGGACTGGCATGGGATAATTACACAAGGACACTGGGCAGGAGGACACAGTAAGGTGGAAAAGTCCTATAGGTGTTGAAATGGTCCTCCACAGTACACAAGTATACATGAGCTCAGAGGACGTACACCTTCACCTTGTGCAGGGTTCTGCTTTCTGCTGTGTTATGCCGCATTTTGTTCCCAAGCCTTGCAGCCGTTCCTGCAAGGAAGGGATTGGGTGCGTTTGTCAGCTCTTGCCAGGGATTCCCTGGTCTGCCCAACCGTGGGGACTCTGGAGCCTGTTCTGTAAATGAAAGGCCATGGTTTCTTTCAGCCTGGAATTCTGAGATGTGCTGAAACGTAGGGGTGAGGTTGAGGCCAGCACTACCATTGTTGTAGTACAACACTGATGGTGAAAGGCATGACACTAAGCTTATGCCTTGCGTCTTCCAAGTTTTCAGCTTGAGCATGGTACAAATGTTGGCGACCTGGTAGCAAATCTGGACTAAAAATGTCCCAAAATACACAACCAGTGTAATAAACAATCATTATTGTTTATTAGATTTATTATGGTCTCCAATACAAAAGTAATTTTAAGATTGCACTGAGCCATTTCACCACACTAGTCTCCTCCCTTCAAAAGTGGGTGAAGAGTTAGAGAGCCACAAGCACCAAAATGTTTGCTCTATGGTGGCCCATATTCCCACTATTATTTCATCTACCTCTTCATCCACGATTGAGATTTAGTGGTTTAGGATCACTCAAGATGCTCTCTGGCTGTGACTCCCAAATCATCCCCACTGGATCTTTTTAGGGACAACATAGTACAAACATATTTGAAATGTTGGTCATGAACAAATAATGAAAGCCATGAGGACATCTTATCTAACTTGTTGGAAACCATCATATATCGGAGAACTGTCCACTGTAAGCACATATTTTTCACTTTGCTGTTAACTCAGATATTTGGATTAACTTCACAAGGGAACAAGAACCCTGGCTGTCCTGCTCGTCTTTTGGATCCGTTTCACGGGGGGGGGGAAATCCTGCAGCTCCAGTTCTAACGGGGCCAGTGACATCCAGCCAGGGCCCGGTGGTGTCACAGTGGGTGAAGTTAGCGTGGCGAGGGGTCTAAGCACAATATGCATAACACCAGAGATTAGCAATCAAACACTTACCATTACAGAGAACAAGGCACCAAATCATACGTGCTTGCATCCACTCCCATGTATGACGAAAGGGTGGGATCTTTTGCCTGTGAATGACGGACATCTGAAATCACATAGAGATGAAGTCTCCGACGTTCGAAACCATGACGCTGATCGCGTTACAGGTCTACAGAGTGCATACCACCACAGACCACAATGGCAATGAAGGTCTTTACAACAGAAAGCCCTGCGTCCTGCATCACATTATAGAAAGTTGATTTGCTGCCTGGCTTCCGTCTCCTGCTTCAGAACGAGGCAGAGCAGGCAGCCTGAAACAGACAGCCCAGACTTAAATACATCAATTTGTTTAGAGATACAATTGTATCTCTAAATAAATCGATCTATTTAATATATTTGTATGTAAATGTGTAGGAATTTAAGAGGGGCGCAGCCCCTGAGCCCTAACGGATAAACCGCCCCTGCTGTCAACACCTATTGCCCCTTTGTCTCACTGCCTGCTAGCAATACACAAAGACCAACTGCCAGCTACACCTAGTCATGTGACCCAGGATACAGGCACCAAGTGGTTGGGACTAGAAAATGCCAACTTCCTAAAAGTGCCATTTTTAGAACTGTGACTTAAAATCCGACTTTACGATTCAAGAGGGTTTCAAATTACAATTCTTTAGAAACCAAACTCAACATTCCTACTTTCTCCCAAATGAAATTTATCACTTATTACATGTAAAAAGTTAACACAATGTTATCCAATCTAAGATGTAAGCGTCACAGTAGTGAAAAACGAATTTAGGAGTTTTTCACTACCAGGACATGTAAAACTTAAAAGTACATGTCCAACTTTTTAAATACACCGCACCTTGCCCTATGGACTGTTTAGGCCTACCTTAGGGGTGAATTATATACATTATAAAGGAAGGTTTAGGCCTGGAAAAAGGATCATTTTGACAGGTCGAAATGGCAGTTTAAAACTGCACACACAAATGTTTAAAAGGCTACTTCAGTGAGTGGGACAATCAGTGCTGCAGGCCCACTAGTAGCATTTAATTTACCGGCCTTCGGTACATGTAGTACCATTTTACCAGGGACTTACAAG